>OU343117.1:28701938-29301938 GCA_910594885.2 Bibio marci | reverse complement strand
TAATATTTAATTAAAAGGGACGACACGACGACATACAGGAAATAATTAATTAAATTATAAATATCATCAATTTTAAAAACAGTTTTACTTTAAAGTTTAAAATGTTTTTTTTATCGTTTAATTTAAAGTAAATAAATAACAATTTAAGTCTTGATGGATACAGTTCCATTAATAAGGGAGTTGAATCGAATCAAAAATTCCCCTTACATCTTCTTCTGAATCCTAAAATTTAAAAAACCCCATCACATGCAGTCAAACGAATCACAAAAATAATAGATTCATTTTAGAAATATACAATCGAAACTTTTCCGACTTGCAAGATTTTGAGTAATTACGAATTTTATAGTTGTTTAGTAAATAATATTTATAGTTTATACAATTAGGATAATGTGTTTGTCTTAATAAAATGTGAAATATGAAAATGCTTAAAATTATTTTAACACATTGTTGACCGGTGACGCGTTAACTCATCATTTCATGCCCAAACGTTGTTCACCGGTGACGAGTTAACTCATCATTGCACATGCATTGTATATTTCAATTTGTGAAACCCAGAGCGATATAGAATAGTAAAATTGCCGGTCAACAATGTATTAATTATAATCGCAATCAAATAAATGATAACAAAAATGTATTTTTCAATAAGCAAGCAAAACAACTATATCCTATTTTATTTTTTTTTTTTAAATAACAAGCACTGGATTTTTATTTGTTATTGCATATAAACTCTTTGTACAATAAATTGAGGGTAATGATGTCGATATAAAAAAAATAGTTTGAATTAGATGAACGCGACAAATAGTTACAGCTCAACTGGTAAATTGGTGCCGGTGTAATTCAACAATTTGTCTGTGATATATATATAATGATCGACGATTTTATGTTGCACGAGGAGTAATATGAATTGATGACGATAAGTTAATTAGATATGCAATAAAATGTTAATAATAATAATAATAAAAAAAATATTAGAATTAGATAATTATAAACAATGTCATAAATTTATATAATCCAAAAAAATTGGTGTTTCTTTGTTTTTGAATGTAAGTTAAATAAAATTTGTATTAAATATGATTACCTACACCTACCTTTACGTAAAGTAAACGATTTTTCAATTTTTGCTTCAATTTAAATGGATTATTAAAAAATTTGAATTGTATTAATGTTTCAGTGGTCAACCAGCCACGATCGATTTTTTCATTTCCATTAACTTCACCAAATGTATCAACTGTTGCTGTTGCATCATCATCATAAGCATGTATTGTTCTTGGTTTCAAATGAGTTTCCCAACGTCTAACATGTACATTTTTTGTAATAGGGTCCAATGAGCATTGTAAATATCTATAGGATATGTCACAATCACGGGGAATGCATATTTCATTTGACCATATATTTGTACCTTTCAATTTTAACATAAAAAAATTAGCATTTAATATTATAAACATTCAATAAAATTTTACTGTATTATAAAAAAAACACAACATACTTGCATCATGATTCAGTATAATTATATTTTCAGGTTTCCAATTTCCTAAACTAGAACTATCACCTGTAATTGCAATTCTTTCATTTTCTAATAAATTATTATTTACAAGTACTTTAAATGTCCATAATTTTGTATTTGTTTTGTCATCAATCGACTGTGAATATGATGATGATGATGATGATGGTGCCGCTGTGTCTGGTGCCAAATTTGCTTTTTCATCCATAAACCACCACCGTTGCATTTTATTAATTTGGTTTATTAATTTGGATTAAATAAAATCTTCCTAAATAAATTAAATTAATAAGAAAAAAAATAACATTAATAATTTTTTTAATTAATTTAACTATAACTTAATAAAATAATAATATAATAATAAATATATGAATAAAAATATAAGAGTTTTCATGTCAATGAATTCATTATAGTGATTGTTTATGTTGGATTATTTTATTCATCATATCAATTGCTGGTTTATAAATAATTATCAAATTATATTTACATATTAATATTTTACCATGCTTTTAAACCTTAATAAATATGAATTTAGAATAAGCAAATTAATTGCTTTATTGTTGTATTTGGTAAAGGCAGACGAACCAGATTCACCAACGCCAAATGAAAAATTTATGGAAGTACATTTCAGCAATTTGTGTTAATTATACGCTACTGAAACCATCACGATCAGGTGATCGTTGCAAAAAACAATTAAACAACCATTAGAGGTAAAACGTGCCTGGCATGCCAACGCTAGCTGCAAAACTGCATTGCTACCATTTGTTTCGATCAATGCCCTATCAAAAAATTACTTGTTCACTGAATCGCTACAAATGAAACAAACTTCATCCGTTGAGGAATACGTGTATTGTCCGGAGGATGGGCAAAGGTTGAAACCCAAAAAAGTTCGGATTTCAAGGAAAACTTCCAATAATTACAAATATTAAAAAATAAACAAACATACAATATAACGATAAAATATTTTGTATAGAAAAAATACAATACATCTTTATTATTATCATTATTATTTACTTACTATTTTTTGAATTGGAAATTAATTATTTCAATTTATTCATAAATCTATTTATAATTTTGATAATTATTAAAATAATAATAATAATAATAATAATAATAATTATAATAACAATAAAAATAATATTTATGTATAAATATATAATTAAAATACTTTTTAAAAATCAGGTTACTGCATTTTTAGAAAATTTATAATTTATATTTATTATAAATATTTAATTATATTTATTAGCTATACAATGAATATGTACGCACAACATACAAGAATTCGAAGGGCAGGTGTAGCTTTTATGCAATGTACTATGGCCATTGGTATCCATTAGGTTTTATCTCTTGGATCGATATACTGGTTGTACACATGTAGTCATTAGGTTAATGATGCACTGCAAGGTGATCAAGTTTAAATGTAAGTTTCGGATCGAAAACAACTGACATAAATACAACGTTGTATATTAATTACGACGGGCTATTTCCTTTGTGTTAATTATTGTAAAAATTTTAAATTTTAAAATATTTCGTTATAGTTTCGTTCTTTTCTGCTCGTTTTTTTTTTAATCCCTGTTTTAATATAAATAGTAGAGTTTGTTTCCTCTGATCAGATCAATCTGATTGATTTTCTTGTGTCCTTTTTCTATACATAGTACAATTTATTATTTATTCGATGAATATTGTGAAAACATTTCGATTAATTATTATAATTTTTTAAATACGAAGAAATTGATATATTTTTAAGCATGTCTTATCCATAATAAAGTAAAGTTATCATATGTCTAATCTATTTCCATACAATTAAATATTGATTAAATAAAATTTTAACTTCCAAATACATATAGATATTATGTATAATAATCAAATAAATGGAATTTGTTTGTATGTATATTATAAATAAATTAATTGATACATTGATATTATATGAACGTTTACCTTACTGATAGTATGTGTAAAATAATCATGATATAAAATATATTTTTAATCATAAAATGATCATCGTATTTTCAGATGCAAAGCGTAGATTAATTATTGCAAAAACGTGTTGTGTCTACGATAAATACGAGTTGTATACGTAAAACAAACTAGTTGGTTAGTGAACTTTAAAAAATATTTATAGAACTTATGTTATTATTATTATATAAAATATAAAAAAAAAATACTAAAATCAAGAAAAGAACTTCTAAGATCTTCTTTTTTTAGAAAATGGAATAATTGAGTTTAGTTTATTTAATTGTATTGTTAAAATATATACAAATACAATTTAAGATTTGAAAAATTTATAATATAGATTTTATAAGAGATAGCAAATTATTTGACCTTAAATTTCATATTTTTGCTTTAAAATTTGAAACATAGAAACTGATAATTATTTTTTCTAATTAATAAATTTAAAAAATGTATACAGAGGCGTATTATGCTAATACGCATATATATATATTATGCTTACGTAAATGCGTATTTATAAAATAAATAACAGAGATATTTTACTATAATAATTTACTACTGCCGTCATACATACATATTTTTCTATTTCCTTATTATATAGTAATAATCACATTCGTTTATTATCAAAAATGAAATTGAAAATTGCAATCATCACAGTTCATTGACATATTGAAATACAAAAATAATAATTTTTGAAAATAATAATTAATTTTAAGCCAGAGAAATAATAATTTTTCTTTATAGAAATAAATAACTGTGTGATTATAAAAGTAAACGAAAAAAAAAGAAAGAAATTTACGATTTTGCACTGTTAATTTGTGAAGGTCTTTTGCCATTGGCAAAAATTATAAATGAAAAAAATAAAAATAACACGAAATATTGAATATATTCAATGTATGTATATGTATTACAATGTTTATTATATGAAAATATTGATTATATAAATTATAAATAGAAATATCTAATAGAAAAATAATTTACCTTGTTTTATTCCTTCTTTCTTTTTTTTCTTTGTGAATTCAATTTATTAATTGTTGCCAATTTAATCCAATAAAACACACTTGAACTTTAAATTAAATTTAGTTTAAATATTATCTCGATATTAAATTATTAATTATTGATATATACACTTAAATTGCTTTGTTTCTTGTTTGATTAATGTTATAAAAAAAATAATATCAATATTGATAGAACAATCAAAATTTACCTAACACTTGTCTCATACGCTACCTCTTTGTAATGTGTATCTACAATTGGCAAAGGCAATTGGCATTTACTTACGAATGTTAACAACATAAATTATTATTATTATTAATATCTCTCAACAATACAATAAATGAATTTTAAATAATTTGATAAAATATAATTCATTTGATTGGATTAACTTTTTACTTTTAATTTATTATTTTATATTTTATTGACGCCAATTATAATTTAATACTCTTAATAATGTTGAATAATTTTTATAAGTGAAAAAAGAAAAATTATTAAACTGAAAATTAAAATAAATAACAAAATAAAAAAAAAACTACGATGCGACGACTACGGCACATGTAAAATTGATGATAGTGCAAAAACGTCAATGATCATACGTAACAAAACAACATCGTAACATTCATAACACGTTAAGAATATACAAAACAATTTATTATAATAAATGAAACTAAACTATTATTTTATTTTATAAATAAGTAAATGCTTTTTTATCAGTAATTGTAGTTGTAATTGTAATTGTGATTGTAATTATATATATAAATTGGTACAAAACAAAGGAATAGGAAAACGATTTAATTTTTTTTTTAAATAAAATTTAATGACACTCACGCCACACACACACCACTACAGCTATAGCCAAAGCCAAACCAGCACAAACGATAATGAAGCAGTCACAGTCAGTCACAGAAAAACATTAAATATTTATCGAGAAATAAAATTACATATTTATCGAGAAATAAAATTACATATTTATCGAGAAATAAAATTACATATTTATTTCCATGCATACATTCGATCAATACATTCACTAGAGAAACATCACGTATTTATTATGTTCATTCATTCAATTGATTACAAATATTAAAATATTAATTTTATTTATAGAAAATTAATATTTTTATAACTAAACTTTTATATTTTCCACCAAAAACTAACAAATGAAATGACAAAATAAAATCTAAATACAAAAATGATTAACTTGCGTTCGATTTTATTTGAAGGTCATTACCAGTCATTACCACACTGAATGAATTTTTTGGTGAATTTTTGACAAGTGATGTGTTACATATAAGAAAATGCTCTTGTGCATATACCTATGGCGTATCCAACTATACTACTACATCTATCGTTGACGATTCTGTGCAGTTTTGAAATGTCAAATTACACTGGATATCGCTGGATAAGAGCTGAATTGAAATTTGATGGCCTCCGCGGTCGTCCGTCAAGTGGAATATGGAATGTGGTGCGAAAATGAAAATTCGATTGAGAAAGGACGAAAAAGAAATATATATGCTTTTAATTTTATTTTATTTTATATAATATAAAAATATAAATAAAAAATTATAAAGCAATAGGTTTATTTCATAAAAGTCAAAAGGTGTTATTTATGCCTTCATTTGTAAATAAATAATTAGTACATCATTTTTATTCTTGTTGTTATCATTAATTTTGATAATGACAAATATATAAAATTCTTATCATTATATAATTTATTATCTTCATGGTAACAATAGTGTAATCAGTTTAGTTTTTGTAATTTTTAATGCCTTTTTTTACGATTTTTTATCAAATTTTTTTTTTATATAGTTGACCGCTGTTTAGATTAGAAATAATTTGAGTGAGGCGATTATATTTGAACAAATGTAAAGAGCAAAGTGTTCATTGTTTATTTATTTCATTGAAATTATTATAATTGCATTTTTGCACAAATAAATGTACATTAATAAATTAGTGAATCACACAGTAGAATAAGATTGTAATAGCAAGAAATACAAAAATGTCATCCCAGCCAGAAATTGGAGTACAGGATTTCGTCCTTTTAGACGAAATATCATTCGAAAAATTTATGCAAAATATTAAAAAAAGGTATGTTTATATTTTTATTTTCGGTTTTCACTTGCCTTGCTGTAATTATATACAATATATAAATAAATATGATGAGTGTGTTATTTAATTTGTTTTCCTATCAATTGGTGTTTTTACTAAAACATTTCTTACCTCAAACTCACATGTAATTAATGGGTGTGGTTTGCGTTTGATCTTAGTCATTACAATTTTCTGTTAAAAATTAGCTTTTGAGGGTGACGTAATATTAAATATTGCAGCACACGAAAATTATAAATGGTCTGATTTTGACAATTAATTTTTAAAGGTTGTATCCAATGCAAGAAATTGCTGAGAAATGTTATGAATTAGCTTATAGACCGCAAAAAGTTAAATAATTATTTATTAAATATGTATAGAATTATACAATTAACTCGGTTTCACTGCAATTCCAAAAACGGTTTCGGAAAATGATGAAAAGGATTATTACGGAAAGACATACATATATATTTTATTAAATGAAATTGTACATTTGTTATATTTTAATTACTTGAATAACATTTTTTAACACCATATTTTTCAATTTAAGTTTAAGCGATACGAATTTACATTGAATTTCAGTGAAAAAAATTATCTGTCTCTTGGTTTTAATCATTTTTAAGCTTGGTTATACAGCTGGAATTAGTTTAGTGAATGGAATGTACTGGTAATCGAAACATCAATACTACAAGTTTGGTAGGCTATTAAGTAGTGTATCATATTCATTTTCATATAAAATATACAACCAAACAAACAAATTATTTACGTGAAAGTTGTTCAATACTGTTCAATGATATTTTTATATCCATTTCTAATGGATGTACTCTCCAGAAATTATTCTCGGCGAAGCACTCACCTTTGCTGATAGTTTTTTCATATCCAAATGTTAAAATGTTTATGTTATGCCATTTTATCATTATAATCCCATTACTGTAGTTACTTTGTGGAATTAAATTCTATAGTTCTATACGAAAGCCAATTGATGGGAAGTATTGTAATATGATTGCTTATTTCGTATGTCATATCAGATCTCACTTTCTGCTGTATCGGATATAATAATATAAATATATTCAAAAATTCTGTTATGAGTGTTTAAGTAACAATTACAATTACCCTCAATGTATTAAATGTTAAATTTTCTTTATACATCTTAAAAGTTAATTGTTTGTTTATTTATAATTTATTTATTTATATAGATTTCAAGGTGGCCAAATTTATACGTACATTGGTGAAGTATGTGTTTCTGTCAATCCTTATCGGCAAATGAATATTTATGGCAATGAACATGTAATTAAATATAAAGGTAATTTCACTTTTTTTATATTTTATTATATACAGTAGATTCTCTCATAAAATTTTCATCACATGGGAAAATATTGTAGTTTTTCATTAGTTAGGTTCATATGTTGTCTATTACAAAATCTAAAGAAAAACGAGATATAGAAAAGTAGACTCAAATCAAAAATGCTTGTAAGAATTAATTTTCTATATCATTTTCTGATATAGAATGTTTCCCAAATCTATATATATTGGAATTTCTGTGATAAAAATCTATTGTGTAAATAAATAAGTAAGTAAGGTATGATATGCCAATTCATTTTGTTCTGTAACCCTAATTAATGCCAAAATATAGGTTAGCGAGATCTAACACTATGAGTATAATTTGTATTTTAATTATGATGATTGTTTTTGTTAGAGAATGTTTCTATATTAACTGATCTTTTTGATGATAATCGAGATTTATTTTTGTGTAGGCAGAGAGTTGTTTGAAAATAGTCCCCATGTCTTTGCAATTGCTGATGCAGCATATCGAGCTTTAAAGCAACGTAGTCGGGATACATGCATTATGATTTCAGGCGAGTCGGGTGCTGGGAAAACGGAAGCATCGAAAATTATTATGAAATATATTGCCGCTATAACAAATATTGGTGGGCAAAATGAAATCGAAAGGTTAGTTTTTCTATTCCATTACGGTATTCATTCTTCTTCATAATTTATACATTTTTATTATATACTATTTCATTTTACATAGGGTTAAAAATGTGCTAATTCAAAGTAATTCAATTTTGGAAACATTCGGCAATGCTAAAACTAATCGTAATGATAATTCAAGTCGATTTGGTAAATATATGGATATTGAATTTGATTATAAAGCTGATCCTGTTGGTGGCGTTATCACCAACTATCTTCTGGAAAAATCTCGCGTCATTCAACAACAAGCAGGTGAAAGAAATTTCCACTGCTTTTATCAGGTATGTAATTTCTAAAAATATAGAATTAATGTTATATGAAATGAATGTTTCCATGTATTTTCAAACTCATTGTACGCGTACGTCAGTATTAAGTCATCTAATTTACTGCATTATAAAGGGTGCCGCAAGTAATTTTCACATTTTCAACTTACATCGAAATCCAGGTTTTCCTGCAACTTAAGCGAATTTTCGTTATATATAAAAATACAGGCATATAAGAGCGATAGCATTTAATTTCCTCCAAAATAATTCTTTTTTATTCAAAATCCGTTGCAATCCACTCTTAAAAATATATGTAAAAATCTTAGTTTCCGATAAAGGTCAACTTTTACATATTTTGGTATTTACAAATAGTGTACTAATATTTATTATTAATTATTTTTTAGTTATTACGCGGTAGTAGCGAAAATGAATTACGTCAATTTAATTTGAATAGAGATCCATCACATTATCATTATACAAATCAAGGTAGTATGGAAACGTTAGCAGAGAAATCCGATTTTAAGACAACGAGTGGGGCATTTAAGGCATTAGGTTTCAGTAATGATGAAATAAATACTATATGGAAAATTGTAGCTGCTGTACTTCACTTAGGAAATATAACATTTAAAAGTATTTATTTTCGTTTGTTTTCCTTTTATTCAATTGTTGAGTTTAATTACGTTTACTTACTACTGCTGTGTATTTATAGTGGAAGATGATACCATAAAAATAATAAATAAAAGTGCATTAACACATAGTTCCAATTTATTAAATGTAACTGAAAACGAAATGACAAATTCGTTAACACAACGGGTTATTGCTGCTCGCGGTGATGTTATGATGAAATCACATGATGTTCAACAGGCAGAATTTGGACGGGATGCATTTGCAAAAGCTATATATGATAGATTATTTACATGGATTGTAAATCGTATCAATAAATCTATTGTTGTGAGTGGAACTGATATACAAAAACGATATCATCATGTAATCGGTGTTTTAGATATTTATGGATTTGAAATATTTGATGTAAATAGTTTTGAACAATTTTGTATAAATTATTGTAATGAAAAATTACAACAATTATTTATTGGTAAATTGCACTGTATTTGTATTTAAAATATAAAATATTATATTATTTCAATTAATGTACTTTATTTTATTACTTTTTTTTCAGAATTGGTACTGAAACAAGAACAAGAAGAATATAATCGAGAAGGAATTGAATGGACAAATATTGAATATTTTAATAATCAGGTATATTTAAAAGAATATTATCACATGTTTTAAAATAAATATCAATTATTTGTGTACGTAAGAAAATCAGGTTGAAATGTAATGTGTTTTTTTATTTGTCTACGGTTTATGTACTTAAAATAAATCTTATCTAAGAATTCCAAAGATAGCAATCGGTAAATTTTAACATCACAATATTTTTTATTATTATAATTTCAATTAATGTAACAACATATAGCTGTTGTTATATATATATATGTATAATTTTTCGAAATATATATACAATCAATTAGATAAATTTAATTGTATTTACAAATTGAAAAGAAATATTTTTTTAGTATGTAAATAGTAATTACTCGTTATTATTATTTTATTTTAAAACAATTTCAGATAATTTGTGATCTAGTTGAGCAACCACATAAAGGTATAATATCAATAATAGATGAGGCATGTTTGACTGTTGGTAAAGTGACCGATGAAACATTACTTGATGCAATGGACAAAAAATTATCGCATCATGCACATTATTCAAGTCGTCAATTAAAACCAATGGATAAAGAACTAAAACATCGTGTAAATTTTCGTGTAACACATTATGCTGGTGATGTAATTTACAGTATTGTTGGTTTTATTGAAAAAAATAAAGATACATTATTTCAAGATTTCAAACGTTTATTATATCATTCGAAAGATAAAAATCTATCACACATGTGGCCGGAAGGTTCACAAGATATAACGAAAACAACAAAACGTCCATTGACGGCCGGTACATTATTTCAAAAATCTATGATTGATTTGGTAGCAACATTATTAAAAAAAGAGCCATTTTATGTGCGTTGTATAAAACCAAACGATATTAAAAGTGCATCAGTATTTGATGATGTACGTGTTGAACATCAAGTACGATATTTGGGCTTATTGGAAAATGTACGAGTGCGCCGCGCCGGGTTTGTCCATCGACAGCGATACGATAAATTTTTATTACGTTATAAAATGATATCACAATATACATGGCCAAATTTTAAAGTTGGCTCAGATAAAGATGGTGTCAAAGTGTTGGTAAAAGAAAAAGGGTTTGTCAATGATGTAAAATTTGGTCATACAAAAATATTTATACGTTCACCACAAACTTTGTTTGCATTGGAACGTGCACGTAACGAAATGATACCACATATTGTTACGTTACTTCAAAAACAAGTTCGTGGTTGGATTTGTCGTCAGAAATATAAAAAAATGAAAGCAGCATTGATTATTATGAAACATTATAGGTATTTTATATTTTACATTGTATTCTATACGTGTATTATATAATATAGTTTTCCTTTAGTATTATGTTTATTGATAAAAAAAATATGTTGTAATACTTCTTTTTTTTTTTCACTTTTAGGAAGTATAAATTACGTAGTTATGTTCAAGAATTGTCTGTACGTTTTAAGAATGCGAAGCAAATGCGTGATTATGGTAAATCAGTTATTTGGCCAAGTCCACCACTTGTTGGACGTAGAGCTGAAAAACATTTAAAAGAATTATTTAATAAATGGCGAGCGTGTCAATTGTTAAGAAAGTACCCAAGATCAGAATGGCCACAATTGCGTTTACAAATAACAACGGCTGTTGCATTGAAAAAACGTCGTAAATTTTGGGGACAAGAACGTAAATGGCTCGGCAATTATTTATCAATACTTAATGAGAATTCTAATTATACCAATTTCAATGCAAGTGTTAATAATATGAAAAATACAGATAATTTTAAAATTGTATTATTTTCAAGTTTTATTAAAAAATTTAATCGTTGCAATAAAAGTGCCGATCGTGCGATAATAATAACAGATATTGCTGTTTACAAATTGGATGGTTGTAAAAATAAATTTAAAAACATGAAACGATCAATTGGAATAAAAGAGGTCCGTGTAAAATTATTTTACATTTTTAAGCATTTAATAATTTTTTCTAAATGTTATCAATTTTTCATAAATATAGTTAACATCGCTTAGTGTTAGTCCTGGTAAAGATCAATTAATAATATTTCATTCCCATCATGGTAATGATTTAGTAGTTGCATTACAAGGTGAAGATAAACCATTAAAAGATGATAGAGTTGGCGAAGTAATTGGTTTAGTTTGTAAACGATTTAAAGAGTAAGTCAAATTTATTAACCATAAAAAAAAATTGCAATGTGTAGTGTAACAAAGAATATTGGAATATAATAAATTTTATTGTTGTGAATTTTTCGACAGGCTTACAAATGGTGAACTTACAGTGAATGTAAGTTCGAATATACCATGCAAGCTAGGTAATAAACAACGATCAGTCAATATAGAAGGTGTGGCTGGTTTAGAAAATCCATTATTCAAACATTCCGGAACGGTGATTATATTTGAAGTACCTTCATCATACTGCAATTCTGTTTAAGATTTATTTAATTTGTTTACTGTGTGTCATTCAATGTTTGCCTGAAAAATAATTTCTAAATTTGTTAATAATTTTAATTTTATATGTTAATCATTATATATATATATATATCATACATAACAAATCTTTGCTTAAAAGTAAGTAAAATTACAATCAAATTATAAATAATACATGTACAAAAAATATAAGTGTACAGAAATATATATTTATATCTTTTGCAGAATTATCTTAATTTAAATTCAAAATAATATCATTAAGAAGAGGTTGCTGTTTGAAAAAATTAACGAAATATATTACTAGACAAAGTTATTTATAATTTTGTATTTTAACATTATGATTGTCTTAATCAAATCAAATATTTTGCGTTATCTTTTCTTTGTTTCGTTTCATTTCTAATGATTATTTCTTTATATAAATTTAAAATTGTGTGTCCAATTGCATAATTAATTTTTATGATTTTTTTATGATTAATATCTTGCTATTGAATTCAATTATATGTGCCAGAATACAGAATACAATATTCTGCTGGTTAGTTGATTACTGTTGTGATAGTTCAATTTTCGCTAAATTAATATTTTAATGAGCAACTAATTTCAGCGAATCATAACGCATAAATGATCATATTCTAAAATATAGTTTAAAATCATAAAACTTTATATTCATATTAATTTTATTCAAAATAAATGAAAAATACCAAGTTATAAAATAATATAAATAAAATTTATAGGAAGCCCGAATTTTCAAGTGAAACGAAGCGGTGTAGCTAAACAACAGAAGATCAGAATATACAATAGAACGAAAAAATATTTCCAATTTTCTGATTTTGGCATGACATTTGTTACTTACCCTAATGTAACAGTATATAAATTAACTCATGCAGATAAAAAGTGTAGAAGTTGCATTTTTTTAACTCCTATCCGATACAATTGGTTTTCATTAATTCTATTTATAAAATCTTGTCTACAATATATGTACATATTTATATAAAATTATGACTAACTGTTGTCTGGAAAAATATTTATTTCAATGTAAGAGCAACCACGGTAGAAATATTAGACAATTCATTGATTTAGTAATTTTCTTGATTATATCCTCATTGCATGGTTGACACATCTATAGGATTATAAAAGATGGAACAACTTTCTAATTTTATATGAAAATTATTTGTATATTACATTTTATGAGGCAATATTTTTGTAGTGTTTTAACTAAACATGTTTATTATACCATCCAGAATATATTTACGCCTTCTGGTATTTACCATCGTATATTAACATAATATGGGCTATTAATTATAGTATTATTTATTATAAAATTTATACACAGTTATATATATTATATATACTTATTTATATATTTTAAAGCTATGTATAATTACTATTTTAACGGACAATACTTAACTTATTTGTTTAAATTATATGTATTGAAAATATGCGTCCGTAAAAAAGTATTCGCACAAGTATTTAAAAAAGAAATTTCATTTTCATAAGGGAAATATGTTTAAAGTTTTTTTAAATGTACTTAATTTTTATTTAAATCAACCATTACGTTTTTATTTTATGTTTTTAATTATAAGCTTTTTGAATGTATTTCTAAACGCATTTCTAATTATTTAGACATATTTTGTCCAATAAAAATATATAATACATACAGTTAATTGTTTGGGCAAAATTGTATTTATGATGACATATTATTTGCATTAGAAGATTCGTTTTTTTATTAAATTATATTGTATATTTATTAACACCTTAATTAAAATATTAAATAATATGATTTTTTCGTGTAATTATTTAAAAATGAAAAGTTAAAGTAAAATATTACCTATATTAATTTGTTATTTATAAAATTAACAAATATTTTCGAGATACTAATAATGACAATCAAAATCAAAATAAGTTTTCTAATTTTGTTTTTACATAGCCTAAGTGCCATTATTTTTATAGAAATATATTCAAAAAATTAATTATAAAACCCATTTATTATATTTAAGAAAAGATAACCATTATTTATTAATATTTTTTCTACTAAAAAATTGTATTTGTGATTTTTTATCTGAATGTGCCTTTTTTTTTTTTGTTAATTAAACAAAACTATTTTTAAAATAAAAAAAATTGGTTTACAATAAAAAAGGAAATGTAATTGTTTTGTAAAAATATATAAATCAATATTTTGAATGGAGATGAGGAGGAAATTTACTTATGAGGTCATTGTAATTGCATCATCGTTATCATATTTATTAATATATCAAAAAATCATTTAAAATTTTACTATTCAAATAGTTACCCGATTATGTTTGCATCTTCAATAGATGGTCATTTACATCTTCGGGTTGGTACATTTAAAATCTGTGTACGATGCACTTGAAAATATCATTATAATGCACTATAATGTAATTTTTATTCAACATGTTATTGGTCATTTGTGATGTATGTAAATAATATACATTGTAGATAATAATAATAATATTCAAGACCAAAGGTTCGCTAGAAACGTAAAAGCGATATGGTAAAATATATAACATATAAATTATATATATACATTATATTTATAATTTATAAATGTACATATATGCCATGGGTTAACGTTAAATATAACAGTTCTATATCATTTCAATTTGATATTATTATTTGATAATTAGTATTATAATATTATGTGATTTAATTTTTAGTTTTTTTTGTTTTTTTTTCGATTTAATTATATATTTGGTTTCTTTTTTTTACGATAATTAATAAATAATTAACATATTGGAAAATGTCTGGAGCCTTATTTGTAATTGGCATACCAACTGAAAATGAAGAAAACAAATTACGGAATGATATAACAAAACCTGTAACATTTTTAAATAATAATCAAGAAACAGAACCAAGACAGATTTCAGAAGGCTCTTCGTCAATAAATTCTTCAGTAATAAATCATTCCAAACCAAAAGATTTATTAGCCTATGGTACATTTTCTAAGGTAATTTTTACGACAACATTTGATATGTGTTAATAATAATAACAATTCTCAAATTTATTTGAAGGCTTTAACATCAAAGTCAATATCTTCAAACAAATCACAAAATATAGGTGCAAATAATTCTATTGACGTAAGTGTGTTTTGAATGAAACCACAGATTATAATATTAAATGAATTAAATTTAAAGTAAATCTACTAATAATTTTCATCATAATAAATTCAGATGTAAAAGGCTGGTGTTATTTTACTTCTTAAAAAAGAAACTCGCATTTTAATTTTGTACAAAATATATGATTAAATTATAATAAATAATATACATTTAAAATTAAATTATTATTCTATGAAATATAGAAGAATGAACAGTCAAAAACAGAAATTATTCCGTTGGATTGTCGGGGACAAAAACAACACGAACAAAACCAAAATCAATCATCGCATCCGCTACAACAAATGAAAATTAATATTGAAGACAATATTAAAGATAATATTGAAATGGAATGTCCATCATTAAGCATAGCATCTGATGCGTCAATGGAATTGGTTATGATAGAATTATTAAAAAAAATGAAAATTGATAACGCAATATGGCAAAAATCAAAAGAAGAAACGTACTTTCAAATTATATTTTCATTAGAAACAAATACAGATCGTTATGAATCAATAATAACATTATTTCATGAGTGGGGTATTGGAGAACGAAACGGGTCATTTCTATCGATATTACCATGCTCGGTATACAGTAGTCAACCATTAAATGATACTGAAGATAGTATTGCTGATAGCCAAGCTGCAGATGATGAGTATATTAATTTAATTTTGATATATTACATTTTTTTTTTTTGTAAATAATGAGGGATTGTGTTGAAACGGATCCTTAAGAATAAATGTCATCTATAAAATCTATATAATCACTTTTGGTGCCAATTTACAAATACTTCATCACAAATTGTACAACTTATTTTGGTATGTATATACCTTAAACATATTACATATGGTGTGAATAACAATGTAACTTTGTCTTTTAACTGAAATGAAATAAGTTTGATAAATTTTAAATAATTAAGACAATTTACTATATGATGGATATAAAGTGGGATATTAAAAGTAGTAATTTGTCATCTTAAATAATTATATGGAGATTTGTAGATTTTGTTGTTAAGGATCATAGGATTACGTTTCAATACAATCATTGCTGCATTAACATTGCAATACAAAAAGGATACAGATAAACATTTGACCAGATATTGTACACCAATTTTTGATATTATTACATACAATAGGTTGTTATTAGCTCAAAAGAAAAGTGCATGGAATGGTTTTGTAAATTCAACACGCGCTCGACTAAATGTTGCACAAATTGTTGCAGAAGTTAAAGAGGATGCCCAAATAACGTTTGATTTCGTTACATGTCTTATTGTAGCTGGGTACGATACAAATTCAAAAATAAATTTTTAATAACATCTATTTAAGATATGTGTCATTTTATAATTTAGAATATTGGCTGCATTTGGTTTAATTGAAAATAGTACAATATTTTTAGCATCGAGTATGTTAATTTCGCCATTAATGGTGAGAATATCGATATTACATATTTATTTTTTAAGTAACATATGAAATGCAAATAATTATGATATTAAAATAGGGACCAATAATAGCAACAATTTTTGGCACAGCTATCAAAGATCATGAACTAACAATAATAGGTTTTTTTAATGAAATGATTGGCATCTTATTAGCAACCACTGTTGGTTTCATTTTTGGTCTATTAGTATGTAGTATTGATAGTGAATATACTATTGGTAATGGATTGTCAAATGAAATTTTAAGCAGGTAATAAATATAAATATGTTATAAAATAGGTTACACATATAACCCAAGAAAATATCAATTAATTTATAATATACTCTACATACATTATCTATAATTAGTCTATGTTCATTTTACACTAGACGATAATAATAAATTATGTCACTTTCTTATCTCATATGCAGCTTTGCAGATTAGGCTGTAAATACACTAGTTATTTTTAAAGATGTGTACTCGTATTTCTTTTATTGCCTGATAACTTATTTATCTGGGACTGTCGTATATTTCCTATCGTATTTTATTTTGTTTTCCTGATAGACTAAGTGTCGATAGTATATATAGTAAATTACTATGTCGTATAAAAGTATATAATTAATCTATCTAAACTAATAGAATATATTATATTATTGAAAATTAATAAATGAATAATAATATTATAAATTCCATTTTTCATATAGGTGTGAGTTTCATTCGTTATTAGTGGGTACGTTCACTGCACTACCATCTGGTGCTGCTGTTGCAATAGCAATTTTAGGTGAAAATATCGGTTCACTTGTTGGAGTTGCAATTTCTGCATCTCTATTACCACCAGCTGTTAATGCCGTAATGTTTTCATACCATGCATTCATTTACTTTCAAATAATATTATTATTATTAATTGTTAAATTATTTTATTTTATACAAAACACAAAGGGCCTAGTGTGGGCATTGTCAATATTAAATATGACACATAAAAATGATGTCCAATACAATAATATCGTAAAGAAATTATACTGGTCCAATGATCAAGCAATTGAATTGCTTATATTGGGTTCAATTAGTATGTTATTGACTATAATTAATGTTATTTGTATATATGCTATGGGTGTTTTATTTTTAAAGGTGAATTAATGCAAATTTGTTTTTAAATATTTTATTATTATTTCACGACCCTGCTTCATGGTAGAAGCGTAAATGTGTCATTTGTTCACAATACAAAGTATGAATATATTTTTCTTAATACAGATACATGGATGAAAATTTAGTAGCGCACAGAATTTTACCCATAAGCTATTTTCAAATATGCATGTGTATTTAAGAAAAATTATTTCTAAATGTAATTTTTTATGCTCTGCCCGCAAATTATATGGGGTTGTTTAATAATATAGACAAAATTACGTTATATAGATTAAAGAAGTTGCACCAATTGTTTCACGTAATCATCGTCAATTTTGGAAATACGATTTAAAGGCGGCTCGTGATTTTAATAAAACTTGTTTAAATGAAAAATTTGACGCAGTCGAAACGGAACGTCTTATCGTTGCAGAACAACAATTGCGTGCCATAAATCATCCATCGTATCAGAATACATGGTCACCAATGACTAGCAAATATTTATTAAACAATAATTTTAAACGTGAAAGTCGTGGATCTATTCATATTAATAATAATAATCAACGTTTTCAAAATTATAGGTTACATATCTAGTGTATCATTATTTATATAATATTTTAAAATGGCTATAATCTCTAATTTTTATTTTATTTATTATATGAATTCTCGTTATAGCAAAATGAGTATTTTAGGTGGTCGTCCTGGTTCTTATAAAACAATAATTGGAAAATCATGGAGTCCACCAATACATAAATCACTATTAACTGATCAAATATTTCCGGAATTATCTTATCGAAGAGCATCAATGCCGCATTTTAATTTAACCGATGCATCAGCATCAACAGGAATTAAAAGCGCAGTGAGTACTTCCAATGCATACGGTGGTGCTACAACAAATAGTAATAAACTACAAATGATTACAGAAGCAACACAATTCCAACTTAATAACTTTGAAAATGATATTTCAGTGAAAGCAAGTAGCAATTCAGTGGAAACTGCTAACGAATCCATTGAAAATCGATTCAAAGATAATTTGAGTGTAAATAAAAAATCGAATTCGAAAAGAACTAAAAAATTTATCGTTACTCCAATTCATGATGTTTCAAAATGAAAAATAAAAAAAAAAACAGATTTTCAATGAAAATATTTATCTAATTGTTTTGGACTTCAATTTGTTTATAAACATAATAATTCTTATTATATATAATTTTACTTACCTATTAATTTACTGGCATACACCACTAATATATATTGTACACAAAAATCATTATGGAATTGAAATATATCGTTCTCTGCATATAATTATTTATAATTTTAAATTATTGTGTATGTGTAACAGAAATAATCTAAAAGCCTAAATAAATATAAAAAATATTATAAATAAATTAAAAAAAGAAAATATTAATTAATTATATAATTATATTAAATTTTAATTTTGTACTACCTTCTTTTTCCAAAAACTAATTTGATATCATCTAAATTTTCGAAGTAAAATTTGTGGAGAAAAGTTTGAAGAAATTGTCTCTCTGCAGCAATTATATGAAATTTAATTTTTTCACCAACTGTGCAAAATAAAAACATAAAAGCTGTAAAAATATATTGTTATGATTCAGTTGAAATAATAATGAAATAATTTAATATAGAATATTATACAGATTGTGGAGTACAGACAAATTTAGCACTGATACAACTAGAATATATTAACACATATTTAAGAATAAGTAATAATTCATGTTTTTAATTTTATTTAAATATTTATTTTAATGATACAAGAGATACAAGATACTGTTTATTACTAAATTACATATTCTTAAATATATTAAAAATTATTTTTAATTAATATTCTGGCCGATTTCCTGAGACAGTCTTAAAAGTTGTATTAATTATATAATATAGTCTATTCATATAGTAGAGAATTTACATGCAGATAATAATTAATAGTACCATTAGTAAATTATTGTAATTTAATATAAAATAATCTTATGAAGGTAACAATTTATACAAATACAATATCGTGCATTTAGCAATAATTGATGCTTGACGTCATATATCAATAATATATTTTAATACAATTATCAAGAATTAGTTAGAGCTGTTAACGTCACAATAATTAATGTGTAACACAATTGTTTTCATTTTATTAGATCACCGACAAAAGGCTAATAAATACAAATTAATTACTTGATCATTTATATGAAATATGTGGATATTTTAATGAAATCAACTTATATAATATTTATATATACTATTTGGAATTTTTGCAAATAAAAAATTATCACGATCTCACCTTATCGCCTATCGTAATATATATATATATATATCAATTATTCGAACACGTATACAGGGAATTTATATTCGCTTCAGTTACTGTTGTAGAAGACATTTAACGCCTTCATGAAAATTTACCATTATTTTAAATACACTTCATATTTGACATACAAATAATTAATTTTATACTTTCGAGAGGCCATATGCCATGTCTAAATAATGTAAACATTTAGTTAAAAATTAAAATTTGTATATAAGATCTAAATTTTTTATAATTATATATTTTTGTAGAATATGTATTTATATAAAAATTGTATGTTAAATTGATCTAAATTCAAAATTATAATTATTGATAATATTTGTACATTATTGAGACACGGTGGCACTCTTCTAATAAATTTAGCATATATTTATTATTAATATTATAATTATTATAATTATTATATTTATTATTTTAATTATTATAATAAATAAATCTAACCATATGAAATGAAAGTAACAGTAGTACATAAATTGCTTTATTTCCATTAAAAGCAACCCCGTTTCGTATAATTTTTTGTGTACTTCTTACTTGTGTGCAAAATTTTGTATTCATATGAATAGATTTATTTATTATTCCATCAAACGACCGAGCTAACATCTATATAATTATTATTATTATTATTATTATTATTATTATTATTATTATTATTATTATTATTATTATTATTATTATTATTATTAAAAATAAATATTAAAATTTTGCAAAGTATATATGTAGTCGTAAGAGGATCCATGGTCTTTTATTAAAATTTTTATCAATTTACTAAGTTCTAGTATCAAAAACCACTGTTACTAGATATCATAAAATATATGGTTTTGTATGAAAATTACACGCAAAAATTGAGAATAAATATACGGAATGATTGCACATGTATGCAAATGTAATGCATTAAATTAAACGATCTTTGAAGTATACGAGTTTATTTGAGTATCATTTTCTCATATATGTAAAATACAATATATAAATGTATATATTTATTTCATCAATAGATGTTGCTTTACGAGCTGAGGTAGAGATTAATAAAATGAAATTAAAAATTTAAAGTCTTAACATTGATAAGCATGGTCCAACATAGATATGATCGGCAGAGTATTACAATAGTATTGAAAAGACTATTAAGATTTTTACACATTTTTCTTTATGTATTTCTGTGTATAGTACACTTGCCATTTGTAGCCTATGTTACACACTGTATAGGAAGGCGCTAATTCATTAATATAACTCAAAAACTTATGCAAGTAAGTGTATTCAGCTGTGTTTAACGTATTCAAATTAATCGTTGTATAACATAAAGTAAAGTTGCTGTGACGTATTGACAATCAATCAAACAATTAACGAAGATGTATTTTGTAACTTAAAAAGTTGAAAACATTTTGTTTTAACAATATATAAATAGACATTCGAAAATGTTAACATTGACAAAATAACATTATTTTTAGTAAACGATAATGATAGTGACCATTAGGTAAAAAATATCACAGTCGTTACCTGCAGGAAGCGAAACCTGATTGGACATTTTGCCTAAAGATGATATATGAAACAAATAACTAACATTGTCGACTATAATGAGTGTTTGTTAGATGTCATAATTTTTACTTGGAGTATGATGAGTTGCCGCATTTGTGTAGAAACATTCATTCCATTTACAGTTAATTTGTTAAATTATTCCCAATGAGATAACAAAAACTTGCAAATATCGAAAGTTAGAAGTTCCCATAAATCCATTATTTTTATGACTAATTAGTTTATAATTAACACTATCAGAATGTTTGAGAATTTAGTATTAAAAACAAAAAACTTGATGAACAAAACATTATTACCACCTATCGGATATTATTAATATAAATAAATTTCTAAAGTCAACATTTTTTACGTTCCATTTTCATAGCATCACTCATTTGTATTAGTTAAATATATTAAATATCTTAGACAAATTTTTTAAAAAAAATATTAAGAAAAATTATTTAGTAATAGAGGGTAATTCAAATTTAATAATAGTTAATTTAAAATAATGTTACACTATTCATGATATGGGAATAATGTACAGTGTCAAATAAAAGCAAATTTGACCTGAATCCGTTATTAGAATACTATAAATTATATAAAAAATAACCACACACAAGTCTAAAGCAATAAATAGGTATATAATGACATTTATCAATTAACCAAATTATTATTATTATAATATTTGCAGTTATGATATATTAAAAATTGTATAATTCTATATTATACATTTTAAATAGTGCTGGTTATGAGTTTTATATGTGGGGATTTAATTATAATAGTTTGTGTTATAAAGATATAAAATGTTACGAAGCTTTTGCGAATTGTATAACCGAATTTATACGCATTACAGGCGTTGACACTTCATCATTTTGATTTTCTTTTAAGTAAATTAATTTACGTTTGCGTAATGGTAAACTCATTATATCACGATCAGCCATCATTAGTTCGTCAGGTGAAAATGAACGCTCTGGTGATTCTGGAGATGAACGAGGTGGAGTTAACATCGGTTCAGCACTAGCAAGCGCAGCTTCAACACGTTTTACAAGTTCATTTGATCTTGCTGAATCAATACATCTGTAAAATATAAAAGAAAAATATTACTAATATATTAACATTGAAAATTAACTATTAATTTTTAAATCAAACATGAAAGAATACATGGAATTTTGAGTATTCAACAGTTTACCAAGTTTTTGAAACTATGACCATATCGCGTAATAATTAAGCATTTTCTATAGATAACTAACTATAACTGATATAGGTAATGTAGGTAAAGAGTTAATGCTTAGGTGTCGAGTCTAACTCAAAGATTTTGAATATATGAAATATGGTCTGATAGGCTAGAAATCCGAAAAAAATATGGTTATTATTCAAAATTAATACTAAAAGAAAATCAATATTTGCATACTAGAAGAAAGAAATTTCTTCTTTTTTGAACTTTAATCTGTGTCATTCATTAAACATCAACAATATAACTGACCAAGAATGTCGATCTATATGACAGTTTGATAAATACATACTACATTTCATTATATTGCACAATCATAGCATATGCGGTATATCCTATCTGTATGCAATATTAAGAAAAGAGAGAGGGATGAGAAAAGCCCATAGACAATTATATGGAATGATTAAAAAATTATCATAAATATAATTTCCTGATAAATTATAGATAATAAAAGTTAAATTGGTATATTAAATTTTATATTTACTTAAACTCAGCTACTTTTGGTGCTGGAACAAAGTAATTTTGATTTCTTACAGATGAAGATAATGATGATGTATATGTATTATTTTGCATTAAATGTTCTAAATTTGGTGTTACATTCTCCGCTTGTTTATTATTTTCATTTGATGTGGTACCCGTTGAAGTTTTTAAAGCTATATTATCATTATTATCGATATTCATCTGGTCATCTATATCTAGTGATGATGATGATGATGCCGCCATTGAAACAGCCGCTAATAATACTGGGTTGACACCAGATGATTGCACGGCATAATTACCTGCACCATTTTGTTCATATCTTGTATATATGTTATAATATGGGTGATCATCAACATTTGCAGTAATTATTGGCGTTGAGGACAATGATGATGTTGACGATGATGATGATGATGATGATGACGACGATGATGCTGATAATGCCAATGATGATGATGGTAGTGTTGTTGCAGGTAATCCTATTATTCTATCAGTACTAGATTCCCTTTGTATTTCCGATAATAACTGATGACTATTTCCATGATTTGGCATTATTGTTGTATGCAAAATTGGCGGCGATGATGTGGATATAGATTGGTTATTATTACAATTATCATTCATTTTTATAACATCTGATTCATGATTTCTTACTACAAATACATTCATTTTATTATCATCCACATCATCATCTGGTAACTCATTAGCATGTCCTTTTATATGGCATTCCATTTCTTTTTTACTCTTAAATGTTTCATCGCATATCGTACATTTATAGCATTTGGAACCATAATGTTGAACACGATGTAATTTTAACACATGATTGTATCCAAAATCACGGAAACAAATATCACAATGATATGGTTTTTCACCAGTATGCGTGCGTGAGTGTACCTTCAATTGTTTAGAACATGTAAATCCTTTTCCACAACCGGATTCTTTGCATTTATAAGGTTTCTCACCTACAAAAAAAAATTTCATTAGATTTTCAAAATAATGTAAAGAAATTGTACTTTACCTGTATGTGTTCGCATATGTATCACTAATTGTCCAGATTGAATAAATGTCTTTGAACATATGGTACATTTGTGTGGTCGTTCTCCTGTATGAATGCGCATATGGCGGTGTAATTTTCCACTATGTTCAAATGCTCTACCACAAACGTCGCATTTATATGGTCTTTCTTTTGTATGAATTCTACGATGCACTTGCAAATTTTCTTTTACACTGAACATTTTATGACAAAATTCGCATTCAAATGGCCGTTCCCCTGTATGTGTACGATAATGACGAATCTAATTCAAAAAATTAACATAAATATAAATTAAAAAAAAAAAAAAATTAATGGGTATAGTAAAAAAAATTAAATCCTACCAGTCTTGCTGGTACTGCAAATGTTTTATTACATACATCACATTTATAAGGATCTACTGAATTTAAATTATTTGAGGCTACTAACGATGACGATGAAGAAACTGATATTGATGGTATTTCTAATCCAGATGAGTTTAATTTAAAATCATTATTAGACGTGGTAGATTTTGAATGAAATTTACTGTGACTGATATGAGCACTTTTACTACCAAAATCCATATTACATTGTACACATTTATATTGAACTTTTTTTTTCACTTGCTGTTGGTGATCCTGCACTTGATGTTGCTGTTGCTGAGACTGATGACCGCGTTGTTGTAATGGATGCGATTCCTGTTGTTGTATATGAAGAGGTTCTTGCGTTAGATTAATTTCATTTATAAAATGCGAACTAGTAAATATTGGTATCGAATTATTTATGGGTATTATTGATGGTGAGGATGATACTGATGATGATGATGATGAAGATGATGAACATAATGATAATGATGATAATGATGATGATGATGCTGCTGATAATGATGATGTTAATTCATCATTTTTACTTAAATTTCCATAATTTTGTAACTGTTCCGATGACATCAGTACCGGAAATGACGTATAGTAAACCATTTTACGAAAATCTAGAAAAAAAAACCATTTTGACAATTAGATTAATTTCACTATTATAAATAAAAATCTTTTTTTTATTTTTGATATTAATAAACTATAAATAAGCAACGAAAACCCTAAAATTTGTATTTACATTTTTATTTATATTAATTCTTAAAATCTTGTAATATGTAGCAAACTCATGATATACGTTAGTTATATAGTTTCATTTTCTATCGTATATGATGGCATACCATACCTATGTATTAAATAGAAACATAACTATATATTATAAATTTCTATAAAACATTGTCGGTTTGAATTTTGATGTCACTGCAATGTATATTGGGAAAAAAACGTTTTATCTAAATACAAGAGATTACATATAGTAACTAAAAATGTATGCGACAAGAATTTCTGAAAATCAACTTGAATTCTAGTTGCATATCAGAGTGAAATATATAATTCTACACAAGTCTGGTTTCTCATGGAACTATAGGATTTATTTAAAATAGTAATTTTATATCAACATGAATCCACATACGTTATGTTGATATGGTTCGTTGAGCATATACTATACTAACAATAAAAATATAGCTTAGCAGTCGTTCTTGTACAGTAATTAAACGCTAATTGCTATATATTGTGCAGTATGCACTAGAAGACTGAATATGAAGAAAAAGGATATTTTGTTATTTATATATAAAAACAGATAAGATCGACCAACCTTGCAAATTTACCAACATACTGACGGTAGAATGATCATGAGGTGGCTGCTGTGTAGGAGAATTACTGAAAGCCGTATCCACTTAAAACTTAGTTAATGATTCAATTTAACACTTCAATAGTGAGTCAGCAGCGCCAATATAACTGCTTTCGGTTTACGTGAAGTATACACCTGTAAATTTTACAAAATGTTTAAGTAGGTTGGACGTATGGTTAACTACCAATTTCGGGAGAATAACTAGTTATGAACTCCACAACACGGCCTCGGATCGGACAGAATAAATGGCAACGACTCTTGCAACGAAAAAAGGAGGTTAGTAGGTTCAGTTGGAGCAGGTTAAAACTGCACCGTAAGTGGAAAACAGATTTGTGTGTCAGGTGAGATAGAATTAAAGTTCGGTTAAATTTTCAACAGTCAACAAAAAACGCTGAACCTTAGACTAAAATGTAATTTAAATGGAATATGTCAAATAGTTTATATGCCTGTGGTTTCATTAATTTTTTTAGCAAGTTAAATGCATGACAATTCAATGTAACCTTTCACAATGAAAATATGTTATCCAAGGAAATGTATGATTTGTTGATGATTTGATAAAATATATGTGTACTTTCATATGTAATTTTCTATATGATAGACATGAAAGGTATTCTCAATTGTTCCTGTCTGAATTTTCATATAATGTACTCCTTCGTATATAGTAGCTATTTACCTTCTTAACACCACTGATTATAGAATGTTTTTCAGGTGAAACAGAGGGATTTTAATTGTAAAAGCAAAATAATACTTTACTGTATAGCATTCCTATACCATTTTTAAGATTATGAGAACTGAAATTATTAATAATGTGAATGGTAGAGTATTGTATTTTGCCTACATGTTATAGATTTATTGTATTTAAATATTATCTGTTTTGGTTTAATGGATTTAAACTTTTGTGGAAAATGAAAATAAAAATATACATTTCTTGAAGGCACAAAAAAAAACTGCAAATTTGATCTTTACCATATAGAATATTTGAATGTATTAATACAATTCGATCATTTATATCATCATATTTTGGCGTTCCCATTTCACAATCAATTTTTTTAAATTATTTTGAATTATCATAGGAATAATATTTATTGTTTTTTTTTTTTTTCGTTTGAGACTAATATATAATATATTCACATTTATTTAATTTTCTACATAGAAATAATAATTATTATGATTATAGCATTGTGACATATATTTGATTAATGATTTCGTCCCAGATAAGTAAATAAAGACTATATATATGAAGAAACGATTAAAATTTCAAATATAAAATTTATTATAATTTTGAAATTTCGAAAAAATATTTATAACGTTAAATGTTTATATTGTTAACATTTTCAGACAATTAATATATTAGTATATATTAAAAACAGAAACGAAATGAACTTTTCCTGAAGTCAATGTATATTTAATGTTGAAACGTAATAATATAATATTCAGATCTGGATTATGATCAAACACGCACTTATGCAAATGGAGAGTTTATTAATCAATCACTACAATAAAAATAGAGAATATATTTTTCTATTTATTGATAGAGAGTAATAAATATCCTTGTATAGCTACAAAATAATAAACATATATACATGTATATAATAGGTTACTTGCAAAGGAACTGCGTGCAAAGGTTTATAGCAACGCACTTAAAAAAAATATAGATAATTTCTAAATAGCTTTATTCTTTGCACTGACAATGAGTCCTAACAAAATTACTTAATACATGTGCTATCGCACACCGTATTTCACAACACCTTAAAACATAATGACGGAGTGATAATTTTTATATAAAAATTAAATATGATACTATTTTATGTTGACAAAAAAATGAGAAAATAATTTTTTTAACTTTGTTCACTCAACAACCATCCACCCCCACTAACCAATGTTATGTTTTATTGTTATTACATTTGAAAAACATTTCCAGAACTTTTCCTATGTATTTATTATTATACATTTGAACATTATAAATTTTAAAATATATAATTTATTAACTGAATTAATTTTTTCATCATTGTAATTTCATTATTTGGTGGGTTTTATTTAAAAAATAATAATTATAATAATAATCATTTTAACAATATACATTATTTACAAATAGATTCACATAGAAATATTTAGCAAATTAATATTTTAACATTTTGCGCGCAATTTTAATCAGGAAGTATTCATTTTCATACGTTTAGAAACTAAATTATTAATCAGAATGAATAATTGTATATGGCATATTTGATTGGTGAGAATCCATATAGAATAGATGAATGAAAATATTGATTCTATATATATATCTTCAATATCCCACACATATTATTTGTAAATAAATTGTATACGTTAGAAAACATGCGTATATAAATTGTCGCCGTTATTATATATATAATAAAATATAAAATATATGAAGAAAATTTGTATAATGTATTTCACTTTTTAATTTTTTTATATATACATAATCATTAGTTATATGTTCAAATTTTATATAAATATATATAATATTCATAAAATAAATCCAACCTTCACTTTTAACATCTTTAATTTTAGTTATTTCAGTTCCCGATTTCGATAAAATATTTTTAATCCAATCCTGTTTATTCCATGCAGCACTCATTATCGTAAATAGGTAAAAAAAAAAACAAAAAAACACCCGTTAGAAAAAATATTCAATTTTTTTTTAAATTTAAATAATTTTTAAAATTTTCATTATAAAGTTTTTTTTTTTTATTTTTCTATTCATCAGTGTACAAAAAAAAAAAAAATAATAGAAACTATAATAACATACTAAAAAGTTTGTATATTATATATGGGAGACTATATGTTAAGAAATGTTTATTAAACGAAAGCTCGATAACAACTGCTCTGTTGTACTTTTAGTTTACGCAGTGCACGCACAACAATTTCTTAATTCTTCAAAAATACTCATTCCACGATTCATTTGTTTTTTTTTGGGAAATTGTTACACACATTTTATTATGCACAGTGCACACACGCATATACACATATATTGTATACACCAGCAACGTATACTTTCTTGTTGTGCGTTTCATTCTTTTCATTTAGGAAAATATGTAACGAAAGGTTGTTGGTGGTACACAGTATTTGTTGCATGCGTAAAGTATTATGTATTGTTTGGTATTTTATTGTATTTTATATGTGTATTAGTATACAAATACATAATTTTTTTTAATTATCTATAATTTATGTTATGTTTTTTTTTAGTTATAAGAGTCAGTCAAATAAAAAAAATAAATAAATAAATAAATATAGTAAATTGAATAATATACATATGATTTTATATAAAATACGCAATGATTCATACAATTATAAAAATCAGATATGTTGGGATTTTTGTATATGTTCGATGATAACGCACAATTAATTGTAAAGAAAATTTATAAAAAAAAAAAAAAAAACGAAAAAAACACATAGAAATTCTTGTATTTGTATGCGTAGAAGATGTGGATAACTCCACCCACATTTCCATTATATATTACATCATAAATGTGCTCTACTAACGCACAAACGGAAGCCAAAAAGAAAATATATTACATCCTTTTCTGTTTCCTAAATTTGAAACGAAAATGAAAACACTTACCAAAAAAAAACAGAAAACAACAACAATACATTACAAATACATTACATATATACATATAATACATAAACTAATACTATATTGAGGATTAAATTGAAAGAAAAACTTAAACGCACACACGCATATCAAATTTTCCTGTGAAAATGAATGGAATATACTTTTACATTTTGTGTACAAAACACAGTCACTATACACTAACTGTTATATCATTTATCATCATTACTTTTTCATAGTATAGAATTTAGTAGTAATATAAACATTGCATAGATACAATATAGATATATATATATATATAGAAACATGCTTTTTTTTCTATATACTGCGTGTGGACAATAACAGAATCAAAAAAAAATGGAAAGTTGTGGAAAAATTATATAACTGAATGGAATCATATATATATATATTTACTCGTCGTAAATATACATCATCATCAAATCATACATCCATTTATACACATGTGTATGTATATGTATTATCTGTTTTAACCGCTCATGTAATATACGCGGGCAATCAATAATACTACAAACTATACCATATTCAATTTCTCCTGCTTATATATATAGTGATATTATATACTTATAATGTATAGTCTACTACTATATATAGATACAGTGTATAGTTACATTGTATAAGAATGTAAAATTTGGAAATATTTAAATTACATTTACACAACCATGGAGAGAAATATACAGATATAATTAAGATGAGTAGGGTCAATGGACACGTACTTGAGTAAAATAAAAAAAAAATAACAAACAAAATATATATATATTAACATAAATATTATGATATAGTAAACACGTGGAATAAACAAATGAGTTTAGATTTTTTTTTTTTAATTTTATATATTATTTTTAAAGATTTGCCGTAGGTCAGTGTCATAATAATTTACAAATATTATAATTTGAATCGTCATATTATTATTTATTGTGTGTATATTTATTTATTTATTTATTTTTAATAAACAAAAAAAAAATGTATATATTTTAATCTTGAGCCACGCACCCATACACCAAAACATTTAATCGGAGAAAGAATTTTAGAAAGAAAGATAGTATCCTGTTGAAAACTGTCTTATTTAATTTTCAATTGGTTAAAAACAAATGTAAATTTAAAATTTATAATGTTCTAACTCAAAATCCAAATAATGTGTGTTGCGAGGAAAAAGATATTGTATCACATTATAATTATAGTTATGTCTTTAAGTGCAGCATGTCTCGCCATCCAGATCTTATTTACAATAGCTAATATATATGTTAATACTAACATTAGATTCTGCCCGTTTTTCAAATTTTATCATTATGCAGGCAGGCAGACAGAGTCGACAACGGAGTCCACAACGATGAAAAACAAAAATGTTAATTAAAAAATTAATTTTACATATGTTCAATTTACATAATATGCAACAACAATCCTACAAAAATTATTATAATTATACTAAAATTAAATGATAAATAAATAAAAACAAATACATAATGTTAACTTATGCAATATCATCATCATCATCATTATCATTATCATCATTGTACGTACAATAGTAAAAATGAAAAGTAAACGTAAAATTAGTAAAATTTATGTAAATGGTAAAATTAATTATAGTTCGATGGCCTCATGTTTATCTCTACATATATTTATTATTTTTATTACATATTAAACATCTGACTGCGTATGGTATTTTTCTTTATTCGTTGACTCTTCTATACAATCAATGTACCAGCACAACTAAATTCCCATTTCTATTCTGTAAACCGGATATTATACACAGTAAACCGAATAGATGTATTTCGTATTTACCTTTTTTTTTAACAATATAACAATATAAGTACTCAGTTGATGAATAAAAGACAAAAAAACATGACCTTTTTTTATAGGAAATTTTTAGTTGGTTATGTACGTGTGTGTGTGTGTGTGTGTAATTATAGTTTAATTTTATTATTGCAATATGAAAAATGTATAAGAATTAGATAAAATACTCACTAAAACCATATAAGATTATAATGAAATATTAATATAAGACAATAAATTTAAAAATACATAGTAATATCAAATTCAAATAATTATGTGTAATATAAAATGTATATACTGTAAAATAATGTATATAATATATTAAGTATATAGAATTATACTATATATATTTATTTGTACATCAACGGAGAGCGGAGAATCTTTTTTATATAAATTATTATATATAATATTATCTTCATAATAAAGAGTTTTAAAATTGTAGAAATCCAATGCATGGCCTCCACGTGTAAAGCACGTTATATTTATATACAATGTGTATATAATTCTACCTACATCACCATTCACAACTACAATTATACAGCCCTCAACGAATCATTATTATATATATATATTATGCTACATGGTTATGTTAAATGTATGCCTATATTCATATACATGTATGTACTTATACATAGTACGTATATTGTATGATGGACTTGTTTTTTATTTACCATTTATTTTTTTATTCCATCAACATATAGATTTAGTTATATATAAGAAACACAAAATAAATATATAACATACACATATACTATATTACACTATGTATATATATAGGAATACCGACCTCGTCAAGTTAAGTCTAGGTAGGCTGTTATGTTTTATTTGTTATTTGTATTTGTGAAATCAATCAACAATGATTATTATTATGATACAGCAGCAGCTAGGCCAGCAATCTTTTCTCTATATATACATACAAATAATATTTTGTATTAATGTTAAATTTTGACTGCAAAAAAAATGACAACGTTTGTTGTTTTAAACTATAATACTGAAAAAATTTCGTTGAAAAATTGCACATTGATTTTGTAAATGCAATGAAATGAATTAACAAATTAATTCTAGAACAAAATAATATAAAATAACATGGAATGGAATGGATGGCACATAAAATGATTAATATAAAAATTAAAGATTATAATGGCATTATTAGGTTTTGAGATGGATCTATTTTGGCAAGCATTACTGTATACAAAAAAAAAAAAAATAAAGTAAATAACGCGCAAAAAAAAAAAAGAAAATAATGGCACAAGTTATAATTTGTTAACTTTTTTTTGTTAAGTTTAAAGATTATGCGCGGAAAATGAATATATTTGTTTACTTTGTTTTTTTTTTTTTTGTTTTTGTTTAATATTGTGTGTGTAATATTTATAAATATATATATTTATAATATGCTTAGGTATATGTGATATTATATATATGTAAATTATTTTGTCTCTTTTTTCATCTATTATTATTACTGACCTAACTTATTACAATTTTTATAAATATTTCGCAAATTCAAAGGTTTTATGTTCTTTTTATTTTTTTTTCTGCATAAGGTAAATTTCTCTACTACACACACACACACACGCAGTACACATCTTATTTTTTGAAATTTTATTTCATTTATATATTTTTGGACTCAGTATATATATATATTTATTGCATATTTGTTCAAAAATCCGTTGAACGAATTGTAAATGGCGATGTAACGACTATAGATTTTTGCGCTTACCATAAAAGACGTACATATATAAATTCTCAGCAGGTTTTTTTAAAATATGACATTGTTTATGCAATATCTTTAATTTAGAATTGCCACAAAAAATTGTTAAATTACGCGTAATATCTAGTAATATTTATGCGAATGCTATATATGTATAGATTTGTTGGAAAATTTTCTCGATAATATTATGTCACCACAATAATTTTGTTTTCTATGAATTTAACCTAACACTTTTATTATGTGCTAATACAAAAAATTGCTATATTTAATAACAATCCAATATGGCTGTGTTGTAGATATTTCTATTTGAAATGCAAATGTATGAGTAGACATCCGCAGATTATTCTAGATAACTTTCAATTATTCCGTTATATTCTGTATCGACTAATAAAAATGAATTCGGATTGATTGGGAAAAAATTATGTGTTTGCATCTGTGTGTGTATCAAAAATTTAAACGTGATTTTCTTTTCGATCTTAATAAGTTAAAAAAAAATATTAATTGAATTCTAAAACCGTGAAATAAATAGAGTTTTAGATAAATTTTTAAATAAAATAATTTTTTTCTTTAAATAAACTTACCCTTCAAAATCTCTTCTGTGTTTCAAATTTAGTAAATAAATATATAACGTATATTTAATTATTTCGATTTAGATTATATTATTAAAATACACTTTTAAAACACCAACTATTATAAATTTATTAAACTTATATTGTTTATTTGATAAATATGAATTAATTATTATTACAAAATTTATTAAAATATATCTAAAAACAAGACATGTAAATGTACGCTTAAATATGTATATATAAATTACATTTCCATTTGGATATTAAAAATGTACATTAATCTAATATTAATATTTTTTACACATAATTAATATGTATTTTACAATAATTACACACTACACACAAATTTAACTTTTTAGTCAAAGGTAAACTGTATGCCATCAACTGTTTTATTGGTTATTAGTGTACATACTATTTATTTATTTAGTTAGAGTTCCAAAAAAATTGTATTATCAAGCTGTGTGTGGCAACTGCTGGCAAACAAAATACATACGTATAATTTTTTTTCTAAAAAAAAAAATGGTTTACAATACTGCCGCTTCCATATATTATTTTATTATACATACAACACTATAAATATTGACCTAGGTTACAATTAAAATATTTATTTATTATATGCAAACAATACACGCACATATAATAATTTTAAAAATAAAAAAAAAATTAATCTATTTTCAGCGTTTTATTTAATACACTCAACTTTATTCGAATGATGCTTAATGGTAAATGGTAAAATTTATTAAAATAAGTACTACACACACCGTACAAAATAAAAAATGATTAAGATTTTTTGTTGCAATACAATAACTAGCACTTGAACTGCGAAACAATGGTTTTTATTTATTATTTTTGATTAGTTTTTTTTTCTATTTTAATTATACCACCGTTTAATGAAGGATATTACACTTTACACAAACTGATTTTTATTATTTAATATAAAATTTACAATATTTCTTCCAGCAGTATTAACTCTGTGAATTAAAATATCGAATAAAAATTACCCTCTGATGCTTTCACACACTAATAATACGTACAATACAAATTCAGCTAACTCAACATACATATCAGAAGATGAAGATGATATATACATTCATATATATATATACATATATATATATGTTTCTTTTGAACATAAATTTTTACTTTTACTGTAATTCTGCATTAAAATGGATTCAATACATTCACATTTCATACACAACACTTTTTTTGTTGTTGTTTTTATTCGTATATATTTTATTATAAAATATTCCATTCATTTATATACAGTAAACTAAACAGACGCAGAAAAATCGTGTGTGTGGTGGTGCAAACGAAAATTAAATTTACTATGTTTTCTTATTAATTTTCACAAATTATTAGTTTAGTTAGTTATATTTAACACTATATTTAATAAATTATTGTTATATACGAAATATTAAGTTAAATTTATTTACAAATAATTTCATAATAAGAACTATCGATAATTTGAACACTGTATATTGTCTTTGTTTTCTTCATGTTTTAGGAGGACATGCAGAACAGTTTACTGTGTTGGATTGCTAGCCATATAAAAGTATATAATAAACTGACTCATACAATACCCTGTTCGAACGAAATTCATATTCAAATCATACACATACTTTTTTTATTTTTGAAAAATTTATTCTTATGTGTGTATATGTGCGCAAGCAAAAATTTATTTGTGTTTTTTGTAGTAGTACACAACACGATATATATTCAAGCATCAAATGAAACACGTGGAGGCCTGCATTGGATTTTAGCATTTTAACTTCAAAATATTTACAGATTATTTTTATTGTTATATACAATAATAAATCCACACAGTTAAAGAAATCAATACTAATACGTCTGTATAGTGTCGAGTGTAGTATATTGTGTATATATAAATATAAATAAACTTAAGTATATTAAATATATATACCATATATTATTTTTTAATACTTTACATACATTTTTTATACTGTGGTACTTTTAGTAATACAATATTATTGATATTGGTACGTTAGTTGTATTTGGACATTTTCGGTATTGATAACCCCATAGGGAACAGATGAGAATAGATTTTGTATTTACTCGCAAATATGGGGAAAATGTAAATAAAATAAATACCTCTCTATGTATATATATCTATTAAAAAGCCGGTTGACTAAAACTAAACGTAGTGAGGGAGGAACTAGTATGTTTTTGAAGATGCATTCTTGTTGAGGATGGTCTTGAGTAAATCAGTATTACATTAGTGAAACAGGAAACAGTGCATAAATAATTGACTGTAGATGGAACGAAAGTAAGTTTGATCAATTTTTTTTATTGTACTGGACACAGGGCACCAGCCTTAGCCATGCGTAGCCATTTTATCAAGCCATATCTTATATGTTTCTCTGATAGCCATATAAGTAAAGAGCTACGTGTCTTACATGTGGCAAAAAGTCACTATATATAATATACTAGTGATAAAATGCAATTTCCCTGGTCATATATTGAATGCGAATGCGAATTAATAAGTTCATTCTTTCTTTGTTGTGAAAAGTAAAGTAAAATATAATTTCATATAGAGTCTATCAGTCAATTAAATATTATAAATAAATGTATGTTAATATAGTAATATGAGTAATATGTACTTTTATTAATTTGTTTATCGCTCCTCTTTTTATAATAATCTTTTGTTGTTTTCAAGTCATTTAAAAATACTTCATGCATTTCTTTTATTATTTCAAGTGTTGGTAAAATAATATGCATCTACTTATCGCGTATCCATCCATACACACACACACACACACATACATATTATATTAAATAATAAATAAATAAATATATACTATATTCACCCACTAAATTATGATCATAATTTTTTCGATCCCATAAATTTCATATATGTTTACTTTATCTTAATTAATTTTTTGAACCATATATATATCTTCTAATAATCTTGTATAGAAAATTTGATTTGTCATTAAGACTTGTGGTTATAGAGATTGTTTTGTAGTTGTAGGTTTAATAAATAATGTGTTAGGTAAAAGTTTTATTTTTATATTATTAATTATTCGTTTACTTTAAGAAATATAGCATAACTTATTAAATAATATAGTATATAGTAGCCAGATATACTACATTATATATATTTACTTAATTTGTATTTATTTCAGTTCAGACGTCCTAATTAAATGACAGAGTACAGTGAACATATATGTATTCAAATTTAATTCAAAATAAAAAAAATGAAGTAGAGAAAAGAAATATAATAAAAATTAAATCGAACATTATATTACTCACTCAGTCAGCAAGAGTGTCAGTGACCCAACAATTTTTAGATTGCACGTGTTTTCAATAATGTTTAAAAACTAAAAATTGATGCAGGCCTCCTGTTATTTTTCGTTGCACATGTTGTGCAGTGAATTGCATCTGCGCTGTATTTTTATGGATATGCAGCATACCTATAATTATATATATATATATATAAATATATAAATTTGTATTGTGTGTATGTATTGTATATATATTTTCATTCATTTATTTATACATATTATTCTTATATTATGTGCATATATGATATTGTATACTATATTCTATTTTATAATATATTACCCACATTTTTTGTTATTGTGTATCGGACAAGTGAATTTTGAACTGATTGTAAGAGTGGTAGCACGCTACACCTACACGTATAGTAATGCTACCGATGCTTTATAGGTGTTTCAAATATGAATATTATATATGGCGAGTCATAAAGTTAAAATTTAATTACAATAAATATAATATCCTTCGATTTTTGGGTATTTTATATTTTATTAATAGAGAAATTAGTATTTTTTATTGATAAATTAAATTATTTAAATTGCTTTAATACAAAGAATTAATAAAACTATCTTGAAAACTTGAAAATTTAAGCTTGCATACCATAGGAATACTTTAATTTCTGGTATATTTTGTATCTAATTATTTTTTATAGATAAATTTTATTATTATTTACGTTATATAGCAATTGAAATTGTTCATTTTAAATTTTTTTAAATAAATATTTATTTCATTTTATAATAAATAAGTATTGCCAATATCTTTTCGGATGCACTAAGTGTACACTAATGAGGTGTAATCTAATTTAGTATTGTGAAAGTGTAGTGCAGGCATTGTTTTGAGAATTTCCGTAAGTTTGTGGAGCTTCATTTGTGTAAAATGTTTGTATAAATTTGATTACACTTAGTCCAGCCCAAAAGATATTGGCATATGCGATAGGTATGTGATGTATACAGATATACGACGAAAAATAAATATTTAATCATAACGTTGTAAAGTAACCTAATAAGGAAATACAAAATTATTGAAATATATCATCATTATAATTATGTGCCAGGTAAATTGCTCCGCATCGGAGTTTATGTATATATAATAATAGCGTGAGGCATCTTATTTTCAAATTTGATCGAATAAACAAATAAATTTAACTCCGTTCGCTTACTGATATCAATAGTAAATTGTTTTTTGTGTCATTCTGACGTTGTGAAGGAGTAGACATAGCGACAATATTCAAACAATATGTATATGTAATGCATTATTACCGTAAATAGTTCGTTTTTGAATAATCATATTAATTGTTACTATATATGGTATTACTATATATATTATAAAAATACTTTTGGATAAATATGTTCCATTATTTCATTTTTCATATCTCTTCTTGTATATGCAATATATGCTGCACATTCAAAAAAAACAAAGTACAACAAAAATAAAATTAAAATATATCAACTACGACTACTTATACTTATTATTATACTTCAACTCAACTCAATTCATTGTAAATAAAATAGGAAATACATAACATATAATAAATAGCGGGAGACATGAACTTTTTATTATGTGTATATATGTAACATAAAAATATATAATTTACGATAAATATATATACATAAGCTATATAGCTTATATATCTTATTTACACAATACACATATACACAAATAAAATAAAAATACCACATTCTATCTATATATATTGTGTAGTAGCTACTCCATGTATTTCTCAATTGACCCATTTTCATAGTTATAGAGTTCATAGACCCTTCCCGAAAAACTGAGCTTACACGTGTCTCATTGCGTTGCTAGTATAGTTCATTTATAAACAGAATACTTATATATATAGTGCTTATACATAAATAAATGATACTCGTATTTATATATTAAATGGATAGATAGACTATATATTATATATGTATTATCTATTAAGTAATATTATAAATTATAATATATATATTGTGTATGGGACACCCCATTATCAAAACAACACTTTCGGTTTTTGGTAATATGGCTTCACAAATGCTAATATAATTAAAGAACATATTATTATTATTATTATTATTATTGATACATCTTCGACAATAATTCTAAGATTTCATATGAATTTATACATATCCTTTATATATCCTTTCTATATATATATTATTATTTGATGCGTAAATATTGTGTGGGTTTATAAAATTAAAAAACATTCTCTATTATAGCAATTATTGGGTAAAATATCGTATAATTCTTTGGAAATAAGTTACTTTATACACTTACAATACAAGAGATGACTATGTACGATGGTGATGTTCATCTCTTGGTGAACGTTTAAAATCTTAAAATGTAATTTCAATTTTATCTGTAGTCCAGACTCATGGTTTCCCGCGAATAATACTTCTCAAATTTATACTCGATTCAGAATTTAATATCAGCAACTATATTTTCATTGGTTTGTTTATGCCGTTTACCTTTTTTTTTAACTAAATAAATATTAATAAATTATTAATATTAATAGAAAACATGCCTTAATGTATGTTAACAGAGAATCATTTGATAACACAAATAAAAATAATCAAAAAAATACTATTTAATCGAAAAAATATAAATCCGCCATAAGTAAATAAGTTATACAATTATATACAAAAAAGAAATTAGAATTACATAATATATATATTTATTATTATGTTCCAGTAAGATATGGGGAAGGGGGAGGGGTACAATAAAATAAATGTAAAAGAATTAAATTATGTCTATGTTCAAATTCCAAAAATGTGTAATTTATGACATTTTTAATCAATTTTAAATTAGTGCGCGTATATGAAATTGTAAATGCATATGAAAAAAAAAACTGTTTAACCATTGCTGGAAATAAAATAAATTTAAATATATTTTTAGAAATATTAAATGTATAATTATTATTATTATTATTATTAATTATACAAGTGCCCTATCAAGAAACATATTAACTTCAAATTTTCTTTGTATACTTATCATGTAATAAGCATTCCTAAACATTCGTATGTATTTATGTGTATACATGCAATACAAACACACATACATTTTATTTTACTTTACCCTATTTTGGTTGGAAAATTATATTTCTTTGTTGAACCGAATATTTACAAACATCATAAAAAAAGGAACCGTTTCTTGTATTTCTATATATTGTATTAATACGCGTATGTTAGAATATTATTTTTTGGGAAAATGTCAATGAACTTTTGTTTTGTATACAATTTTGGGGGAAAAACAACTTTTTATGTATATCACAACGTAATAACTTGTATGTGTGTGTGTGTGTGTGGTAAATCATAAAAATGTAGTAAACATCCCAATGGAAAATACGCAAGTAACTGAACTATATTACGTATATTTTATTCGTTTTACTATATATGACTACATGTAATACATTCATGTCTTCCCCATTTTTCAATATATATTTATATGTTTATGTGATAGGTTAATATATAAATATATACCGTAGTATATCTATTAGTATCATTACTAATAACATTTTTCATTTTCCAAATATTAAAAATTAAACATTAACTATATGTCACGGGATATAGTAACTTTGCATACGCATATATCCTTTTATATTATAGGACATTATCGTACGCTTTAATCGTCTTCAAATGATTTGTTGGCCGCAGTGGACTTTTGTGCTGTTCTCGTCCTAGGTATTGTGCTCAGAATTTTTCCATTAAAATGGATTGTTATTCGTTTCTAACTATGATAGCATTTCTGGAAACACGTTTGAGATATAAAAATTTTGTTTGCCCATACAATTATAGTTACAACTATTCCTACAATTTATGCATTTTGAATGATCATCCAATATTATATGTGATGACTTTTTGGAAGTGCACCAAAGAAGTACTAAACTTGGTTGACTATCAGTTAAACCAATGTCCAACCGGATATTCTCCTTATTTAAATACAGTAAATTCAGTAAAAAGTTAAATATGCTTACTCTGGAATGTAAACTAGTAAATTTACAAGATTCTGAAGCTCAATATGATATCTAAAAACATATATTATTATAAATTCGTCTGAAAAGGTATTAATTAATTTTTGATATTATATTTATACACTTTTCCTACACTTTTTATTCGGTTGGGTTTTTTCATTATGATATATAAAAAACAAATCATAAATATTCATCGTTTCTGTAATTTCATTTATTACATAATGTTTAAAAAAATGGAATAGGGATAATTTTTGTGATTTTAAAAATGTTTATTTTATTTATTTGTAAAGAAAAACATACTCATTGCTGGTTTTTCCTGAAGGAAAAGCATTTAAATGCATTATCCTTATGATTATGGTTAATAATATGCATGAAAGCAGTAATTTTAATTTCACGTGCCATCTGTATTTCTCAAGTAAAAATCAAAATAAATAGCTTGTATTCTTTTACATAACTTTATCATAAACAGATATATTGTGAACTGCAATAATTAGAGTATTAAGCTTAGTTGCTGCATTAAACACACTCAGTTCATTCTCTTGTTCTCAAACTTCTCAAATAAAAAAAGAAAAAAGAAAGACAGAAGGACACGTCAGTTTTATTTTTATATATTTTCATATGTTTAATTTTTGGTCTTGAATTATTTCGATAAAATGAGATAATAAAGTAAAATTAAGTAAAAAAAATGTACAAAATAATTAAATTTAGTGTTAATAATTATCTTAAATATTTTTTAAGTTCGAAAACATGATGTTTATTTGTTTTAAACACTTTTTTCTTATAAAATTTTACAATCTAATGTTTATCTTATCAAAGTGGAAGTGGAAACCAAAAAAAAATATGCAATCTATTTTTTGTTTAATTATATTTTTATGTGGTGTATGTTTTTCATTGTTTCTTACATATTTAATTAATAATGGTATACTCAATTCGTTTTATAAAAATGCAATTAGCAATATATATAATAATATACCAGATAGTCATTATTTACAATTAAGAGATGATTATTCAATGCTGTCTTCCAAAAAAAATTCCTTCGAAAATGATTTATTATTAGCAAATGAATACAGTAGAATTAATAAAGATAAAGATGCATTATCTGTAAGAGATAAGGGTGAAGGTATGTGATTATATCAACATTCAATATATATTAATTATGTTAAAAAAACCTATTGCCTTATATCTTAAGATCTTAACACATCTTGTGCGGGTGGGTTGTTGGACGGCTCATGTGTATACCTTACACGTTACGGGTCTAAAAGGTATTAATTTCATGTATAGATTTATATATACCTTTCCCGGTTCCCGCACATTATGTGTTAATATTGTTAAATGTATGCGAATATTATACAAATGTTTTATATTTCTTAAATAGATCAACAAGAAGCATTAAGTTCATTAAAAATAGCTGAAGAAATGCGTGCTATAGGTAAAGATGATAAAGCTTTAAAATTATTTCAACACGCATTGGCACTTGCTCCAAAGCATCCCGACGTTCTAATAAAATATGGTGAATATTTAGAACATAGAGATATTGTAACTGCCGATCGCATGTATTTTCAAGTATGTACATACGTTTATTTTTATTGTTATAATGTTTTCCTCATTCACGTAAAATTAATTCTTTCATTATCAATATCAATACAATTAATTATTCATGTCATACAAAAATCTTATTGCAGTATAATAAGAAAATGGGAAATTAGAATGTTTACATTATATTACATTTGGAAAAAATATACTTATTTTACAATTTTTAGGCTTTGGCAATTAGTCCATCACATAGCGAAGCATTAAAAAATCGTCTGCGTACAGCAAATATTGTTGAGTTAATTGATAATAAAAGATTGGATAAATTGGATCAAAAACGTGATGTCTTATCGAGTATTGATGTATCAAATTCCGCACTGCGTCGTGCTTATAAAGAAGCATATTTTCAAAATATTTATCATTCTGTTGGCATCGAAGGGAATACAATGTCATTGGCACAAACACGTTCAATATTAGAAACACGTATGGCAATTGATGGTAAATCCATTGATGAGCATAACGAAATATTGGGTTTAGATGCTGCAATGAAATATATAAACGCTAGTTTAGTGAACAAGTAATTTATTTAATATATACAATAAATAATTTATCATTTATAAATATGTAAACAACTAATATAAATTATTTTATTGGTATATTGTAGGAATTATTATATAACATTAAAAGATATATTAGAGGTACATAAACGCGTATTAGGACATGTCGACCCTGTTGAAGGTGGTGAATTTCGTCGAACTCAAGTTTATGTTGGCGGACATGTACCGCCTGGTCCTGGTGATTTAGCGATATTATTACAACGTTTTGAACAGTGGTTAAATTCAGAATATGCATTATCTATGCATCCAGTAAAGTATGCAGCGTTAGCACATTATAAATTAGTTCACATACACCCATTTACAGATGGAAATGGGCGTACGTCACGTCTTTTAATGAACATAATATTAATGCGTGCTGGTTATCCACCAGTGATTATACCAAAACAACAAAGATATAAATATTATGAATATTTGCAATTAGCCAATGAAGGTGATATACGTCCATTTATACGTTTTATTGCCGAGTGTACAGATAAAACTTTAGATTTATTCCTTTGGGCAACTAGTGAATTATCAAATCAAGTTCCGATGTTATCACAAAACGATATGTACTACGATATTGTAACACCATTGTTAGACAATAATGATATTATTGAAGGTAGTGGAGATACAGTTCGATTAAGTGGTAAAAAATCAACAACTGAAAACAATTAGTTATTTATATTTATTATTTATTTTTATTTAACAATTCATGCAAAATATTCAGGTTGCGTAGTCGGCCCAGATAGATGTGTTTCTTCAATTTACGATTAAAAATTGAACGGTTATTGTTTATTAATGTTTTTTTTTCATTTGAATGTTTTTTTTGATCTTTTATACAAATAATAAATTTTCTATACTAGTCATAATTTATGATACAATCTGCCGATAAGCAAAATAAACTGATCTGAATATGTTGCACGGTTAACTAATGTTTTAATTTGTTTTTTTATTTTGATTATAATATTTATTTTGTTAGAAGTTATTTAATATTAAACTTGCATATACGCACAAATAAAAATTCGAAAATGCGGTTAGTAATGTATGCCTAGCATATTTGACGAATTTTGTTCTAAATAAATTATTTTGTTATATTTTAGCCTTTACTGTTCTTTTTTTTTTAGTAATTGCATAAAAAAATATATAACTCAAAATTGTGTATTTTTTTTATCTTTTTCATGACTAAATATGATGCAATAAAATTAATTATTGTTATATATCTTTTCTGGCACTTACCTATATGTAACACATTGAATATTTGAATAACTATATATCAGCTATTGTCTCGAATAAGTGTGAACTACTATATTTTTTTTATATTACCTATTTTCACGAATTTCAGCCCTCACATTCATACTAAAAATTTACATCGGATAAATTCTAGATGTAATTCATCTCTTTCCTTGATAATTTTAGACTTGACTATTTCACAAAAAGATATCAGGATTTTAAGAGTTCGAAATACAAAACTATTAACAAAAAGAGTTCATTATGTTACTGATTTATCATCGCGGCGTGTCGTGATTATATGGTAATTATATGGAAATTACACAACATTTAAATCATTTTGAATAAATCAAAAAAAATTAATAAATTTATTATTTAATAAAAGATATTATAATTATAACAATAGATATAAATATTAATTTATAGTTAACTTCATACTTATAACCATTACCGCAATAAGTTACATTTTCTTCCTGTGGATGTTCAGTAAAACATTCTTCTAAACGTCTACTTGGTAAATCATTTAATTTTAATTTATGGCATGGAAATGGTTTATCATATAAAATTTCAACAGGTGATACACTTAAAATTGGATTACATGTCTGATGTTCAGCATTTACAATAATTAATAAAAGATTAGAATACGGTATTCTTTTAAAAATATATGGTCTATAAAAAGAAGAAAATAAGTAATAATATTTTAGTATTCTGTGATAATGATAATACTAATAATTGCAAAATCTAAAAGTATATATTTATTATACACAAAGAAATACCTTGAGCAATTTGATTTCCCTTGTGATATAAATTCATTTCCTTCCATAAATAATTGTTGTTGTAGGACATATAAATTCGTTTTTTTATCGCATACTCTATGAACGGTTTCATATTCCTTTTGTTTAGAACGGTTAAAATATTCATTTTCTTCATCCCATTTTCCATTACGTATCTGTGGTTCTCCACCAGAAGCATAATCGTCATTTGTACCATCATCATCGTTATATTCTAGAGGCAACCATTGCATTATGATTTTAAGTTTTAAGGTTATTTATCTATTAATTATATTAAAAACATAAATACATAAAAATAGTAACGTTACCATTCAATATTTCAATGCCTTGTGCCCAAAAACTAATTTTAGATATATGAAATATAAATTCTGTTACAATATATTTTAAAATACTTGATATTAATTCAAATGGCTGAAATAATTATAATAATTGTTATTAATTACGTTATATAGTTAATAAATTAATTAAAAAAGTATATTACATTTAAAAATAAATTTGCTTTATTGTCGACCTCAACAGTTTCAACACAAAATGCCTGTAAATCATAAACCACGACTAATTTAAAAATATTCATTTCAACCAATGATGACATAATAGCACCTTCCACTTCACCGAAAAATCGCCCTGTATCATTTTGTTCAGATAACAAAATATAGCCATTATGATCAATGACGTAACAATCTTGTAAATCATCCGCACACGAATGAATACAACCGTCACACTAAACAGTTAAATATAATTACAAATGCGATATTCATATACACAAATTTTATATAATAATAATTTTAAAATTAGATTGTGATTAGATTTATACATTAAATTCAGATGTAATTTGCATAAGATTCTCAAACATTTGATCGTGCGAAAATTGGAAACCAACAACGCATGCAGGTGCCTCAACACCACCATCTTTTGGAAATATTGCATGTGATGCAGTTACTTTAGTTTCACCATCAATTTCCAATGGATCAGTTGAATGTGGTACTGAGTACACAAAACTTTGTGGATCAATTTGATGTTGTAGTATTGCACTTTTATACCATGTTTCATCAATTGCAGTTGTATGATAATCACCAAATTCTCTACGAAATATTAAATATACACATTTAATTGAATAAGAATATATATATCAATTAATGAATTTTCATAAATTTAGAAGTTCAGACAATTATACCTATCCGTATCAACTTCAACTTCTCCAAATATAAATTGCCACCTCGTTAAACCGCTCATCGTTGCTACATAGCGTAATGTTGCATTATAACGTTCAATTAATTCGCGTTCATATGTCCCATCTTCAAATTCCCATTCGCCATAACTCGAATTAGTAACCTATGCATTATTATGCGGGATCATAGAATTAGAAAATATAAATTTTGAATAAATTGAAGTTTTTGATATAAACATATACTACGATCGCATCGTTATATATGTTTATACAATAACAATTGAATTACAGAAAATATACCTTTGCATCGAATATAAGTAACTGCATTAATTCCTTGTTACAATAATATGCATCATCATTTAATGTCTTACGTCCGCAATTAGCTATTAAAAAGAACATATTGCTTTCATTTCAATATAAAATAATTTCCAAGTGAATCAAAAATATCAAAATATATTACGTTCATTGTTATTTAGTGCGTCATCATCATCGAATGCTGGTTCATTTTCATATTGCTCTGACCATTTCCAATTAGGATCGGACAGTTTTTTTATAAAATGTGTCAATTCAGATTCAGGTGTTTGAAATTCATGTCCTTCTAAATAATGGTATTTACAATAAACCCTAAACGAAATCATGTTTAAGAGAGTTTATTTATATTTGAATTGTATATGTAAAATTAATATATCAGTGGCAAAGGGTGAAGAAATGTTTTCAGATCACAGTGTCACTATTTACTTTCCATAACCTTGGTAAAAATAAACTAAATTATGGAAAAAAAAAGAGTCCAATCTACTTAATTTTCCGGAATATCGAATTTAACAAATTATCATCTTTTTAACACTTAAATCTATAAAAATCTCTTTTATGAAAAATTGTGTAATTCTTTAAACATAATTGAAAGTCTGTTAAAACTATGGACCGTAATTTAAAATAGATGAAAGGCAATTGCTTTCATAATTTAATTCACTGTTACAAAGGTTATAAGGAAAATATATAATGATATTGAAAACTAAATGATATTTCTCACGCTACACTTCTGATATATATATATATATATATCAGTATCAGTCTGTCTATATATTAATTGATTTTACCAATCAGGATGAACTTTCCAATTTTCGCCAATAAAAAAATCTAACATATTTATTTGCATATGTAAATTACGTTTAACCTCATCACCAACTTTAATCCATGTATTGCCGTAACCATTTGGAATGGCTAAACCCAAAGAAAATGGTGTATTTGGTAATGGTGTAAAATAGTAATCATACGTTTCCAATGATACACGTTTCATATTATCGTAATGAAATTTTACTGTGACATTTGGCATTGTCCCATTATCATTGTCTACTAAATGCGCCCTTAACTATATATAATATAATTAATAAACATTTAATTTACGAAAAATATAAATTATCTATCTGTATACTTTTAAAAGTAAATCACCAGGATCTCGTGGCGGAGAATCTTCATTAAATTGTTCAACTTCCGTTAAATCGATACTATTGTAATTTTTTTTTAATATTCCACTTTCCTGCATAAAAGAAAAATTAATTGAATTTTTTTTATTAGTTTATCAAGCCCCATATACATACGGTGATGTAATCGAATACGAAACGATATCCTTCACTTTAGTTTAATCTACTTTGAATTATGCAGTTTTATTATTAATTCTTGAAGGATATCGTAGCCGTCGTTAACAGCCAGCCTGTATGCATATAGTAAAGTTTGTGTATATAATATATTTACCACAGGACGTAAAGCAGGATGTAATAATACAAATCCATTGTTACTAACTACAAATGAATAAGCATTAACGCCCAACTATAAATATATATATAAATAAATAGTCATTGAAAACTTATATAACACTACATTATTATTATTATTTTGAAATAAATACCTTGTAAGGTAAGCACAATTTTCTAATATCGTCTACCGGTACATCGGTGCCGGCAACACCTAGCAAACGAGCTCCACTTATTGTTCCATTTCTATTCAATCTTCTATCAAATGCTGGTACTCCAACTGCAATCATTAATCTTTGTTCATCATTATCTTCTTCTGCATACTAACTTATTGTATTAGAAAAATCCGTGTATGTAACGATTTTTAACTATAATTGCTGTGTGTGTTAAAATATATATACTTACATTTGTATCGGCAAACGCATGTGTCCATGTTGGTGGATGTTCAACACCTTGTAGAACTAAGGGATTTGCTATAACATTAACATATTTTAATACTTCACCTTGTACTTCATCCAAATTTTGTATATGTGAATAATATCCACGATTAAGGCATGCCATCCATTGAATTTCTCTGACCTTTGTAACTTCTTTACCCAATAAATATGTAAATATTCGAACAGGTGTTTTAATCGTACCATTTTCCGTTTCTATCCAATTATATTTTTGAAATACTTCGGTTAAATTGCCTGGTACACCGTCTGTTAATAACATTATGGCTTGATTACAACCACTTTTTGATTCATTACACCGCCGTATATCACGGTATTTTTGTAATAATTCAAATGCTAAACTTAATGCCTTCGGTACATCAGCATAATCTTCTGGTTTTAATTTTTTAACTGCTTTCACAAATACTTCTAGGTTTTCAGGTGTTGCTTGTACTAATGTATTCTATGCCGCATATGTTTGCATACATGTATTTTAATGGAAATAATAAATTTTATATGTTTGTTGCATGGAAATTATAATTTAATTTACTTATAATAATGTTTAAAATAAAATATTACATTAAAACAAGGTACTAGTGGATGAATTTCTTTTGAATAATTATAAATATTCATAAAATCGTTATTTGAAAATGTATCTAAAATACTTTTGACTGTCAACTGTGCTATAAAATTTCTATAACCTGTCATCGAACCTGAATTATCTAATAATATTACAATATCTTTTGAACACGTTGCTGTTTCAATATACCATGATCTTTTTCTACAATCATATACATCAACAGTTTTATTTTCCCATGGTTTTGCTAAAATATATATCAATTTAATGATTATAAACAGGTACATTTAAATCATATTATATATAAAATACGAGTTTTTCTCTATTTACCTGGAAAATGTCTTAATATACCAGTTTCTGAACCAAAATATTGCCACGACAGAGCTGGATCAGAATTATAATTTTGTACAAATACATCATCTAAAGCTTCTGACCATTGAAGTGCTTCCAGTACTTTTGGATCTATTGCATTAGATTAATATTATATATTTAAATTAAAATATAATCTATTGTATAACAAACCTTTATCATAAATATTTGTAGGCACATGTGCAGAACTATATGATGTATTTACAGATATATTATAAAAGTGTGTATCTTGATTTAAATACATGTTACGATACATATTTTTATTATCTAAAATAATTTTTGGTATTTTTTCACGGCTATCAGTTATATTTTTACCATCTATTGGTGAATATTTACTGGAAAAATATGTATAATTTTGTGCTTCAGTCTCATTAAATTCAAATTGTTCAGACATTTCCTCGGCGACATTGAGTATACACTATATACATATATACATATATTATAAAATGTATACTATAATAAATTTATAAAAGAAATTGTTTATTACCCGTATGGCATCAATTTTTCGACTTAACATTATTTTAACATTTGTAACCATTGAATGAAGCAATGTATTATTTCCTTTATGTTCTACTCTGGCATTATATTTCTTATATTTCTTTGGAAAACATATAAAAACTAATGTAAGACTATATATATATATATTTTTATAAACAATAAAAATAAAATATAATTATTATAAATATATTTACGGCTTTAATTTCATTAGATTTTGTCATACGTTGTGCTAAATCCCATAATTCATCGCCAAATTTTTGAGCCCATCCTGCAACTCTGAATTGAAAAATTAAATCTAAGATTAATAATTTTTATAAAAAATATTATGATCTAACTAAACAATAACAACATACAATAAGGATACCCCACAAACATCAAACCTCAGTTAAGCAATAATTTCGTATAACTTTGTGTTGTTGTGAATATACGAAGTTGTAATAAAGATTTACAGATCACATACATATTATCTGCGAATAAATGTGTATTTTTATAGACAATTTTTGTAACCTTTTAAAAAATATTTTTAAGTATGCATTAGCCCATTCTCGAATCGCGTTTATAATCATAAAATTAAAGCAACTACGGAAACATATGTACACATATCGCATTTGTATATAAAATTAGATATTTAAAAATATATTGTGTGCAAATCAATATATTAATATAGAAAAGATCATAGAAGGAAATAATGAATATATTCAAATGGTTTTTCAAATGTGTATAATAAAAAACAAATTTTTCATCTGCTTGTCAAACTAATATACCATATATTTATATAGATATATAGTATATATATCTGGTCACCCTATATATAGAAAATAAATATATTACAATTTGTATCCACATCTACAATTTTATATATAGTTTTATATATTATATATTATATTATTATATACCAGCACAGACAATGTATAGAAGTGTACAACTGTACTACATATACATTTATGAACTATATCAAGTCTATTTTCATCTATATGCAAAAGAAAATTTAGCCTCATCATATACATAAGCAGGAATTTCTTTTCCGCGAAACATAATAAGAAAAATTGAATAAATAAATATATTTTATACTTATAAGGTATAATTTACAGAAGAAAGTAAATAAATATTGTATAATATACTTACACTTCACTTTCTTTAGATGCCTTAACCGTATCGTTCCATGTTCCAATACAAAAAATTATTATTGTAAAATTTATTAATGACAATTTTTTGGAAATCCACTTTCTAGTTATTATTTTCATTTTTTATTATCACATAATCACTGATTTTATAATATTAAAAATATGTGTACAAAATATAATTTATATTATTATATATTATTTTATTTTTATATAAAAATATTTTGTAAAACTAAACTCTTTTTAATTTTATATAATACTTGTAATTTATTTTAATTGTTTGTTAATGCGTAGCGTATATATACAGCTGCGTTAGTTTTTCATATAATTGAGATGCTATTTAAATCATACTAGATTTAATACTATTAGTTTTCTAAAATATAAATGCGGAAAATTTACCAAAAAAATTTATTTAAGACATTTTTTCTGTGAGAGTTCTCAATTTTTATATTGCATATAATATGTGAAGATAATCTATTTTTATACTATATGGAGTCAGAGTTAAATAACACATTAGTTGACGGAACCCGCATTTACTCTTCGCATATAATTATTACATCAACGCAATGAACAATCAATTATATATTTTTGGTTAATTTTCTATTTTTTAAAATTATTATCATTATTTTGAAGCAAATAAAATTTTATAAAATTGAAAAAAATGTTTTATATAGCGGATTAATGAATGTAAATTTGAATTATGAAAGCATTTAATAAATTGGTGGGGATCTGGCAAGCTCGTCTTATATGTGTTTATATTACAATAGGGTTCTGTTGAATCGTACCCGTTATCGTATAACCTCTGCAAATGCTTTATTGCTAAATGTGCATTAATTTAATAATATATTTTATTGTATAATGACGAATATATATATATATAGCTGTATTAGTGCTAAAGAAGAATTGGATGTTTATCAAATTTAAATTTTTAAAACACTTAATTTACATTTAATAGCTACATCAAATTATGTTTATACATTTGAACACATATATTTATACATAAGTAGTAAATATTAGGTATTATATATTGAAATTTATATGTATCGCGCGTCATTTCGTTTACCTGTTACTTGCTCTATTAAAGATTATAAATTGTATGTAAATAAACAAAATACATTCGTCCGTGATTTTACGAAAATAAAAACTTAATTTATTGAAAAATAAAAGTTAACCATATTTAAATTTATTAATTTGAAACGATATAATAGAAATAAATAAATGAAAAAAGCTCACACAATATATACATACTAATATTCATTAAAAATTTCACATTTATGATAATTTTCATATTAGGATAATAATTTAGTTAAACTTTATAAGAGCCATTATTATATTTTACCATATACAATTAAAATATATACATATATATATAAAATATATCCAAATTATATCATCATTATTGTACTGTAATCATATACGAAATATAATATATGTATTTATTTATATTATGTATTAAAATACATATTATATACATATCTATGTACTATATAGTATGACGTCACAAAAAAATATTGATTTTTATTTGTATAAACATGACAATTTCAGTAAACACGACACACAATATTAAAAAATAATGTATAAAATACAAAAAAAAAAAGTTATCTTTTCACAAATTTTTCATGTTAAAGATAAATAAACATAAATTCACAAATATAAATCTTTAAATTATATATTAACTAAAAATTAAAATATATATAAATTAAACTAAATTAAATTTCCAAATGAAAAAAATTCAAAACTACAAAATAATTTTCATTTTAAGATGTTAAATGAATAAATGTTACAGTAGTACTACTGAATTGTTATGTATATGTGTGGTACATAGTGAAAATCTGAAAATTTTGATGACGACAACAACACTATATGAAAATGTTTATGTTGTTACACATGTATATAAAATTTTCAAAGGTTATATTCTTATCGTCCTAGAACGAAATTACACGAATATATGGGACATTTGGATTGTATATATAAATATATATATATGTATATATTTGATTGTAAATGGGTATTATATGAATTTGATCAATATATTAATGGAAATTGAGTCTTTCATTCACACATAATGTAGTACAATAAAATCTGTACTGATAAAAAACATCGAACTGTCATACGGTACACCGACATCAATCATATATTCCTTTAGTTCAGTTTTATTTAAAATTATTAAAGTATCTCATATGCCATTTATTTATTTCTTAATTCAATGCAATTACAATATACAGTTAAATTCTGGGAAAAAATTAAAAATCTATGTAAGCAATCTATACTGGAAAATCAACCTTGATGAATTACATGTCTTTTTCTTAAATTTCGGACCGTAATCTTACTAGATTTTTATATTCTAAAATTAATTAATTTTTTATAATCTGTTAAACCAAAATAAAAATCTAATAAACTGATTGTACGAAATTCAAGAAAAGGATATATTGGTTAAAATAAGTGAATATGCTATTTCCAACATATGCTAATATTACACTATACGGATTAATAGAAAATTCTGAAGGACACTATATCACAAATTTAATATATTAAATAAATAAGAATATTAATATTTTTTCATATATGAAGGTGAATTCTGAAAATGGGAATTCGGCTTCTCGTTTAATTACTATGTAATTCTTCGGATCGATGACATGCTGTTTATTAAATATCACACCCATTATATGAATAATGATGAATAATATAATAGACTAGCTAATGGTCACATTAATAATTCTGCATCAATTCAGCCGTAATTTATTGTATAATGGATTGCTTATAGATTTTGTAATGTTTTCGAAATAAAGCCATTCGTATGTGATCGCATTGTCATTGCATATATCTGTTTTAGAAATTATTGGTGAAGATGTACATATTTAAAAAGAATGTTTCGATCACTATAAGAATATTTTATTTCATGTTGAAAGGAGTAGGCTGATATAGATAATCTCTCACATCAAAATTATGGAAGTGATCTTAATTTTTTAAGGATTAACAGTCATAATTTTTTGAAAATTTTTAATCAAATTCATATATATATAGTAAAAAAATTATATAATTGATATTGTCGATTGGAATTACAAAAAAAAATGATATATGAATGAAGTTTTAAACCTTTTATACATAAATATAAATCATCAGTAATTTCACTTCCTCAAATATATTACATAAAAGGCATATCATTATATATTTTATTTATAATTTAATCATCATTATTACCATAATCATCAGCTGTAAAAAGTAATATTGTATTATATACGGGGTGTTTTTTTTTTCGTTTTTTAAAAGAGTCCAATGATTTTTATATAGGACTCTTTATTTTTCTTTTTTTGTACACGTTTGCAAGTATATAACACCACCAACACATCGCACAGGCACGACACAATACATAAATAAATGATACACGGTTCACAATTATGTATATTTTTAGAATCAATTGTGAATTATATTTTATATAAAAAGCATGCGCTTACATTTAAGGGTGCAATATTTTAAGGGAAGTATAAATTTAACATTTATTTTTATATTTTATGTCGATATTCCAGATATAGATAAAGGTATTGCAATGAAACTTATCGATGACATATAAGAATTAAAAAAACAAATATGTAAATGGTAATTATATTAGTAATTTTATGTGATCTATAATTGTGTCAGTATACAAAATATACCAGTTAATGATTTTAACTTGTTTATATCTATTATTGCCTAAAAAAAAATCACAAGAGAGTACTCTTTTGTATTTCTGAAATGGAACTGCAATCAAAACAAATTACCATCTCTGTACAATTTCTAATTAATATATATAATTTATTATGAGATTCTGCAAACACCCTGTATAAAGAAAAAAAAATATAACTACACGATAATTCAAATTAATTAAAAATAATACCAAATATATCTAACTGTTTTTTTAATTGCGTTGCCGGTACAATTTTATTTTAACAGGTTATTAACATTGTTTTTTTTTTCTTTTTTGTTTCTAATAAAATAATCAAACAAACAAATTGATATTTTTTGGTAGATCATATAGATTTATGTGTTCATTTTATAATGCAAAAAAATCCTACTTGACGTTATATCAATCGATAAAAAATATATAATATAACAACATCATAGCAATTTATAAATTAGAGGTGGGTTTGGTATTTGCATTAAATAATAACAATAATAATTGCAACATCATAAATATATTAATATTAATAATTGGTAATATGATAAAGAACCAAAATACAATAATTATAATATGTACAATAATTAATAAATTAATTTTATGAGATGCGTAAAGTTATTAATATGGTGTGCAGAAAAATTGTACGATGCTTGAAGCAATTTTATAATTTTAAAATATATTGTCGCTGTATAACAATCAAAATCAAAATATTCTTGTTTCCCATCAGCCGGTTAATTTTTTTTTTTCACATACAAAAACTAATACTGAATTGAATATTTTAACCGCACGCAGAACTCGTTTATAAGTTTATTTTGAATAGTGTGTATAGTTTTTTTTTTATTTATCTACATATAAATAAATAACAAAAACAATTATATATCTGTATATTATAATTATATCCAAGATCCTTGAAATTAGGAATTGGATGTTAGCTGCAGAATATAGGCCCGGTTGGAGAACCGTGTTGAAGAAGGCTAAGACTGCATCCGGGTTTCGAATACAATGCAGTAAGTAAGCAAGTATATTATAACTATATATATATATATATATATTTATAATTCATCAAATACATAATTATGTTATAAATGTTTAAATAATTTTTACCATATTATATTTAATTCTGGTAACGTAATAGAGTGTAATTTTCCTTCTAGCATTTCTTTAACATATATTTTTTTATGGATTTTGGTTCATACTCTATATATTAGTTATATATCTAAATATAAATATACATAGTATATAAATAAGGAATATTTCTATATAATACAATACATACAATATACTATTTTTATATAATATGTTATGTATATAAATATATATGCTCTATTGTTGTGCATATATACGACGTATACTCTCTTCTGTGTGGCATTGTGTGTAGTATAACTGAAATAAAAAAAATTGTTATATATATATACATACACTAAATAAATTACATATGTATGGTGTATATAATATTGTTAATAATTTATATATATCTCTTGATGTGCAAAAATTCTGATGTGCCAGAAGGTTGTCGACGACGGTATAATAAAAAACATTTCGAAGAATATTATTCTAGTCATCAAATGTGCATCCAATTTTTTTAAAGGTGAGAAATTAAAGAAATATATATATATATATAATAATATAAGAAACAGTCAGTTATTTGTTAGTTGTTAATTATAAATGGAAAAAAAAATTATATTTTATTAATTATAAAATTTATAAATTATATTATTTATATATTAATTTTATATATAATATATTTAATTATATTATTAATAAATACTTTGAATATATAATATATATAAATATATATTAAACTGCGGTACATATAAATAATAGTAATTAGAAAAAAAAACAATAAATGGTGTATGTGGTGGTGCTGGTGGTGTGGTAATATAAATATTAAAAGAGAAAATATTAAAAATTTGGTTAAAAAAATAAATAAATAAATATAAATTGGTATCAAAGAACATAAGAACCCATATAGCAGTGGTGCATAATTAATTATTTAATTAAATTTTATAGTGTTTAATCAAAAAGTTACCGAATTTATAATATGAACAGTAAAAAATTATATAGTGAAAAGTGAGTAATTATAATAACAAAAAGTATAAAATCATATTATATTTTATTATCGTATATGGTATACATATTATTGAACAGCGTGCGTATATGCCATATATATATATATATATATGCTATTAAGACTAATAACATTCGAAAAAGAAGTATTATTTATTTTTTTTTATCTATAAATATCATATCAATAATTACCGTTATCTATTCACAAAACATAAATATATTTATATATTGTTTCACGTATAGAAAAAAAATACAAAAACATAATATACTCGTATCTAATACGAATTTCATAATGTTTTAAGGGTGCCATTGAATGATTTTATTTATTATATTAAAAGACGCAGGATTATTTTATAAAAAAAAAAAGTTTTCCTTAAACATTGCGCATAAAACAGTGAATGAAATATACATAGGTCAGTGTTAAATTGATTTATTATTATTCTTCTTATAATATTTGTATATCTATAGTTATATACCATATATAATCCGATTATTATTATTATTTAGCAATTCCAATTAATAAAATTATAATATTAAAAAAATAATTATATTAAATATTTTCATCACACGGAAAATTATATTATTTCCATTCTTTTTATCCTTCAACCAATATATATTGTATATATATTTGATATAGTAGTTGCAAGATAATATATAAGAATACGTAGTTATATACATTTGGATTTGCCAAAAATTATAAGATTCCATTTAGAGGAAGAGAAAAAAAAAATATACGTAATGTGCATGTGACGAGCTTATATGAAAAATTATGATGAGTTCTTTAATTTTAAATATTTTTTGTATTGTTTGGAATACATATAAAAATATATGCAATGTCAAAAACGAGCATATATATTTATGTTGTGTAGCATATACATAATAAATAATATTCTTACGTAATGTGTTGTGTGTGAGGGGTGTGTGTGTGTGTGTGTGTGTAAATGGACAACTATTTTATATATATATAGAAATATTTGGTTTGTATAATGTTATGTTAAAGAGAAAAAAAAATGATGCTAAGGTAAATCGAATGGAATGTACTTGTTTTTATCATTTAATTTTTATGTGTCACATGAATATTATGATATTATTCTAATAGGCTAACCCAAATTTTTAAACCAATAAAAAAAAATTGAACTATATAGATAGCTTTTTTTTTTATCTGCTGTTAAATACTTCAAGAACCAAACAGGATTAGTTTTTTGTAAATCATATTTTAATCAATATTATTGTTTGATAAAATTTGTATGATTTAAAATTTATATATAAACAATATCGAAAAAAAAATCATCAAAATTGAGAAAAATATTAAAAATATGTATATAAATTTACTATTAAAGATTTTTAAGTGATAAAACCCTTATATATATTTTTTTCAATTATATATATGATCCTTAATTTAACAATATATTTCGCTATAACAACCACCACGCGATTGGTGGTGTAATTAAATTAATAATGTACACATCCCATCCCATCAACTTATTTATATATTATATTACATATATTTGCACTTTAAGATTCTATTATTTTGTATATGTTCTAGAAATTGATTATAATTATAATAAAATAAATTTTAAATAATATATATCATATAACAATATCACATCATCATAATATTTATTTATAGAACAATACGAAAAAATTTTTAAAAATTCTCATTAATTTGCAAAAAAAAAAAAAAACATGTTCATGGATCAAATAGTCAAAATTCGAAAATTTAATTTTAAACATAAACAAAATACTAATAATAAATATATGAGAGAATATTTTACGTCATTATTTTTGTATTCCTATAATTGTAATTTTTTTGTATTATCACAAATAACGTATAATATTTTAACGGATATGTATAAATTGTATTGTATACCAAACGACGTATAAGATGTGCGATAGAATTTATAATTGTATAATTTGATGTTAAAAAGGTGCACTCTAATATACCAACAAATATTTTAATTTTCATTTTCTAATAATATAATTTCATAAATTGTCATCCGCCGGCGGTGAAGTAGTCCAAGGGACTTTACGTTGGCGCCGATACATTCAAATCGATAGCATATATCGATTTTTACTAAAACCGATTGAAGGGAATATATTTGTCACACAGGCAGTAAGGTATGGTGAAATGAATATTATTCCAAAATTGTGATATCCAACACAGCTTAAACAACATTGGCGCGGTATTATTATAATTATTTTTCAGTATCAATATAATATGGATCTTTTTCTAAATAGTATTATGTTTTATGTTAACATTGACATTCGCATTGTATATGTATATTTTTTTTTTGCTCATCATATCAATGCATAAATCTATCTTAAATAAATATATATATACATAAATATAATATATATGGTATATGGTATATGATATATATATTTAGTGGTAATAAACTTCCGTTCATTGGTAGTGTTCTATCAATATTTATAATATACACATATATAACAATGCATTTTTGCATTATTAAATAATTGGTACGTATTGTGTATTTTCACATATACACGTATTCATAATATACAATGTAAATTAATTAATGATGTTATATAATATAATATATAAATTCAGATATATATATAGCCATTAATAATTCAAGTTTATTTAAAATTAAAAATAGTATATATAGAAAACAATTTCAATAATGTAAAAATTTGCACCACAAAAATACTGTGTTGTAGTAAAATTTTATTCATTCAACTTTTTGTTTATTTTGGATAGCATATAAAGAGTAATATTTTCTTCTGTAACTTTTATGGTACTGTTTCCTATGACGTGATATGACTTATCAAACATGTCACATGTTATAATTATACGCCGCTTATGCTTTATTATCATTTAGTGAATAATATAACGTCAATGTCAATGTGCATAATAACATATCTGGACTGGACCTAAATGCGCTACACATATCATACATTATTTACCTTCATACCTCGATTCACATAAATAATTACATATTGTTACACATATATATTTGTTTACATATGTATTGTTTTTTTATTTTTATTTACAGGATTTGCAATTCGCGGAAAATAAATGTTGCATAAAAATTAAATAGATCAACAGATACGTTAATGTCATATATTTGGTTTTTAATAAAATTTTAAATTTACTCATCATGCCGGATGAGCTATTATGTGTTGGCTAAAATTATATATATACAATATATATGTGTATATATATATATATATATATTTATATATATTACAACATATAATAATATAAATAATTGTCGAACCAGATGAATACACAAATTTTACATCAAATTGTTTTTTTTTTCATTCAAAAAACGTAAATGTACAAAAAAGTTATTCTTATTCTTTAAAATAATATATCGTTTCTGATAAATAAAATAAAAAAGGAAAAAACATTAAAGAAAATGACAACTTGCCATTGCTCGCAAGCAAGAATCCGGCCATTTCAATCACCTTTGTAAGTAACAACATTATTTTTTTGTGTAGATAACAATTTAGATTTTTTTTTTTAGTAGTATAGTAGTTTTAGTTTTAGTAGAATTGATGATCTATTCCGCTGTCCGAAAGTTAAATGTTGATATAGTTTTTTCACTTGTTTAAACCTTTCATTTTATTAGTTACTACATTGTTCATTATTTTTTTTATATATAAATTAAATTATACATGGCTAAATATGTTTCAATTGCTAGACTAAAATATAGAAATACAGCACGTAGTTAATGGCACAACTGATTAATGATTAAAGTAAAAATATATTATAATACAATGACGTTCGCGTTATTATGCGATTGCCACTATAGGAGTGGCGTTGAATGCAAAAATAGGTTAGTACACGTCATTGTATATATTCATGGTTATAATACAATTTTATCTCAAAGTTACATTTAGAATGCAACAGTTATATGCGTGATGATGATAAAAAAACAATTATTTTTTCACTCAACCATATTATTTATAGAATATTCCAATGATTGAATCATAAATCAGAACTAACATTCATAAACGCTATTTATCTAAATCTATATGAATGAATATCACAAACATTCTTTTACATATAGAAAACAAAATGAAAAATAAATTCACAGAGAATTTTTAGCATTTTTATTCTCATTTCTATCTTTTCACTATGACGTGTGTGTTATAATAGTTTATAGCGTTAGTATACATTTTTTTTTTAAAGAAAATATGCCAAAAACATGGCCTTGGAATGAATATTTTAATAATTAATGTATCAAAGTATCAATACGGTATTATGTCTAAATGGTACATGCATATATATATATATGAATACCTATGTGTAATCAACAATATTATAATTAATATCCATATTTATAATATAATATACCATTTTGTAGATACTAACTAGTGTGTATTAAATACATGTATTATGTATATAGTAAAACAATTTTACACTGATTTAAATTAATTAAGATATAACCATTAATAAATTGTTGTTAATTTAATCAATTATGTATATTCTTATTTCTTATTTATGGTATGTGATAGGGAATAGCGATGATTTATTTCAAATAGAATAGAATGAATATTTATATATTATTTTTAATGATATTGAACGGAAAATCAATTACAGGCATAAAATTTTAAAAAGAATTGCCATTGAATTACATTCACAAGAGTTGGATTTTTCGATTTTTTTATACACTATAAATTAAAACAATTTATTTCATATCAACTCGTGCATGTAATTTTTTGTCCATTCTTTTATATGAATAAATTATGTAGTTTCAAATTTTAAAAAATGTATAGCTTCATATAACATATTTCTTAATTTACGTACGATTTGAAATTGAAATTTATAAATGAAGCGTTAACGTGTGTGTAAATATCCTTTATACATTGCACACAGATACAAATACATAGAAATTTTTCGACCATATGAAAACGAAAAGACGAAAAATAAATAAATAATTTTAAATTTTCAATAAATTACAATTAGTGACCATATTCATAAAATTCTGTGTCATATATTATTTATATTTTAGAATATCATCGCAGCTTATTGGAAAAGAATTTAAATGAGATTTGATAGATGGACGATAGGGTTGAATTTTCACGAGTGCAAATAGTCAATTTTTATGTTTTTGGTATTTGTGAAATGTAAACATAAAAATTACCAGCATATATAGCAACATAAAAATTTGTTTATCGTATATATATACGAATGAGTGTGTATATATTATATGATAACAGCCATATCCAACAACATACATAACATAATGGATTACATTTTACTCATAACACGCATTAAAATTCCACAAATATTTACATAAAATTATTTTCATAGTTTTTTTTTTGCCTTTTTGCTAGAAAAGCCTTTGAAAATTGTTGTTGGAAAAAATACATTAAATAAATTTAGTAAAACCTGATATGTTAGAGAAGAATTTTGCTACAAAAAAATTGTGTTCAGTTATTCTTTTTTTTTTTAATATTTTACTATATTCTATCTCGGACGAGAGATAGTATACGGATTCACCCAGAAATAATTCGTTTTTCATATAAATATTTTGTTTGGTTCTAATTCCGCTATCAGAGATGTAATGACAATCAACAGCTATTGCTCATTTTAATCAATTTCAATTATTCTCGTTTCCCTTAAATTAGATTTTGTTCGGAGGAGGGGAGGGGGATAGGGGACAATTTTATGAAGAAGTAAAAGACTATATAATTACATTCATCAATATTTCTTCATTTATTTATTTTCCTGCTTAACGTTGGAATAACATAACGTCGTAACAATTTTTACTTTATTTGAAAAATGAATGAATATGTTGTAATGTTCTGTTTACAATTTACGGACGACTTAAATACACAATCAGATTGAGGAAATTTGAAATAAATATAACATCATATTACACTTCGCTATATACTCCCCTAGATTTTTAAACCAATATTTATTTATATTATAATATTTATATGGGCATAATTATAAACATATGTATATACACAAAATATAATGTTTAATTGTATACATACGCTATTGATCTTATATATATATATATATATATATATACTTATGTGCTTATTGTCAACATAATGTATATTATATCAAATTATGTACAAAACGGCTATTCCACATATAAATTGTATAGAAAGAGACTTGTATAAATACAAGATGCAATCTCGCGAGACTCTTAACATATACCATAATATTAAAAAAATAATTCTATAACTTTAATAATAAGTTATATGATATTATTTAAATTGATATATTGTTATACTTTAATTGTTGTTTCTCCATTTTATTATTATTATTATTGAGCATTATTGAGCATTACAAAATATTTTCCATGTACATGCTGATATTGTATTTATGACATTTATTACGTACATTTAGTAACGTGTAACAACATTTTCAATTGTCTGTATATTATTATATGGAATGATTGTACATATATACACTTTAATGAAAAATAAAATTCAATGTAAATGACATGTTACAATTATGCTAATTTCATATAATAGGGATCAAACGTTATATGCTATGTATCTAAATCGATATATACAATATATATTGAAATATGAAAACGATTAATCTTGATTCAATTTATTTAACAATGACATTGTCAAATCATGAGAAATAAATTAAGTGTATATATATATAGAGTAAATATATATATGTTGCTGATTGTGAGTGCTGTGTCTATACAAATTTTCTTTCAATTTTTATATTTTATTAATTTTAAATATACATATGGGTATGTGTGTATATATATATTGTTTCATGTAATTGTAGGGTGTCACATAGTGGCATCCGTGCATCTATGCTTTTTCAAACAAACATAAATTCGTGAATTGAGTTACGGTAGTTTTTTATCTGTTGTAATTATTTGTGTTTCTGGTGACAGCGAATCGATGTTATCCAGATACATAGGTAATTAATTTAAAATTTTAGCAAATAAACTCAGTCCAATCCAAGCTATTTGAGCATGTAAACGTAAGTACATATTTAATACATATGCAATTTTAACAGAGTCAAACACAAGTGTCAAATCTGTTCAAATCTAATTATTTTACTGATTTTTCTCAACAAAGTAAATCAATGTAAAAATTATTACAATTCAAAATTAAATTTATGTATAAATTACATTTGTATAATATTCTTTCAGTAGATATTGTTTCTTCCACACACACACAAAATACAATGTAAAAATTTAATTGCTTTTAATTTAATTAACATTTATATATTATATAAAATACAAATCATATATTTATATACATATAAAACTATTTATCTTATTGTTCATTACGGTTAATAAATATAAAATACACTTGGATCTGCGATGGCAGAATTTTTATTATTGATGCGAGAAAGTTTTAATGGAAATAAAAATAAGAACAGTGTATAATAAATAAAGTGTTGTATTTTTTATTTTATATAAGAATTTAAATTATATTTCAATTATAATAAAAAATGAAAGATATGAATCATAGCAATAATAATTCAAAATATTTGATCAATTGATTCAACTAATATTACAATCAATAATGAATTATAATTGAGATATATGCACATATAGTAAATATAAAAGAGACTTGAAAAATTGAAATTCATAATTGAAGACTTGATTGAGTATTGACTGACTGTATAAAATAATTTTTTTTTATTCTGACTTTATGTATAATTATTAATTGTACATACATTCGAAATATTATTATTTGTTATAGAGACAGAGAAAACGCAACTGTATAAAATTGAACTTAATATATTGTTATAGTTTATATAGGACAGAGCATATATGCATAGCACATAATTTATATAGTAATCAGAAATATTAATTTGACCTTCAACGTTACATCATATCAATTTGAATCATCTGTGTGCGCGGCTGATTGATAAATACAAATTTTAATTTTTCGCTATTATTAATCATAATATAAATTCATTTGAAAATGATAAAGCATTATGTAGGGTTTTTAAAACAATAAAAATGTATATAGCACTCTTTGCTTTTTTGTTTTCTAAATTATTTTCCGGTATATGCATTTCAATTGCAGTTCAATTGCATTTTATGTAATATTTTTCGGTAAACTATTTATATTATGTGTTAACGCAACTGTTAATTGTCCCCGTATTTTTTTTTTGTTAACTTTTAGTACATTATAAACATTATCTTTGATATTAAGTTAATTTATAAGATATCATTCCAGTTGCATCAGAAAAGTATATATTAAATGATATATAAATACTCGGATAATTTAGCAGCTTTAATAATATCCAAATGGCAGTTTAATATACTTTTAGTTTCCTATTTTACTATAACTATCTATTTTACATGAATCGATTGTTGTAATCCTTCTAACTAACTGTATAATTTCAGCCCAAACATAATATAAATATTTAAAATATATAAACGATCGCAATAATTTTTTATTTTTAATTAGGTATATTTGATTATTTATTGTAAAAGGAATACATAAACAAATAATAAATAAAAAAATTAATTAATAAAATATATTGTATTATAATATAAACAAAACCAAAACGTCGACATACATAATAAATAACAACCAATTAATAATAATTTTTATAATGCGTGTTTTGAAAATCAACTGATACAATTAAATTTTAATATTTAGAATGATTCGAATTGCGAATTTCTCTTGTTGACGATAAATAATTAACAGAAATAAACGAAAAACAAAAAATAAATAAATAATAAAAATAATAATTTATTATTTAATAATAGTATTTAAAAAACGACATTGTGGCCAAATTATAAATAACTAAGTTATATATTGCCAATGTTACCGAATGTCCTTGTTCTAAGCAGTTTTCAATCAATTATCACAATCGCTTTTATTGTGATAATGTTTTTTTTTTATCGAAAACACAAGATTATGTATTTCAGTAAGTGGAGAATATTTGGAATAAAAAATTATGTATCTTATGTTTCCTATATTAATATTGTTTATACATTTCACGTTGATGCATGTATATTTGAAAAAAAAATTTGATTTTACGTTCTTTGCTTTCTTTGCTTTCTTATCTATATTTAAAATTATTATATTTTAGCATTATATGAATTGTTATTTATTTTTATTATTTTGTTATCAATTAATTTTTTCTATACGTAGTTTATATAATAGTTTTATAGTTTCTTACGTAATTCGCTATTTTATTTACATATATGCAGATAGAAAAGCGAAATTTTATACTTTTACTATATGTATAAGCATTTATTTATTTATTTAGTCTATATAGTGTTCACGAAAACGTTTAAATTAATAGACATAATCATTAAATTGAAATATATTGTCGATTTATTGTAATTATAAAATATATTGTCATTGTAAAATTGAATGAGAATATTAATAATATTAAACGACGTTAAGTATTGTATTTTATTTATTATAGTGCGATAATAAATATTTTTATTATAGTTTTTGTCAAAATATATTATTTATTATTTAACTATGTACAAATTTATGGAATGATACAATAAATTTATATACAACCATCAAACAAAAAATTTAGATAAAAACAAAAATCGAAAGGTAAAATTTCTAATTTCTATTTAATAATAATAATAGATAAGTAAATACATATAATAATAATATTATAATTATTTCTTAAATATTGAATTTGAAATTTAAGTTAATATTATATAAATCATCGAACCATATTAACCGTATCCAAATTATATGTTACATATTACATATATACTACAATTAAAATATTTCGATTAATATGGTTCACCGATCACGATGTCGTATAGTATAGAATAGAATACAGATTAAAATACCCAAAAAAAAAATTGGATATATATATCACAAGTACTCACATGTATTCACATATACTGCTCAGTATATTTAATATATAATAACGTAAATGATTTTAAAAAAATAATATAAATTGCTAATTTTGAGTACATACAATATGTTAGATGATTAGATGTTGTTTCTAAAGTAATTATATTTCTTCTTGTAAAATGTAACAAATTGCTAAACATAAAATATTTATTTTTTTATTATTCATTATTCTTCTATTGGTCAGACAAATAACGTGTACACTATAATTTGTACACCGAATTTGACAATTAATCAATGACTATCTTTTCATTTTAAACAATTGATCAATTTCAATAAAATTCCACAAAGAATATTGCAATTAATTTAATGTTGTTGATAGTAATACTCCTAATATACATACTGTATTATTTTTATATATGTGTACTAACTCGTACTAACTAACATATAAACAATAAAGTCATATACAATTTCAAAATTTATTATTATTTTCATATTACTTTATTGTCATAAATTTATTATAATAATTAGTTATACAATAATTTATATGTTTATACTATATACTCCCGTATATCATAATATTTTTACAATTTATAGTATTTCATTAGATCTATATAATTTTTATAATTAATCAAAATATCTAGTACATATATAGAATAACAGGATAGACGTTAACTTGTAACAATAAATCAGATGTTATTGTAGTATATATGGTATATGTATTAAATAACAATTAATTTAGATTATTTTTTATTTTAACATAAAAATGTATGTAAATTTTTTATGTACTTCTTCATATAATAATTATTTTTCGGTTAGTTTAAATTAGAACATATTTTCCAGATTTCTGTATTGTATTTGTATGCATTATATTTTAATGCTAGAGGATCAAAACTCACACCCTTGGTGCACGTATAAACGAATTTAAAATTTGTTATAAAATTGTATACTGTAAAATTAAAAAAAGATATTGATTTATTTATTAAAATGTATATGTTTTTATACGTGTGTATAAATGCGTGTTTAAATATTAATATTCTACTAAATATGTCAATGTTTTTTTTTTTTTCATTTTTTTTAGTAAGGAGTAAAACATAAATAAAAAATAAAAATATGTTATATATAAATAATAAATAAATATATAGTTTGAAAATGTAAGAAATGAAATATATTCATGAAAAGAAAAGTGTTCTTAAAAACCAATTTTAAATACTATATATTTTCAGTTTTTCACATAATCTGTATGGTGTATTTTAGTGGAAATATATACTAAACTATTTATTGATAAACGAGTCAGTATACTGTACATTATTCAAAAAAAATTTGCAATTGTTTATAAAATGTTTGTATAAAGTGCTTGAAGCACTTCCCACTCATTGTTAGTGCATATTCTTTTATAAAAACAAATATAGCTTATTTTTAATGATGATATATAAACAAAGTGAATAAAAGCTTCAGAAATAATAATAATAAATTATTTATATAACCACAGTATAGAGTTTTTTTGTAAAACAATTATTTATGGTTTTCTTCGACAAATATAAAAACATTAGTGCTTTTGTGCCTTTGATTTTAATATTGTGAATAATATAATTTATTAAAAACAGTAATATAATAACTTTCATTCATTTATATTTATAAATAAATTAAAAATTCAATCAATCTTAATCCAATGAAAATTGTTTATATATATAGCTGAATTTAATAATACCAATGTCACGTAAGAATCAACGTTATTTTATGTTTGTGATCTTTGATCGATAACGTAATGATTGACAGTTTTTTGTTGCCTTAAAACGAATGTATTTCGGTATCCTTTGAAATGTTTTAAAAAAAAATCTGTCCAAAAAATAATTCAAGTAAATGCACCATCATTTTTTAAAATTGCCATAAACTATATATATATAGTGTTGGTTTTGAATACTCCATTCGCCACATGTATTATTATACCGCAGTCATGTACTTAAACAGAAACAAAACATAACATACATATCATTAACTCAACATTTAAAATACCTTTTTTAATTCTATATATATATACGCACACATATTAACCGGATATAATTAAAAAGATAATCGTATGAATATTACATATCTACATAAATATATATACTATATATGCCTTTACCCTTACGGATTTATAAATATATGTACAATAGTGTGTTGTATAATGCATATTTATAATTATGATTTTGTCTAATTTTTGTATATGTGTGCTTTGCTCACCTACAACAAAGTATACAATACGGTTCATCAATAAGTCTTCATTTTGTATTGGAAAAATTGTATATATTATATTTACATACGTGTAATTAAAAAAAAATTAACAATATAAGGTTAATTAAAGTTTCTTGTAAATAGAATTCAATTAAATAGAAATCAATTGCCCGTAAAATCTAATTGATATAAAAAGCTTCACTCGTTCAATTTTATATGGCGTTTAAATATATATGTGCAACAGAATAAACGTGTTTTAAATAATAAAATTGTGAATATGGCTTCGTGTATTAATTATGCATATACGTATTCTTTAAAACAATTTTTAAGGGAGTGCTTTATTTTTATACTGAACTGTATTTAATAATTCATATTTTAAAGCACACATGTTATATTGCACGTTTTTCACTTATAATAAAAAATGTATATATACAATTATTTTCCTGATTTAATATTAAAGGAAAATTGACAATGTAACATATATATTAACTCATATACATATTATAGGGAATGGAACATACATGATACATGTATATAATATAGCAATAAAAACACTGGAACCATAACACTAATTTGTCATATTTTAATGTGCTTAAAATAAAATGAATAACTAAATTTATTTTATCCTGACACAATTTCTGTGAAGTTAATGTTTAACAATAAGTACATTTGAAAAGGTTTATTGAAAATTTATCTCATTTATAACTAATATAGTGTTATTAAGAGTATGCTCCACAGCTACTTCTGGAATTGCTATTGATTATAAAGTATAAATTTCAATTTTTGGACTCGGTAAAAACTTTTTTCGTATGCATATTTTAGATATTAAAAAAAGTCAAATTTTCAACCTTAATTTCGTGCCATATAGTGTTTTATAACTTTTTATAACATAAGGTAAATTTATATTTACATGAAATAATAACTATATTATATGGTTTTGAAAAGGATAAGCAAGAATAACCACAAGCTGAACTTTCATATAACATAATAATCATAGTAGTAGTAGTATGCTTACAGCAGAAACTCTAAATGAGTATATTGAATCGCAAATAATAATAACTCACATATTTTGCGTTTAGCTTAGGCTATTACAGACCTTTTATTCCACATTGTTAAAAAATACATACATAAATAAATATACATTTGTATTTAATTTAGCACGATGTTTACAAGGATTTGGAATAATTGTTTCTCAGAAGTTGCAAACCAACAAGTTTATCGACATAATTTCTATATTTGTCAAGTAATTAATTTTTAATATTACATCTAAATTAATATTTATAAATCCAATACATAGTTGCAAAAAAAAAAAAAAATAAAAACATTTATATTTTAATATAGTGGCAGCGTGATCAAGATGTTGGTATTTTATATTTATTTTATCGTTGGATCACAGCTATAGCATTTTTAGCAGTTTTAAGTTGTTCATTACTAGATATTGGTCGAACGGACGAACCTCGTTTTGAACATCATTATGCAAAATGGTGGATTTATTTAACACATTGGGGTTTAATGTTTTGTGCTGTACAAGCATGGCTGGCTGCATGTATTGTAACACAAGGCATGATGGTTGATCGCGATGATTTTGGTATGTAAATTGGCGTTAGTGTTTAGTTGTATATATTTTGCGTTAACTTGTACAATAACATTCAATTTTTATATTAAAATAGGAATGCAACGTCAAATACGTAATAGTTGGTTTCATAAAACTTATTGGATATTCTATACGATTGCAACTGTTTATTCATTTATTATAACACTCTGTTATTGGACTGTTGTACACAATCCAGGTAAAATTATATATGTGACATTAATATAAATAATATTATTATCGAAAACAGTCATGGTATTGTGCGGAAAGAAACAGGATTGCGCTGTCTGTTTGAAATTCTACTTTCATTGTTCTTATATAGTCATACATAGCGGTCTTCGTTTATTTTGGAACAAGTGGGGCATTGCTTAGTGTATAAATAGATTTTTCATGCTCAGATTATTCCTACTTATCGACTGCCGTCAGGCGAATAGGTTTAGTTTTGTCAAAATGATGTTGCTGTGAATAGATTTGATCACTTCTATTAATTTTTTATTATTTTCAATGAAAGATTACTAAAATGTAGTGTAGATTCTTATAAGATCAAAAAAAAAACAATATTTTTTTTAATTTAACATGCTTGTTTTTTAAATTTATATTGCAGAAGTGAATAGAGTGGACGCCGTTAATCTTATGGTGCATGTTTTCAATTCAATTATAATGTTAATAGATTTAATAATTGTTGGACATCCGATAAAATTAAATCATGCTTATTGGACAATGGGAATTGGATTTATTTATTCAGTGTTTACAGTAATATATTATATAGCTGGTGGTACTAGCAGGTATGTGATTCACATTAAAAATAAATAATAATTATATTAATTACTAATTGCATAATAAATATTATATAGGAAAGATGAAATAGCAATTTATCCATTACTTGATTGGAGTAAACCAGGGAAATCGATTATTGTTAGTGTGGCAGCAATTTTATTTGTATTATTCGTACATTTTTTAGTTTATTTATTATATCGTTTACGAGTATGTTGTTACACAAAATTATGTGTACGAACTGATTATAATTATGAACATAAGGATAAAGGATCATCGTTGACACGAACTGTATCCTCTTTGGATACGGCACAAACTGAACAATTTTTAAATCCAAATACAATAGTTGAATTAAAATTGTAAGGTTAAATGATATGATATATATGTTACGGATGTTAAATATTTAAAATAATACATACAATATTTTGTATGTTGTTTGTACGTATACAAGTTCATTCATTGTATTTATAATATAATTAGTTGTTTTGTGAAGCAAATAAAATACAGGAGAATGTTAAATTAGAATTTTATTAATGTTTAAGTTCATTGACTTTATGATTTAATAATTGATATATTAATTATATATAGGAATATAGTATAGAATTTATAAATTAGTTTGAAAAACTGAATTATTTACGATTATATAAGTAACTTTAAGTTTATAAGTTAGTTATTGATATAGAAATTAATATTTGAACTATATAATTGATACGTTTTGAAAAAAAAGAAGAAATTAATATAGTTTATCTCAAATATATATCCTTTTATATGCCAAATTTTAGACTTTATCTATATAATTTAGACAATTTCAGTGATTTTAACTTAATGATATATTAATTGCTATGCATATATTAGGATTTTTTGGTTTTTTTTTTTTTATTAAATAACTTAAGATTCTATTTGTTTTACAAACGCATTTGTATTTTTAATTTTACGAAATTTTATCTGTTTTTTATAATAATTTATTTATTACTTTTCACATACATAATTGAATAATATTACTCCTGTATCACATCACATTATAATATATTTATAATATCTATATATAGAAGAAACTTTATTATTAGAGTCACATAATTTTTTTAAATATTTTCATACAATAAATAAATGCACAGATATATGTTTCCTATAATTCAATTCATAAGTTTATAAAAAAATGATATAACATATTTTTTATGTTTTAATTTTAATTTTTTTTTAATTATATATTTTGGCTCTATTAATTATAAGATTTATGTGTAATTAGTTAATAAAAAAATAAGAAGTTCCATTGTAAAAAAACCAAAAAAAAAAGAAAATGAAAAGGAAAACGATGTAATTATGCAATTTAAAAATATAAATAAGGAAAAAGTACCAATACCAATTATAATACGATCATTTTTTTTTTTTTAATGTTTCTATATTTTTAAGTAAATTTGTCAAACCAAGTCGGTATTTAAATATATACTCGCCTAATTATTAATACTGTTTGCAATTTGATTAGGCCATGCAAACATCCTAAAATTTGGTAAATTTATTTAAATTAATTAAGTATTAAAAACATATGTATTGGTTCTGCTGTTTACGCATATGCACATTACAAATAAGTAATTTCGATACAAATAAATAAAGTCTAAAATTAATATTGGAGTTAAATTGATTAAGAATTATTAAGTAATATTTAGAGATAATTGATTAACAAAGTCGAATAACCAATTTTTAAATTATTATACTATTACAAGAAGTGTCCAAGTGTGAACGAGTGTTTGTAAGTACTATAATTTTAAATGGATTTTGCGAATATGTGAATCAATTTATCTACGTTATGATTAGTATTCGACTGTATTATTATTGGTACTTTTTCCCTATACATAATAGCATTACATATGCGTGTTATGTTAGTATACGGTAATGCTCAGCGATAGCGTAAGAAATATTTTATCATAATTAAATTTTAGAAAAAAAAGTCCAACTATATAATTATAAAAACATTTGTTGTTATATCCATTAATATTTTTACTAATATATCTATAGAATTTTTGAAAATAGATTAAAAAGAAAAAAATAATAATGCTCAACTAACTCTCATTTTAATTAAATCAATAAAATTCATTCCACTTATTGTTAGTATATAATAATGTATCTGCAATTTTGTATGATGGTTCTATATATATATATATATATATATAGGCCTATATACAACAGATATCATATTTATTTTTTGCTCACAAACACACACTTTATATAAATTGAAATTTGGTGATATATTTATATTTTATCTATTTCACATAATATAGCTATTATTATTATAATATTACTATTTACATTTTGTAGTTTTAAAAAAACCTTATATTATTAAATTCTTTTAGCTCATATTATATATATATAACATATAAATATACCTACATAAGTATGTACATATGGAAATTTATAGTTACACACATATATTTTCCGCACATGATAATGCGTGTTATATGTGCAGGGAGGCTCAAATTGTTATAATTTTAGATAATTATCGCAAACAACATAAATTTCTATTTATAATAAAATATATTTTAACTCAAAAATTTTTGGAATGGTTGTTTAACCATATTTAACTATTATATATTTGTACATACACAAGTTTATTGACATCAAAAACTGCAATTTCACATATATAGTTTCCATATAAACAAAGAAATAAAATTACTATGCCCAATTATAATGAATTTAATTAAATAAATAGACATAGAATTAAATATTTTGGATCGAAAAGAGATTGTTTTGCGATGTGGCTAACAAAAAAAGTATACAATATATATAAATCTATGTGTATGTTTGATAATAAATAAATGATAAATATAGTAATAATAATAATAATAATAATAATAATAAAATAAGTAAAAAGTTAACACAAAATTTTCAAACAATAATTATTTGTACATGAGCGATAGTTGTCGATACAGTAGTATTTTAGTAATTTTATGGAATATTATTATTATTATCATCATAATATATCCCATAATCAAAATGTATATTTATATTAAATACAAAGGTCTAATTATTTCTATTGGTCTTTTATTTATTATATGTTTTTGTTTTTTGTATGCTTATATACACATAACCATTAGTATATTATAATGAAATATTAGAGCAATATATAATAAGGCAATAATAGTATTTAGTTGAAAAGAAAAAAATTTTTAATGATGTAATATGAGTTTATTTTTCTAAATTTTTGTATTTAAGAAAATTGGTTTGTTTTCTTTTTCGGTCATTGTTTTTTATTAATTATATAATTTATATCTTTTATAGAATAAAATTTAGAGAAATTAATAGGTATTTTTTAACGAACAGAAATTAATATTAAAAACTTCTTACGCTCATATACTCTATAATTATTATTGTTATAGCAAAATAAATAATTGTACTAAAATTTAGATTCTATTAAAAAATTATAATTAATAACAAATTAAATTATATCATATTATAAACAATTATAATATTAGTATTATACGTAAACAAAACAGAAAAAGAAATTATAAAATAATATAATTAAAATTAAGAAATATTAAATATAAAAATTATATTATATATATTTTGGTAAAAGTTGATATAATTATTATATAGAAATGAATGAAATCTCTCTATATACATATAGTCTATATCTATATAAATACATTATATACATAATAATATAAATATATATATATATATATATATAGTTATATATAATAATAATAAAGCTTTAATTATGTTTATTAAATTCTATATATAAATAAACTATAACTGAACACATTCCTTTATAAAAGAAAACATATTGTGATTTATATGAAAAAATAAATAAAAAGTATTTCAAAACACGATAATCCTACACACACACCCATATAATTATGATTTGTATAATTTTGGCTCAATGAAATGATTTTTGTAAATTTAGCAAAATCTAATTACTATACTTATATGGAAATTAAAATTTTCTATAACAATATAATTATAATTTGTAGGATTATCGCATTTTGATGTGTCATTAACTATATAATATAGACATAAAAAATATATATATATACAGTCTATTAGAGTTTGCATGTTTATGGAAAGAATTAATAAATAATGTATATGAGATATGTATTTATCTTATCAAATACAGAACAAAAAGTATTATTTTAATAAATTATAAAATAAATGTTAAACAAATAAAAGAAAAAAAAAAAAAAAATTAATAATAAATAATTAAAAAGAAAAAAGGCGATAGCAAATAATTTTATCTTATATATTAAAAGTATATATAAACTTAAAAATTATTTCTTTAACATTAAAATTATATATAGTAGGTTCTAAAAAAGTTATTTTAAAAAATTGTGAAATTTTTAATAATTTAATAAATTGTTTCCTTTTTTTTTTGTTTTTTTTTTTTTTTAAACAAATATGATTATTATAAATTATATCGTGACTTTATTAATTTAGTTAAAACCCCTACAATATATATTTATTATTTTATTATGGTATTTATAGTCACTCTCGTACAAATATTACAGACTTTAAGAAATTTAAAAATAGTTTCTCTATGATTTCCTGCGTTTATTTTTACAACTTTCCTGATCACCCGTACCACTAAAAATAATCCATATTGAATTAATTAATTCTAAGTTGAATCTAAAGAAGGGATAATATAAAATCTACCGATACATCATACAATACAAGGATAAGTTGGTCTTGTTTACAATTACATCAGATTGCATTCAAAGACACGTAAATATAACAAATTTCAAATTTGAATTATACTATACATTTATTTACAATTTATAAAACAAAATTAATATATTATAATATAATTTTTAATTATTTATACTTATTTTATATAGTGTATGTAATTAATGCTAATGTTAACTCTCAAAAACTATTTTAATATTCAAATCACAAATCAATGTATCTATTATAAATTCATATATAGAATATTTTGTACTAATTATATGGAGAAATTAAACATTAATAATATTTATTTTTCAATATAAAATCTATGAAATTATAATTCATGCGAAAATTCTTTATTTATTTTTCAAATGGACTTTATTTAGTATAAGGATGAAGTGAAATCGGATGAAAAAAATTACTGAAAGTTTAACACGAACATTATATGTAGTAAAATCTGTTATTAAAAGTACAATTTGGATTTTATTGCAACAATTTATACAATGTAATATAAACGCCACATAAATGAGTATAACACATATACTAATAATATTTTATCAATATAAATTTGTACAAAATCGCTGATCAAATATTCATTCATTTATTCATAGTTATTTTATTGTCATAAAAATTCATGTTTTCAATTCCTTATTTTAAGGTATTCTAACTAACTACACGATAATAAATTTTATTTCTAAACTATAATGAGAATCTGTGAATACAGATATCTACCAATCAATGGTTGATAAAGTGTAGGTAGTCCTCCCTATAATAGGCGAACATTGTCCGAAGTCAAAAATGCAAACAAAAATTTTGCATACAATAACATTTTGAAGATTTTGTAATTGAAAATTTATATTTTTTATAAAATTACTATAAAAAGATTTAAGGTGAAATATATCTATTAAGAAAATAATTTAAATTAATTAAGATTCAAGAGATATACTAAAAAACCTTTAGCTGTTATTTAAGTTAACATAGTCTCTTTGCCTATACAATATTTGTTTTGATAATGTAATTGTTTAATTTAAAATGTGTCAATACTTCCTTTAAAAGATTCATTTGTATAACTACCTGCAGAATATTGATTATTATTATTATTATTATTATTATAATTATTGTCAAATACCATTGAAATTTTTGAACCATTAAAGTTATTATTTGAAATATTATTCTTTGTCAGATTTGCTACTGTATGTTTATAATATTTCTTATGAACAAAGTATCGTATTTTGTATACAAGAAATAGTATAATATTTATAAATAAAGCTAAAATCATAGAACCAATCAGTGTCAATATAGCATTTTCCGGATGTCTCCAATCAAGTACACCATAAATATAAGGTTGTCCAAGCCTTAACAATTAAAATTAAATTAACTATTATATGGAAAATTATTATTATTATTATTATTATACTTATTCAAACCACTGCATAAATAGTATATAAATGAAAATGCACCATAAACTATTCCAATAATAATCGGTTGTACAACATGTAACAAACGTATGGGATAAGCTACTATAAGAACATCCATAAACATTATGATTGAATTGCAGGCATGTGTCAATATATTTGTTGCATTTATTGGTGTGTAAACTATATATAAAAATGATATAAAAGTATTTTAATAATTATAAATTAACATAAATATGCATAAAATATTATATCTAAAATAAAAGAAATAACTAACGCGGTAACGGATCTTATATATTATTTTATATTTTAAATTTATTTCCCAAAAATTACTTAATTACAATATATCCATTTCAAATAGGTACAATTTTTCACTTTCCTGATTCCAGTTAGTATTTGTATAATATAAAGTCAAGTAAAATTAGTATAAATGTCTAAGTGTTTTAATTTTTTTTTTTTAATTATTATCATTACCAAGTTATATTTAAAATCTTAACAAAACTTAAAGTCTTTCTTTTTAGACAATATCAACTGTAAATTATTCAATAAATTGTGCAGCTTAGATAAATAAACATTTGTTTACAAAAAAAAAGGTCGTTTTAATCAATCACCACATTTTGGTATAATATAAGGACAAATTTACTTAAGTTCGAAACATAATCAACATTTTTGTTAAATACATGCACACACATATGATACAGTCATTAATTGTAATTTTTACAATTTTCAAAGATAATAAATCGATAAAACATCGATAGGAAATATTTTGAGAACGGACAAAATGACGTTTGAAATCTATATAATTTAGCAAGTTAATATAAAGATTTATTATAGTTATAAAAATAATTTTAAAGCAATTACCATTGTCGTGTAGAATACTCCAATATATAACTGTAATAGATAATGCTATAACAAGTGTTACATTATGAAAAATCCAATAAATCTTAAACGATATTGGCATATCACTAGATTGATTAATTTGTTCTGAAATGAGAAAACATCTGTTAGCCATATATAATTACAATTTCAATATGTTAATTTCAAGGTTACAAAAAACAATGTAAATATACAACACTCATTGTCAGTGTAGCATAGTTTATAGATATTCGATCGTGTGAAGTAGTGGGTTTAACGGATACGCTTAGGATACAATGCAGAACAATTTTTGAATTGTTATATACCACAATTTGCGGAGTAATTTACCTATTTGAGTGTAATTAATGTTTGTTAGATGCCATAAGATCCATTTATAATATTATAATTTTACACATTTAATCTAATTGAGTTGTACCGAGTAAACCAATCAGGAATTGACTTTGATTTAGAATTTAGAAAATTTGGTTAACATAAACTTGGCGTATAATGTAAACATTCTGTTTGTTATTGTATTCAATTTTGTCAAAAAACGTACTTTTATTATTATACCTACATTAATTTTCTATTTATAAAGAAAGGTAAATTAAAAATAATTAATGAAATACATAATCATTGTTTTAAAATTTATTTTTTTAATATAAATAAATATTCATTTTGTAAATATTTTGTGAAGTTTAAAAATAGTAGATTTGTTCCTAAAAATAAAAAACGAATAATTTATTTACATAAGACCATTTTTTTTTTATTTAATAATATCTTAAAAGGTAATGTGTGTTAGATATATCGTATCAAAAACTATATTTATCATTTGTTAAATAGGAGAGAAATAATATTACAGGAAACTTTAACAAAAACAATAAAGATTTGTTGTGTAAAACTTCTTTCTACTCATATAAAATAAAAAAATAGATAAATTATATAACACACTTCATAGAGAATTATTTAATTTTAAAATTTATCATCGTTCGCATGGAATGCCTTATTGTCATAGGAGGCATTAATATCTTTTTCAATATAACTGCTTTTATTATCATTATTATTATTATTATTATTATTATTATTATTATAACTATCTTCATCAAATACCATAGAAATTTTTGTACTTTGTTTTATACTAGCCGATGGCATTATCGTATTTGATGTGTAATTTGAAGACGATGTTCCAATTTTGTTTTTATTTATACATTTAACATATAAAAATAATCTTAATTTAAATATAACAAATAGAAAGATATGCGCCAGAATTCCTATTAAAAATATTCCAAAAATATATCCAATAGCTGGACCTGGTCTACTCCAATTTATAATATTGTAAATGTAAGGATTGCCATATCTAAAACGGATTAGAAAAAATGGAATTTCAATTGTATTTACTTTGTTATATAATACAACATTTACTAAACTACGCACCTATCAACTCCTCCGCTTCCGTAAAATATCAATGTAAAAATTGCATATATTATACCAAATCCGATTGGTTGAATCACGTGAAATATTCTAATTGGATGTGAAACAATTAAAATGTCTAAGAACATAATTGATGCGTTACAAGCATGAACTAATGCATTTGACGCCGCTATTCTACGATTTGAATCATGCAGAAATGTCCAATAAACAATTGTAATAATAAAAGCTATTACAGTTGTCATATTATGAAGACACCAATAAATTTTAAATTCATTTGGCATTTCATTTGATTCATTTGTACGAACTGGAAATTTAATAACAAACGAAAAAAATTAATTTCAAATATCTTTAATGTGCAGCGTGTGACTGTGTGTTATTAAACATATTACAGAATATATATATTATATACATGTTCCATACAGCGTGATGAAAATACATTAAACAAATTATGATCTAGGTGTATATAACAAATAATTCAATAATGAACTTACCTTTTACCAGTAATGAAAATATAATGAATTCACAACTTACGAAACAATAAATAAACAATAAATGACATAAAATAGTTATACTTATATATTTTACCGTCATTATATACCCAAACTTCACCAGCATCTAACAATTCTCACAGCACAATACATTTCTTTGTTACTGAATCGTTTAATCTCTGAATTGCGTTCAATATAGGATTATAAAAAATTATCGTTTTTTGATTCCATCGCGATCGTTTACCATTTAAACGCGTATAGACCCACTACGGCGCACAGACTGAATGTTTTTAGTTATTGTACAATAAATGCGAAATATATGTTCTGCTTGTTTTCTAATCTGGATGGTTTAAGTTTACTGAATTATAGTAAGATGTACAAATATTGTACATTCAAATACCGGATATAATTTTATTTTGTATTTTCTTATTATATATGTGTACATTCATAGTAAGGTGTAGGGTTGTAATTGAAAATATATATGTACACTACATTAATATAACCTTTATCCAAAAGGAATCATATATATTTTCTAATTCTTAAACTTGCGTTAAATTAACGATTCATTCTGTTCAAAATATAATTTCTGTATATTAGTTCATTTTCGGTCAAAGTATTCAATTCTTGTCTCATCTCAGGTATTATGAATTATGATTAATATAATTACATATAAATTAAATTATTTTTATAAATTTTAAACGCCAACTGTAAGACTGTAATCGTTTTCTTTATTCGGTTTGCATGGGTATGGTATTTTATTATAAGTTCAAATATTCCTTCATATATATTTTATAAATGAAAAAAAAAATAAATAATTAAATTTAAAAAGAAATTTATAACAAGTAAGTGGTTTAATCATTCATTTTTTAATAGGTAAATTATTAAATATTATATAGAATTTATACCACAAGGTATAAAAATAATGGTTACAATTAACATAATTATAATATAAGCACATTTAAAAAAAACATTCAAAAGTTATATTGACAATTAGCAAACAAGCCTTAAATAATAAACTACATATAGTACATATGAGTATCAATTTGGGATGAAATAGAAAAACCAATGAACAAATATTGTATGTTTTATGATTATGAACATGTAATTAAGGTATGCAGAAATATGCATATGTAAAATTTGTTTACATTTTATTATCTTCAAAGGATGTAAAAAAATAAATAATAACATTTACAATAAATATCTTCCTATTTATTTTCTAACTTAATTTAAATATATTTAAAAAGTATCAAAGAATGTTAATATTATTTAGATAATTACCCGTATTTATGATAAGCGTCGCACGGCAGAGTATAAAAACAATAAGAAATTTAATCTCACATAAAGTGAAATCGCGCATCGTTATTATTATTTACTACGTGCTTGATCACATATAAAATTAAAGTTCCAATATGTGAAAACAAATTAAATCTGCTATGGGTCTCTTATTAATTTCACTTCTAAACTCATGATGAAATTGAATAATGTAAATATAATTAGGGAAATTTAGAAGAGAGACTGATACGAATCCCATCCTGATTTAATTTTCAAAACATATGTGATTTTTTCTTTTCTTTTCAAAAAATGATTAGATTAAGTTATGTATTTAATATATACCAAAATAAATAACGAAAAATGTGCGATTATAAATTTGAAAAAGTTACAATAAATGATTTGTAAACAAAATTTAATTAATTTGCATATGCAAATACAAATCTATTGTGTATTATATTATATAAAAACTACTATTATATATATATTTAATATTAAAAGTACCTGAATATTCTGTATGAAAATACCATTTACTAACCAATATAGCACCATAAATTCCAGTTATCATACACATCAGTATACCCCAATTCGTTAAATATATAAAATAATAACCCCAATCTTGTGCAGTTACTAAATTAGACATTGAACTGCCAACAGCTCCGATAAAAAATATTGCAATGGCCCATCGATATAATAAATAAAAAATATTTTTCGTTCGATTTTGCCACTGAAAGAAAATAAGTGTGATTTTAATTGTTTTAATAATATTTAAGTATTATTAATTTTGTGTAAGTAATTTAAAATAATTTTTTAATTAATTTTTTTCTATAATTTCACGGAAAAAGAAAAGATGTTATATGTTAAAAGTTAAATATAAATTTCATATTGTGTAAAAATCGTTAATTCCGATATAAACAATCAATAAACAATGATTTAATTAACAATTTAATTCATGCATCTTAATGCAATAGATGAACTGGACGTTTGATATAGAATTACTTGTACATACACGAACCCTCTATTTATACTCCAGATATTTTCTGAAGTAATCGACAAAACAACAAATCACATCGTTTGCAAAGTTATGTATATATATTAATATTATTTTAAGATTATATTACTATATTTAAACAGTAGTATGTAAATACTATCGTTTACAAGAAACATTAAAGTCTTTGAATTGTAATTACAAGTCAATTTTACCACTATTGTATTTATATATATGGTATATAGATAATGCTTATCTTTCAAGTTAAGTTAAATTTATAGCAGATACTGTGAGATACTTATTTATTATTTTTATTTATTATAGATCGTATCATATTATTAAATAAGTATCAATAAAATATTTACATACTTAAGCGATTTCGATAATAGAACTGGAGATACTTAGAGATATAACAAATCACTGATATTTCCAAGTAAATACAATTAATAATATTTTTTTATTTTGAGTTTTTTTTTCATGGTTGAATATATTTAAGTGACTGATTTTCTTTTATTCGATATTATAAAATAACAATTTAAAAGTTTTATTCATGCAATTTTGCAATTGCATATAATTGTTGATGTTTGTCGACGCGTAGTGCATTGTCATGATGACATAGAGACTATTTTCTTTCTTTTGCTATGTACTATGCTCTGTAATACGTATTATTATTGAATCGCGTAATTTCAATTATAAAAAATAATTTTTTAACAGGAATTTGTTACAACAATACAGTGTGTGTTTGTGTGTGCGCAAATAAATATATATGTAATAAAAATGAATGAGTTTTAATTATTTTTTACCTGTGATTTAACAAATTCCTCTGCTGGATGATGAGTGAATCCACAATTTGATAATTGTAATTCTCTTCGACATGATGATGGAAATATGTTTTTTACCATAATTATAAAAAATTATACGTAAAACTGGATTCTATACTCTATAAAATATTCAAATATTCAAAATTATGTTTAATGTATATATATCTTAAAATTCTTATAAATTGATATCTTAAAATGTAATTAAAAACGTATATTTTATAAATACTATATTATATATAAAACGAGCTATTGAGATTGATTGTATAAAAAGATAGTTTTCAGACATAAGATAATTCGTATATATAGAAAATAGTAGTTCCCAAAAACGAAATTTCCACAAATCAAAATATTATTATAATATATAATACATGTAAAATATTGTAAAATGGATTCCCCGACGAGAACTATATAGATTGTGTTTTGATTGATTGTCCCATTCTGCGGCATTGTTTTTCTGTGAATTATAATTAATATGGTAAGAGCCAGATTGAAATTACGGCGTATAAATATATGGTATTTCATATAATTAATTTGAAGTAAATTTAAAATTGAACATAATACATATAATTTTCAATGCCACATCTAATTAATGTGAATATATGCATAAAATAATATACCTAAGATGTCTGAATAGTTCACGGTCGACCACATATAAATATCATTAAATGATCATCAAATGACAAGGGTATAGTTGCATGCATGCCGAAATCTCACACTTAAATGATATCCGGTTATAATTGTATTGTAATATATTAACTGAAAACTTTATTGAAAATAAAAGATATTTCACGTTAACTAGAATAGTCTTTCATTGTTGTATATATAGTTATAGAAGTTGTACCTATAATTTGAATTGACTCTTGTACAATGAAATATCAATAATAATTTAAAACAATTTAATTTTTCCATTATTTATACCTTGTTAAAACAAGAATATCGTTATGTTTTGAAATTTTAATCATTAAAAAAATACTTTATCGTGTAATTATTATTTTTTATCATAACAATAACATATAAATAACGTAAAAACCGTAGAAAATAAAGTGTAAAAGAGTATTCCATAATTATAGTACAAATTATTTCCAAATAGTCAAATCTATAAATTGTCGTACGGTAATATATATATAGTTCAATTATTATTTTTATATAATATATAACAATAACAAATATATAATTAATGTTATATATACACACACACACCTTTATATAGTATAATTAACTGATTCTGTAAATTATATACAGTGATATAATATATCATTAGTAGAGTATTATATGGTAATATATGAATAAGCAAAAATTGTTATCTAATCTTATATGAGCACATCGTAATTAATTTATAGATAGCCACGTATAACCTTATTATTAAATATATTTATTATTTATTAATAATTATGCAGACAATAATATTATGTGCAAAAAAAAATAAAAATAATATATTGAAAGCACCAATTTTATACTTTTAAAAAAAACTTGTATATTATCTGCATGAATATATGCATAAAATTTGATGTTCATATGAATATATAATTGATATTTAATAATATAATTTAGTTAGTATATGTGCAAAATGTAGTGAATTATGTGTACAGGAAAACAAAATAAAAACAGTATTTGAAATCATTCACTATATTTATATTTATTGTAAATAGAGATATTTATATTTAAAATCGAAAACATATACACTAAAAAAAAGCACTTTTTTCTACATTAAAAAAATGAATATTATTATTTTTTATATATACTTTCACTGAATACAAAAATGTCAGCACATTGCATATTGTTTATTATTATAACTTGTTATTGTTAAAATTATTTGTATTTATTTATTATTTTTTATATGTAATTTTGCATACTTTATTTAAAAAATATGATTTGTTACGTAAATTATACAATTACACCACAAATACATATTATACTCGCGTCATATTATTAAACAAAATTTGATTTCTCAAAAAATTTGTTAAAGAAATATATAAATTACAATAATATTATAGCCTATACCTCAATGCTTAGCAAATATTGATGGTGATTTTTTGTTTGTGATTTTATTTATTTATTTCCCATATAAATTTATTACAGGCCAGTATATAAAAATTTTATATATATATATATATATCACATAATTAAAAACACGTCTGTTTACCTGTAGAGTTGATTTTATTATGGATCGCAGAGAATATCAAAACTACAAATTTATCTTCTTATACATTTTTAGTATACCTATACATATATGAATTAATTATATATACTGCTGTTTGATTATTTACGAAAAAACTAAAAACACACAACATACTATAATACAGGTAATGTAAATAAATGGTATTTGTATATTGTATTTGATTACGTCACAATATGAGATATTTTAAAAAAATCACTATAAAAACAACTTTACTTAAAAACTTTTTATACTGATTTCATTTGGAAACATCAAAAAATTAGAAACATAAATAAAAAATATAAAAAGAACGTCAACAAGTACAAATTACCAAAAGATTTACTTTCAAACAAGATTCTAAAATAATTTCAAGATGTATTTTGTGTTATCAAAAATTGCTTAGATAATCTTAAAGTCATAGCGAAATGAACTAAAATTTTTGGGTTTGTTAAAGTACGTTATAATAACAGAATTTAATAGTTTATGAACAATTCTGAATAGTTCTTATTATCAGAATTTGACGATGATAATTCGTAAGCGGTGAGTTTCCTCCTCCATTTGATCCTTTACAAAACTAATTTTACTATATTTGTATTAACTATGTAGATAAAGCTTAAAATTTGTGGAAAGCATCACCTACTTACTTACTGCTGATGACATCAATATATAATTAAATAATTAAGCGTACAAATACGCAGAAATAAATAACAAAATATTTAATATGATCAATGTTATATAAAGTTATAGACAATCATTTTGTCTTAAGTTGTACTTTTTTAATTATGAACCACATTCCTCGTACATTATCGCAGTATCATTTTCAATTGCTGATAAATTATGTAGCTAGTTAATTAACATTGCTTACTTACTATTTTATATACGTAATTAACGCATAAAAATGTATTACGTAAACATTTTGACTAACTCTAATATTATTTTGAATCAAAAAGCTAAGAAAATATTTGAAATTTTTCTACATTATAAAAAATATAGTTTTATATGTGACACTCTGTATACTGCTGCGTTTGCAGTGATAAAAGTACCATCTATAATTCAATAGTAGCTATAAAAATTCCAGTTTCAAATTTGACAAATAACTATGGTATTTTTCATCACAAAATATTAAAATTTATTATTAAAATAGCAATTGAAAGTGGTATAATTGATATACGGTCATCGTAGGAAAAAATTACGCTATGATTGAACGCATGGATGGTACATTCTGTTCGCATGATGGCATGTTATGGAAATTTCCAATGTTCAGTCATTATTCCAATCATTCCAATATTCATTCCATTTTCATTTCATTTCTTATAAATATTTTCTGAAATTAATAGCACTATACTAATATACTACACTCACTCTATACTACCATATTACAATACCATTCTATTAAAAATTGAAATATAAATATAAAAAAACATATTCGCTTATTTCGATTTGGTTTATTTGCATTTTATCATCAATTGTGTAGTGAAATTAATTCAATTTTTTCTTCAAAAAATTTTTCTAAATTTATTAATTAAAAATGGTGTATGTTGTAAAATCTGCTGTAAGTTATATTTTATAATTTCTTTAGTAATAAGTATTTCTATAAAATAATATGGGTACTATAAAAATACAAGTAGTAAAATATCAAACACATTCTGTCTGTTTTTAGTTTTTTTTTCATTTTTTCATTTTATTTTAATATTGTGTGTTCAGATTAAGTAAGTATTAAATTGATTTGTCATCACGCTTAAAAATTAACCATAGATTTATAAAAATCTAAATTTTATTCCTTATTTGAAGAAATGAAGAAATCTTCTAAAAGACAAACCAATGTCAAGTTTTTTTTTTTATTATTTAACATTGCCTTATTATCATTAAAAAATATATTTTATTAGGTGTAAAATTTCTTTGGTTAAAATCGATTGGATATAAATGCTTTTTTATTTTATTATTACTATGACGTCATTGGCAATTCCATTAAAATTGTATGATGCAAAAAAGTATGTTGTGTTTACCGCCTTGCTCATTCATTTATATATTTATGTAAAAACAACAAAAAAATACATTGTTGTCAATTTCATTCATAAAAACATAAAATATTGCAAAAGGCTATCCATTTTTTTAAAGAACCGATTAGAATTGACTCCAATTTCAACCTTACTAATTGATTTCTAATTTACAAATCAAATGTTTCAAAATAAAAATTATGGGTGCACTGCAGTTCTGCGGTAAGATAAATAGTTAAGTAAATATTGTTATTTGTTTTATCTTGCCATTCATGCATGATACGACAATCGACAAGTTATATTTTACGTAGATTGATTTGTTAATTCTATTAATTCTCATATTGACGATGTGTCGATGTACTTGAAAATTAATGTATGGCAATATCTGCTAATACCTAAGTGAGGCACACTATTTTCGTTTTGTTGTATAAATAAAAAGTTCCTATGTTCTATAACGATTTTCATGGAATTCGTTAGTAGCTAAAAGTATAGAGTCTATAATAATGTTGAAGTGTCAGTAATATCTGGTAATATTAAAAAATATGTATTGTATAAATTAAATTACCATCAGAGTAATATACTAAAATTAATTTAATTAATCTTATCAATAACAAAACTGACGAGCTGTTTTCGTACAGATTATAAATATTACTAATAATCAAATATATTTTTATAAAAATAACAAAAACTAATCATTTTTTATTATATTTATCATAAAATTGTGTTTCAGTTTAAATCTATTGTATTTGTCTAGGTTTCCTTTGGGTATAACAAGCACATTTCTACGTTTATTATTGGTTTAAAATACGCATTTAGATGGTGATATAACTTCGATTAGCCATATGTATGTTAGATGTTTTCATTTAAATGACCTAGTTTTAACTAATAATATACGTATAACTGATTTTCATACCCAGTAGAAACATATACTTGTTTGGTTATTTGTTATAAATATATTAATCAAGCATTTATGGTTATATAAGATAGCATTTGTCCGGCTGTATACGGAAATCAGCGGTCTATGAATAATAAAAGTAATATTGATTAAATTTATGAATAAATAAAAAAAAAATAACACTTAATTAACCGAATTATTATTATTAATGTTCCCCAAAGCATTAGTATGATTACTAGCTACTACTATACTCAAATAATACTCTAGGTACCTAATTTATTATCTATATATTATTTTTATTGTGTAACATTAATCAATCAGCGAAATATGATGAAATAATATATACTTTTTCCAGTATGAAGACTCTCTCTAGACTATATTATTATATATAATTATATAATTTATTATTAGAGTGATTATCGTGTCATTTTTTATTTAAATAAATGAAATTTATACACATGGTGTGCCTGTAATAGCCAACATGTTTTGGCATACACAAATCATCGATTTTATTATTAATATGTAAAAAAAAATATATATTATAGATAAAGAAAATTATATACCATAAAAATAGAAAATTTAATAAATAAAATATTGGCTTAATGGGTATTTCCGTATATTTAACTTTATATTATTATTCGTGCAATTTAGGTCATATTTCATTTCCATCATGTTACTCCATTCTATTGTATTATAAATATCATTGATTATTCCCTGACATCAAATCGACAAATTTTTTTTTGAACACTTAAAATGTATCGAATTTCAAATTTTATATAATAGCCAAAACATAAAATATTACATTTTTATAATTATAGGAAGATTTTGATGAACAAATCAAGACCGAACGTTTGGTGGTAGTAGATTTTTATGCAACATGGTGTGGACCTTGCAAAGCTATTGCACCAAAGTTGGAAGAGTTCGCAAACGTGTATGCAGATAAAATATTGGTATTGAAGGTAATACACAATTTCTATATTATTTATTTACTTTTATATTCGTGTTTTTTATGTTTAATAAATATATATAATATATTTTTTTATTTTTTTATTCTTTAATTCTTTAATTTAAGGTTGATGTTGATGAATGTGAAGATTTGGCCATAAAATATAACATTTCAAGTATGCCAACATTTGTTTTCATTAAAAATGGTGAAAAGATTGATACCTTTTCTGGTGCAAATCCAGATAAATTGGAACAATTTATTATACAACATAGCGCCTAAAATATATAATAAATATTTGAATTGAAAAAGGAAAAAGAATAAAATTATAAAAGGTTTATTGCAACGTCGTGTGATTTTTTACATTTTTTATTTTAATTAAACATATATGCGAATATCATTTCACATTGTGTTGTCCGCAATTTCTTTAAAATTTAACATTAATATTAACATTCGGTGTTCAGTATATAATTTATATTTATTACTCCCGAATAAATTTTAATTTGTGAGTAATAAATAGAATGCAATAATGTGGTAAAAATGATAATTTCGCTTTGTTATATGGATATTGTTATTGAAAAATGTTAATAAAACATTTTTTTCTTGTTGTATTTCTAATTTCTATTTATTTTCTGTTTCGGAAAAATTATATCATTTAAATCAACGTTTAGATAACCTTTTAAGCTTTTTCTTTTCTTCTCTTATTACTACTTATGTACTATTTTTTTTATATATATTTATATAATTTTCTTTCGATTTTTTCTGTTTTTAAACTTCATTATTTAATATTTATATTTATTAATTAAAAATATATATATATATATATATATATACCTGTGGCCTTAGTATATTTAATATATTTTCGCATGCACAAATTTGAATTCTAGAATTGTTTGTTTTTTTAATTTTTTTTTTTTTTGCTATATGACAATAAAGTGTTAAATAAAAGAATTATTAAATCGAAAATTTGTTTGTTTGTTACTTTTTAATTTTAATTGTATAATGAATATTTACATTAATTATTTTCAAAGATCTCTGTATAACGACTTCTTATTTGTTCATCAATCAATAATATGTGTGTGTCTTCCGAGAAAATATCGTCTTACACATTTCTCTTGCATTAATTATTTTAATGAAATGGATGAAGTCACTGTATTCTAATATCTTTCTACGGACGTGGTAATGAGTTCAGAGTTACTATAAAGTTCACACATACATACAAGTGAATACAATATACACTATACGCTATACACACAGTGTATTGATTATGAATAATGAATACTAAATTATTGATCAATGACAAAAAAAATTAATATTTAATTTCGTTTGCAAATTCTAAACTAAAAAAGAAAAGAATAACGTAATTACACTATATTTCATATATAGATAAAAAAGGTAAATACGACTTAACGTAAATTAAAGATTCATCATATCATATGTATTCATTACTAATAGAAGAAAATTCCACGTTGGATTAATTTTATTATGGTATTATTATTCCAAAAATAGATAATTAGTAATAAAGTAAATAAATTAAAATACATATTTATGTGTCTACTATTACTAACTGCTATTGTAGTTATTGAGGTGGCAATATGTTTTACACTATTGAATAGGTGTGAAAATCAATATAGCATAACGTTATGCGCATGATATATATCAGGTGTATTCATATTCATATAGTAGTAGTCAATTTTTATAATTCATATTCAATATTAGTGCAAATCTATGAATTTCACATGAATTATAGTTTTTTTTTTATGTTTCCTACTTATATTTTATGAGAAAAAATATGTAACGTTTGGACACTTAAAAAAAAATTGAAATACCTGAATATTGAAGTTAATTCGGCATAAATTACGTATATATACAACAAACAATATAAAATTGTAAAATAAGACTATTTTTCTTTATATAGAAACACATCTTCACAATGTGATACGCATGCCTTTATACAACAATTTCTCCAATGTTCCTGTCAATTTTCTTTTAGTTTATTATACGCAATATCAATATTTATATTAAAAATTTCCATAATACATTACGTGTATATGTGAGTGCGAGTGTGTATAAGTATGTTTAGTATACTTAGATTTCAGAAAGAAAATTATTTTAGCAACTAAATGAAAACGAGGTCAAGAATAAACCATTTTTTGTGAAAAAAGTTATACATTTGCCGGTGTGAAAATTTTTATGTTATTTAATTTTCAATAAATAAAAAAATTATTTGTGTTTTGAGTACAGAGCGTTATGGATTTTGTTATAAAAAAAAAAAAAAATTGTTAAAAAAGTTAACGAAAAATGGAGCATATGTATAATCAATGTATATATAACTAAACATTGACTATTTATTTAAATTTTATCGTTCTATAATACCTCTAATAAACCTTTATTATACATATATAAACAGTAAAATTAATTTTATATTACATTTACAAAAACAAAAGCTTTAAATAAGATGTCATCATTATCACCAATAAATAAAAATGAATATAATAAATTACAAGAACAGCAGCGTGATGGAAATGATTCATTAGAATATTTTATTAAATTTCCAACACCTAATTTTAAACATTATGCTGAAGTAGCTGAATCCGATTATGTATTTGTTTACAATGAAACAAATGTACCAATTGTATTACTGCTTGGATGGGCTGGTTGTCAAGATAAATATTTAATGAAATATTCAAAAATATACGAGGACAGAGGGTAAATATATTATGCATGAGGGTTTATTAAATTTATAATTAATTAATTTACAAAAAAAAAAATGGAAATAACATATCGCATATTTTAATTGCATAACATTTGCATAGCTTTTATTTTTTATGTTTTTGTGTTTAATTAAATTTTTGGATAAATCTATGCAATCATTTGTATTTATTTACAATAGATGTATTTTGTTAATTTTCGGTGCCCATATAGGCTTCGTAACCGGGGTTGCAGAATTAAAGTATACTATATATATTTCGAAATGGTATAAAAAAAAAAAAAAAAAGGAAACCGCAAATGCAAGAAATTATATATTTTACACATTTAACTATTTCTCTTCTCTATTTTTCGTTCTTGTTTTCCTTCGAATACAAAATTGCAGTTTAAGCACATGCCCACACATAATTGCAGACCAATTTGTGCATTATTGTTATATACTCATGCATAAACAGTAATTTACCAACTTGACTGTAATATCATATATATAGATGTTAAAAAAATGTCACTATTGTGTGGGTTTTGGATAATAACTTATATAGTCCAATTGGCAGAAGAACGAAAAAAATCTTGAATGATGGTCTTATCCAATATTATCGAAATATTTAATAAGTATTCGATTTCCAAAATATAAATATAATATTGTGTTTATAATATTATATTATTATTATTATTTATTTTTTTTTTCAGTCTAATAACAGTAAGATATACAGCACCAGTTGAACATCTATTTTGGAAGCGTAGTGCAATGAAACCAATTGGTGAAAAAATTTTACAATTAATATTTGACATGAATTTCGACAGTCATCCATTAATATTTCATGTATTTTCAAATGGTGGTGCATATTTATATCAACACATATCATTAGCAGTACAAAAATCTAAAAAACCCGTTCAAGTAAATCTTTGAATACATACCGCCGCTGGCATATATTGTTACATGAATTATATAATTATAATGAAATATTTATGAGTATATTATTATTAATTAGATACAAGGAATAATATTTGATTCGGCACCAGGTGAGAGACGAATTTTAGGATTACATAGAGCTGTATCTGCTATTTACAGAAATAAATATTGTAATTGTCTTACATCATGGGCTATAACATTGGGATTTCTAGTTGTATGGTTCTTAGAGGTAAATTTTTATATAATAATAATGAGGTGATAATCAGAGTCAATAAGCGACCTATGGTAAAAATTTACATATGGAATATGTAATTCTAAAATTTTTTAGTTACATTTTTATATGTCGGTCGTATAGATTTCTTACCTTAAAGAAATTGACTGTGTACGTGTGTGCGTAGTTCATGCAATTTATTGTTAATTTTTCCATTGGGTCGCATTTATATAGGTCTGATTTTATATTGCAAATAAAATTATTTGTTAATGAATTTAAGTAAAAACTTTTAAAGGAATCGTATGTCACGTTTAAAAGTTTATTTTGTGTTGGTGATCCAGTACAAGCAAATCCGTATTTCAATTTAAAAAATGAAGACAATAATTGTCCTCAATTATTTTTATATTCAAAAGATGATTTATTAATTCCTTACACAGTAAGTTACTTTTATTATATATGTGTTTTTTTTTGTGGCAGTATAAAACTATAGCATTTCGTCACTATAACATTTCGTCAACATTTTATGAAATTAACAAAATTGTTTCTGCTACTGTATAAGTGGAAGTTGCGCGATGCGGTGTATAATTTTTCGAAAGAACATATTTTCTTAATAATTAATTTTTTTTTCAATTTCACACCATCAGTTTTCGCAAAATTTCAGAAGAGACAATTTAGTTAATTTCATCTATTGTTTTTTTTTAATTTTTCCTAATTAAAAGGAATATATATATATATATTTTAACAATATTTTTCTAGGATATTGAAAGTTTTGCACAACACCGCAGGAAACGTGGTGTTAATATTGAAATGGTATGCTTTGAAGATTCTGAACATGTTAAATTGTTTTCGAGACATCCACAACGTTATGTACAATGTGTTTGTAAATTTATAAATGATTGTTTGACATCCTATCAACATAATTTAATTCACAAAAATGATTAAATGTTTATGGAAATTGAAAATTTAAATGTAATATGTTTCAAGTACATATAAAAATGTAAAATTGAAGTAGAATATTTCATTCGCGTGCTGTTACATCCGACATAAATGCAGTCAATATTGTATATGATTAGCTTCACATCTAGTTTGCGATCCTATATTGTATTGACTCTTTAAGAATCTCATCACCGTATTGTACATATATAAGTATGGTAACACACGACACAACGAACTAACTTTGTGTGCTTCTGTTTTATATTAAAACTCAAAAAATTTAATAATTATGTATATATAAATTTGTTTTGGTTTAGTTTAATTACTATTGAAGTGAAATAAATAATAGCGACTCAATACGATCAATTGCACATATAAAATATTATTAGTAAAGTCTAAAATTATTTAGATTATATAACATCTTATTATTGTTTGATAAAATTTAAAGTTTGCTTCGAGTTAATATTATAGACTTCAATTTATCAGACTTTCATGATAAAATATGTGTATAGGTCTATATTTATTAAATATATATACATAAATAACTATATAGTTTATTAATTAAAATAACAAAAGTATAAGAATAATAACAAATATTGATAGAACAAAAAAAATAATCTCAAAGTGTAGTAGAAAAATATCTTAATTCTAAATTCTAACTAATCACGTTGATTTCAATGAAATTAATTGAATATATTGTATGTTGACAAATGTTAAAAATGAATAAATTATGCTAATGTCTTTGGAATATCTAAATTTGTTTTAGAATTTAAATTTAAATTATATTCCATATACTACTATTTGTATATATATGGATTGGTGCTATGTATACGTTGATAAATCAACATTAATCTGTGTTCATGTGATAGGATCGAGATTCGATAGCGTAGAATTATAAAAAAATGTGCCGCCACAAGTTCAATTCAAAATATCGAATATTGTTTCCAACTTTGTTTTATTGTTTTGTTGCATACAATGTTTTTAACATATTTTAAACAATTTTTAAAATAATTATTTATTTATGGCAAATAAAATTTAGAATTAAATTTGTGATAATTATATTAGCAGCAATATTTATTACTAATTAGTTATCAATAATAAATATATATATATATATTAATAATCAATAAAAAAATAGATGTTCCTTAATAATTATGTCATTGACAATGCAGCAGTATTTTATTAGTGAGAAAATATTCAAAATAATAGACAAAAATTCAATTTAAAAACTATATGTATTTTTTTATTTTAACTACAAAACTATTTGCAATTGTTGTCGCCATAATAAATATTATAATCTGTATAACTTATAATAAGATAAAATTATAGTTAGATATGCGTAAACATAATTTTTTTAGATTATTTTTATTAATTTCTCATATCATAAATCAAAAAAATGTTTCTACTGGGTACGGTAAGCACAAAAAAATAAATGCATATTATTATTTAAAAAAAACTACATATTTTATATGGAAACATCTAACATACGTAAGATTAGTCGACGTCATATGAGTTGTATGTCAAGTAGTCATAGGTATGTTAGAAATATTCGGTATAAAATACGTATTTTTCACCAATAATACACGTAAAAGTATATGTGTATAGATTACAATATTTAATAATGTATTTTATTTTGGCTTGAAGACGTTTTAATATTTTTTTTATCGTTTCGTATAGAATTAGGATCATTAACATTCCTTGTTTAAACTGCACATAAAGTAAATATATATATGTACAATCATATAACATAACTAAGCTATTAGTATATGTGACTGTCTGTATAGTGTTTAATTAAAAAACCACTTATGTTAATAAATTCATATAGACAGCTCAAAAAAAAAACACAATTTATAATTAAAATTATATGTATGTATAATATTATTATTTATTTATGTAATTATTATTAATAAAACTATAATAAATTTAATTGAATCTATGATTATTTTTACTGCATATAATGCAATTTAATATGTACGAAAATATATGTATGTGTAATTTGTAAAATAAAATATATTTACTTACAAAACTGCATCATATAGTGCAATGCCAATGATGTAATACTTTAACAGGTTTTTGTTAATAAAAAAAGCCATACTTCATTGAAGTTAGGAATAAGAGAATTAGTCATTTCCAAGCGCCGTGTCATTCAAAAATAAATAAATAAAATAAAATTACAATTTTTTATTCATAAGATCAACAATAATTTATTAATTTTTTTATTATTGAACTTTTTTTGCTTTACAAATCAATTTTATTTGCTTTTGTGTATTTATTTTTTTGAATAATATAACATAATTTATTTTATTATAATACGCACATAAATTTCCAATATTTTATTTATTTAAATTATTGATATACAAAAACATATTTTTTGTTAATAAAATTTACTATCTGATAATATAATATATTAATTAAAAATTTTTGCAATTATTTAATTTGAATTGTCTTTGAATATTTTTTGCTATATGGCAAATAAAACAGTGAATTAAATGAATTCCTAATCGATTATATAATCTATGACTATATCATTATATATATATATATATATATTAACTGGTAACAAAATATTTTTATATGAGTTATGAGATTATAATTAATGCTATATTAGATCGAAATGATTATATTTGTCGATAGTATATTTCTATTATTATAGTTTGAGCGCGTTTCTTTAAATATTTTGTTCGTAAAAGCTACACTAAAAACTAGACGAATGTTTTTCTCGAATCGATTGTATATTATTATCAACACTTAAAATTGTTTGACAAAGTCTTAGAAATATATGTATATAGTATTCACAATACAATAAAATTATATTTTTCTTATAGCCACACGTTAACAATTTTGTTTATTTATACATACTAATTGTTCCGGATGAAAAATAATATTATTATAGGATTAAATTTTGTGATTATTCAAACTTTGGAATACTATACAGTCAAATATATCAGTGTATGGCAAACTTTGGTAGTATATACAAAAACAAATATTTTCAAAGTACAAAAATTCGATAGTCGTTTTTATTTCCAGATCAAGTACGTTTTCTATCTTGACCTTTCAAAATTAATCAATTCTGTAGCTTTACTGTGCTGTGTATTTGAATTCATTTTTAAAAATATTCATTGTTAATAACAAAAAAGAAAGAACAATTCTTTTCCGCAGAATTAAATTTAATTTTTTTTTACAAATTTATGGTTAACGTTTTCTTTTTTATAAATAAATATGCGCATATTAATTTCTGCATTATATAATTAGAGAAAAATGTTTAATAATGATGATGAAGTGATAAAAATTTGTATAATTATTGCTATATAGGAAATATATATAATCGTTCGCATTAAAATAAATTTAAAAAAAAGCAACATTATAGGTCTGTTCGGTTATCTGCACGTTATTGGCGACATGACAAATAGACTAGACGTGGCTAATGTGTCACTATTGTGAAACTCACAGAACAAACCTATACCTATTTGTAAAAAGCTTTTATATCAAAATGTATTAACTTATGTTGTTCTGTAAAGTGCGCGTATTTAAAAATTTCACACCACCTTAACATTTTATTACATTTTAATAAATAAGTACAAAAACAATTAACGAGAATCTCATTTAAAAAAATTATATTGGGGCAATATACTAATTGATTTAATTTTAGTTCAATTCTATAACTATTTGTGCAAATAAAAAGTTTGTATGATATAGTGTACGTATATAAAATATTTCCGTAAAATAATAAATTTTTTAATAAATGTGTATTTCCTAAGTATGTAATACATTTCGTTCGTAATTAGATTTAGCTTAGATCGAGTATCTTTTGTAAAAAGGAATATGTACTATATTGCAAATGCAATTAATTGTAGTTGTAGTTCAGCACCGAAATTATTATTGTATATACTATACTGTACATTGTTGTGTAGTATTCACATAAATGATATAATACACTCAAGTACAATTATACAATATAAGTAATACTCGACCTAAATACTAAATCAACAAAATATATACATATACAAATAAATATTCTAGAAATATTTTTCTATCTATATTTGTATCAGTGACAGTTCTGAGATAATATTTTATAAAATGATTGGATATAGTTAATTAGTCTTCAGTTTTTATGAGAAACGCTTTCACATCTATAAATACGTAAGTTCAAAAGATAATTCAATCAATCGAATATTAGGAAATGTTATATACTACAATATTATGTTGTTATATATGTTTACAAATTGTTACTAAAATAAACTGTGAAGACATTCGTTATCCTCATTATATATAAGTCATAGTGGAAACTATGAACTCTAAACATTCATTACATTATATAACTATTCACTCTTTTTTTATTCTATAAACGAATAAATGATCAACCAGCTGAAAAATTTCAGTTAAATTTCTCATGTGGAATTGAACCCGCTATATTTTACATTATTAAAAGTAATTGTTTTCAAATAATTTGTTTTTATAAATATTGTGGCATTTTATATTAATATCGTGTACACTGACAAAGAACAAATAGTATGTGCCTCCGTTTTCTGGTCAGAACCATCACTGATATTTAATATATATATGTATCTATAAATAATACACAATTGAATATATCCGAAATATGATATTTACTAAAAAAAAAAAATTCTATATTAACGAAAGTGTAAAAAAATTAATGAAAAATAAAATAAAATGATACAGTTTTTATTTAAGTGTTATTATAAAATAATATAATTTAAGTAATTATATGGTAGTTATAATAAAACTTATAAAAATATATATTAAGTTACAAAACCTTGTATTGTTTGTATTCTATAAAAATATGAATTTATCTTTTTTCTATAAATGTTCCATTGAAAGTTGCTGTTTTTGGTAATTGGTGTAATAGTAAATATAATGTAATATTGTCGGTATAGCAAATCTGTGTTTATTTTATTATTGTTTTAATTTTAATGTAAAAAATATAACATTTTACATGTAAATTTTAATTATTATTAATATTGGTTGAAATTTTAACTAAATCGTATTATAAATTATATAATATAATAATATAACTATATCTAATAATAAAAAAAGGGGTTTTTCCGAAAAACAAAAAATTCGTTAATTATACTAATAAAATGTATATTAGCATATATTAGCTATCTAATTTATTATAATTACAATATTATAATTTTATCTATGTTAAAATTTTGAATAAATTTTAATTTGATGTTTTTTTCTTTTTGTTACATACACTATAATGTATTATTTAAATTCAAAGTTTAATTATATATAATTGTTTATTCAATTTTTATTAATAATATAATTATAATAAACTAAAAAAAAAAAATCAAATAAATAAAATTTTGATATAAAAAATATTTTATTTACAAATTTTTCTATTTTACAATTATATAATTGTGATCTTTTCTTGTTTTCATAAATTGTATGTGCAATTTTTATACTACATTAGCAACAATATGAAAATAATATCTTAAAACGGGGTCGCATTTATTTATATTGTGTAGTATTTATGTTCTGACTAAATGTCGGATTCAGATAGAACCTATATTTAACCAGTAAGACATATTTATATAGATTTATTCCATATTATTAGTTTAAGTTTATCCCTATATACTATATATTAATGGTATTGTAACAACGTAATTATTGTCTTCTTATAATTATGTTTTTTATTTTATTAATTAATATTTATTGTTAATTAAATATATATATATTTGGATTGGATTTATGAAAGCAATATTTTATATAAGATATGGAGTAGAATTAACAAATTGCGACATTCAAATTTTTTTCCTATTACAACCGCATTTTTATTTGTTGCTAAAATTATTTTATGATATTAATTAATTAGAAAAATATTCACAGACTTCTTTAATTATAAAATGAATGAACCAACAATGTTAAATACAATATATAAACACATAGTGCAAACATTTACTATTTCTTGCTAAATAAAATTTTTCCTCATATTTGATTATTCATTATTCATATGCATTTCTACAAGTTTCTAGAACATAATAAAAATTTCATTCAATTTATGTGAACATTCATCATTTTCAGAAAATTATTGTATTTTTAATAATATTAATTAAATAGACTATTTTAATTACAATGAAATTAATTGGTTATAATATTTTAGCTTTTTTTTTTCTGGTATGAATAATGACATATTTGTATTACGAAATATTTGCTGCATTATTAGCTATACGATATGAACTTGATCATAAATACATCTTATAATGGAGTCCGTTTATAAACAGCATATATTCACTCTTTTGGACGGAAATAATAAAATTAATTAATTTAATGCAAGTGCATAAATCCAATCCAAATTAATTAAATTTTAGTTACTAAATTTAAAATTTTACCATAATATTTTTTCCTAATCAAAATTAAAAAAATAAATAAAAGTGAAATTTTATATTTTTCTTTCTAATTTGGTAATTTGGTGGTCGAAGATCAAGATGAATATAATGTAATATTACTTTTATTATAGTATTTTTAATATGACATTTTCTATTTATTGTGTTTGAGGTGGTGCGTAGCTACACATGTTATAGCAGCAAAGGATGACAATACACATCTATTAATAATACATTTATAATATGGTGGTAGGTAGGCAGGTTGGTGTATATAAAATGTATTTAAATATCTGAACAGGCTCAGATTTTAATTAAGTATCAATGCAATAATATCCATTTACATAATTTTTAGCAAAAAGATATGTCTAACTACATAAAAAAAAAAAAAACATTAAATTAATTAAAATGTATCTATATATATATATATCATATATGATGTATATAACAAAAAACTAACACCACTTCAGAGCACAACAAAAGACTATATATACGAATAAATAAATAAAAACTGTATACTATAGAAAAAAAATCATTCATTGGTGTCACCACTACAGGTATTGTAGCCATATATATATATTTATAACGCTACATCTATACACAATTAAAAAATTATACGGTATTTTAAATTAATAAACCAAATACCAATTATTAATAGTATAATAAATATATACGTATTTATATGTAGTACCATTTTATCAAATCCTTTATAATTTACATTATAAAAAATTATAATAGTGTAGAGTCGATGAATATTCACGGCACAACATTCTCTTTAAATTCCAAGTATTATTTATTTTCATAAACTATAATAAAAATTCTATATTTTGTAAATAATTATATAGCACCGTGCGATATATTCTTTGTATTTTATATATATACTGTGTGTGTTTGTGTGTGTGTTAAGTGTTCAATAATAATATGCAAATAAAAGCTATATATAAAATATTAAGTTAGTTGAAAATTATTTCACTGATATTGCTGTTTTTTCTGAAGATTATAATTATCATCATCTTCATCGTCTGAGCAACTACTATTATTCCTGCTTCTAGAAGTTGGTAAACGTGATGTTTCTGCATTGTTGCTTTGCTGTTGAATATCGGATTTTTTCGGTAATAATAGTTCCGTATTGGGTCCCATAGGTTTCCATTTATTATCTCCATCCGGAAATGATGATGAATAAATTTCTTCAGGTATAGTATCACTATATATGTAAATATTATATATTAAAGACGTATATATATATATAAATAGTAAAAAAAGTAAATTTGGAAAATGATTATTACTTCATGTTATATTTTATTATTCTTTAATCAAAAATTATAGAAAAACGAAAAAAAAAAACAAATTGTATTAACTAATATAAAAAGCTCAGCAGAAAAATTATTTACATTAAAAATATAATATTATGTTGATACAAACAATATTATATAGAACACATACTAATTATAAAGTTTCTTGTATGACATTATAGAAACAATATAATTATATATTGTGTATAAATAATCTGTCAATAATCTATGACATCTTTTTTATTACCCGAGGTGATATGTACCAGCAATTTTATATTTTAAAAATTTCATATACATAAATTGTTGATATGAAGAAGCGCAGTACGACTAGTAACAGCTAAAGAATATAATGACTTGAGATTGATATACTTGCCCGACATACTATGAAATATTAAAAAAATAAATATGTTTACGCGATCTTTACATTTAAAATCTTTGAAAATTTTGCATAATAAAAGTATTGTGATTGAATATTAACGACAAAATTGTAGTCAGTGAAAAGTGTGCAAATATCTCGTAAAATTAATACGTTTTTTTAATGTAATTATTATTTCAGTTTATTTTAATATTTTACATAACATCTAAAGTAATGTGCGGCTTTATACGCAATGATCTATAAGAGTGCGATCACAGTATTGCATTAACAATAGAATAAACCACAAAACTCAATAAATTCTAAAAAGAAATAAGCACATTTGCTGTGGTTAAGTTTTACCTTTTTCACTAAACGTAAATTATACGATTTCAACCATGAAAATCGTAATTTGGGTTTAGTAAAAATGGTAAAAATTAATCAAAGCATGTGTTCCATATATGAACATTAGTACTCATTATATATATACTATATGTTTACTAATACAATTCATCACTGCTTTATATAGATCATTCATATAAGTGAATTTTATTGCAATTTAATATAACTAATATGGTTAGTCAAATATTTCTCTTTAAAAACAACTATTTTAGCTTAAAAACAATTTAACAAGTGGTTATTATTAATAATAAATATTAATATATTAATATTAATATTTAACACAACACAGAAATTATTGTCTTGTTTTTATGATAGCAAAAAAAACAACAAGCCATATAGAACAATTTACCTGGGTTTAGGTTTCTTATTGAAATAATATCCTTTATTGTGACTGAAAAATAATATATAATACGAAAATATTTAAAAAATAAACTTTTTATTCTATGTGGCGATGTGCAAGACTGCTGATAGAAGAATATAAAAAATATTACAGTTTACATGTGTATAAAATTGAGAACATTAAAAGCGAATCGAAGTTTTTAGTAAAGTTACATATGTTAAAATTTGTATTATTTATTTTTTAATCTATTTATTTCAACATGATCAAGATCGATACATTTATTCCATTTTTCAGCAAAAACATTTGCATTATCTTTATCAAACCACTGCTCATGTTTAGCAATGAGAGAATGCAGTTGTAGTTTTGAAACAAATTCATGAGTAAACATTTTTGTTGTTCTATATATGTTTTACAAACATATATAAAATAAAATATGAATACATATAAATTACGACGTACAACTACAAGCAGTATGCTATGAAGTTGTGATTTTGATCGATTGTGAGCAAATCTTAATAAATTTAAAATAAATAGTATGATTACACAAATATAAAGTTTTTATCAAACAGTACATTGTAACTTTGAATTTAGATTGCATTAATATTTAAAAATTCCGTTTATATGTTATATGTTTAAAAAACGCCATGTAAACTTTTACATATAAAAATTTAATATTATTTTTCACACATCGTTTGTGTTCAACCTCAATTCAACTTAAGACATAAGAATTATATTATATATAGTTAACAACTATCTATTCATAATAAGAAATTATAATTAAAATAATTAAAATTAAAGTGCGATAGTTATAATTTATGACTTTTATGGGAAAATAATGAAACAGTGATATATATAGTTAATGAATTGAATTGTGCATTATATAGTTTTGATTCAGACATATATAAATGTGTGGATGGTATATATTATTTCATTATTTATCTATAATAATGATAAATGAATAAATTATCTATGATATTAAAACTTATAAAGGTTTCCAATATTTAACTACTTTTTTGCCAGAAATATCACTTACCATATATACATTATGTGTAAGAAATGTTTAAGAATATATGCTGACTTTAAATGATATTACGACGTTGTTTTTGTTTTAAATAAAATACGTTCGTAAATAAGAAACTTTTACAGACTTAAAAGAAAATTGAAAAGAAAACGGCATTAGTTATTAATTGGTGTATATGTGTTTTGTTTAAATAATAAAAAAGTAAATGTTTTAGAAATATCTATTTTCAGTATTGTCTGTACTGTGACGTATATATAGAAATAACTATTATTATTGACATATTTTATAAGCGTTGAAAATTATAGTTTATTATATTACACTTATTATATTATTATAATATCTGAAAATTAAATCAAATTAAATTGAGCATAAATATGAGGAATAGTAACATTTTTACAACATCATTTATAAAAAAAAGACACATAAATACCCGAATATTGAATTTAATGTATCTATGCATAATTGAAATTATACCCACAAATAAAATTATCTTTCACATCTCAAAATTATTATAAACTCAATCTTTCTATTGGTCATGCGATCATTCAATAATATTGGGGCTATCATGATTGCTACATTGAAAATATAATAATATATTTTATTCTTTTTCCCTTATCACCCACTACATTTGTAACATCATATATTGAATATATGTATACAGACACTCCATATATATATGTTAGTTATATATGTGATGATATGGTGATAGATTATGTAGTTTTAAATAATCTTGTGATGCATATTTATATATAATTAATATTTGAATAAAAATCATAGTAATCTAAAAATCAGCAGACTTACCCATTCAAGTCTAGTAATGATGATCTTCTAGTATTTCGACGATGCGAAGCAGTGACTGCATACGGTGATGCATGTCGTACTAATCCAAATGAATTATCATATCGTTCATTGTCATTTTCGTTTGTCTCAAATATGGGTGCAACACCACAAATTGATGCTGAACGTCTTTCATTTGTACGAATTATCGGTGTTTTAATTACACCACCACTACCGGATGACACTAATTCATTGGACAAATGTTGTGCTAACATTGGATCTGAACCAGCATCGTAAATACCTGAACCCGAACCAGAACTTTCACGACGGAATAAACCTATAACAGATTTAACTTGTCTAGGCTGAGATAGTCCACCTACATGTATTTGGTTATTTCATATAATTAAATTCATATATACATATATAAACAGGAATATATAATAAAAGTAATAAATGTAAAGTTTTGATTTAAATATTAAGTAAGTGTATTTATATAATATTACCTAAAAATGTAGCACTCGGTGAATTATAGGCTAAATATTCTTTATTCGATGCCCATGCAGGAAATTCATTTTGTTTCAAAGCTCCACCTTCATCTTCATCACGTTTCCATGGCAATTGTGTTTCTATTGCGGTTGGAGTTGTTACTCGTGTTTCATCTAAATTAAAATACATCTATTTATTTTTATTGCAATCTTCTTATTTATAAATATATATATATATGAATATGACTTTTATTGTAAAATGGTTTATGAATAATAATTATTACTTGTCACTTGAGTTGACCAACCATTTGTTTGATGTTTTTAATAAGTTTTTATATATTGATTGTAATAAAATCAACAAAATTTAAAATTGTTTTTACATAAATTACAAAAACTGTTATCATAATAAAATAAATTTACAATTATCTTACACATACTTTCAGAATCCCTTGATAATCGTTTCTCTCTGTCATTATTGTTATCATTGGACACAGGTAGCTCACCATCCTCATCTTTATTATCAGTTTTGTCACTACCTGAAATTTACAATATTATAACTTCATATTATTAAAATGTTTGTTACAATATGAATAAATTTACAAATATTTTTCATCAAAATAACATAACTTTTAAAGCAAAAAAGAATTTATATAAACAGTTTTTCAAAGCAAAATAAATAAAAAGTATTATATAGAGGTTTCGAAGAAAACATGCAAAAATTATAGATTGGTGATTATATAAAATTTCAGAAGTATATGCATAAAATATAATTTAATAATTAATTGTAACGAACTGTAAATAAAATTTTTAAAGTGGAATACTTTAATAAACTTCTGTGTTTTGCTAAAATTAAATATTCTAAATAAGTTTTCAATATAAGTTTATTATTAATTACTTCAAATACTGTTGTATATCTGTGTTTTCTTTGAGACGACGATTATTTATTATTCAACATTATAACATTTATGACATTATAATATAATTATAATGACTATACATGCCAGTGCTGTATGCTTTAAAACACCTGCTTAGTAAATAGTAATCCATAAAATAAGTTAAAATAAATTATTATACTAACACAAAAATAATTGCATATTTTTTAGCATAGTACGTATAAGATTGTGACATGGTTCTGAAAAAGATACAAATTATAAAATGTAAAATGAGCCCATCAACAATTCATTGGAATTAGTAAAATTGAATATGTAAATAAAGTTCAATATACACTCATATTAAATTAAAAATTGCTTTCTATATTTCTCAATATAAAAATATGATATGGTGATATTGGGTATCGATCTAGAATGAGTTAACATAAATCGAATATTTTCCATCGTCTAGTTGATTAAACCAGATTATATAATTAATTAATTACTATAATTATCGTTATTGCCAAAATATTATTAAATGATATTTTATTTTTATTCAAAATTTAGTCTTATTATTAATTACTAATTTATACAATATTATTGTAAATATAAAACAAATAATATTACAAATTATATAATGAGTAATCAATGAATTAAAATTAGTATTCTCTTATTTTTTAAATTGTAATTCAATTAATGTTAAACGACCCAGCTGTGGAAATTATTTTCATATTTAAATAAAAATAATAAGTGAACAATGCAATAACGTTATATTTTCCCAATTGTTATATAGTATTCGGAAGTAGTCAAGATTCATTTGATACCGATTAACGAGTAATAATTTGTTAACACCTATGTGTATCATAGATTGGGATTCAATAATCTTGTTATTTAGTATTGTATTTTTTTCCTGCGAATCTGCACGTTGAAGTAATCAACCGTTAATCTGCAAGTCGTAAGTTCTAAAATAATAATTCAATTTTGATTTTATAATTTGTTTACTGTTGGCCAATGAATTAATTAGAATTAATAAAGTGATTTCTATATATAAAAATGTAATATTTTTATGCATAACATATTAATGTAATAAAATAGTTAATTTACTGATGTATATTCTATACAATTTACTGCGCTGCGATCGAGAAGCTTACAATAATTTATAAATAAATAAATTCTAAAAGCTGCTAATTTATTATATTTTTAATTAAAAAATATATCGATTGCGATTAAATGTTTATATCTGTGTGCATAAGGCAACGTTTTTTTTTTTTTTTTCATGGATTATATAAAAATATTTAATAACTATTAAAATATATAACAACATAGAATTTTTCATTCATCAAATGATATTTGTATTATAATAAACGATATAATGTAAAATGTTATCTATTTTTTTTTAAAATAATCTAAATAAAACTACTTAATTCAAATAATGTATTTTATTTCAACTCAAGAATAACAAAAATTATATAATAATTTATTGGTTTATTTTTTTAATAGAGCAGTGGATACATTTTTTACTCGTATATGCGCACGCTTTTTAATCGCAATCGATTTAAAATTATAATTAATATAAAATATTAATAATAATAATATTGCAAAATAAATGAAATGATCGATCAACGAAAATTGGTTTGTAATTTAATTATTATTATAATTATTATTTGGTTTTTATATATTTTAAATAATAAATTAAATTTGAAAAATCGGAAAAAATACGTTTTACATCTGCAATATGATAAAAATATTATAAGTTTAATTATTTTTGTTATTGATGCGATAAAAAAAGGGGCATATGAAAAAGAAAATTTCCACCGTCCTATTAAAAAAAAAATAAAAAAAATACTGCTTATCAATTTCAAGATTTTCTTTATTTCACGTAAATAAAGCTAAAAATGTATATTTTATTAACCATATATATCAAAGGTAGGCATACAACAACATTTATCGCAATTACCCAAACGTACCGAAACTGTGGTACGAACGATCTCGTCTCCATGGAAGTAATAATTCGGCTGCAGTTGGTACAATTTCCAATGATAGTTTTTCTGGACTTGGTCTGGCACTTGTTGAATGCTGTTTAACAAACCGTGCTTTAGATGTTTCAAATCCCGGAAGACTTATGATGTGTGTTATTAATGAATAGTTATTACTATCTGAATTGGCTAATTTTATTAAAACAATTATAACGAAATATATGATTTAGTATTATTACAATTTTTGCTTTCTATCTTTTTATTGTGTAATTTTTGTTTTTAATACATTTTCATTATACAAAACTACATAAGAACATCACGGATTTATTTTAAATCAATTTTTCAGAAAATATAGTAATTTGTCTGGTTTATCGAGAGTATAAAGTATAATTATGATATTTTGTATGTAATTATTTTCTTAACAAACAATTTAATCAAGTATTATAAATTTGTTTTAGTATAAACTTAATAGTTAATTAATAAATCTTAGCAATAACTATATATATTATTTAATTAATAAACAACTAAATTAGTAATAACGTAAAAATTAATTTGAGTGTCATTTTATGTTAATATAAAATTTGCGAATCAAATTTTTTCTTAGACACGTTGTTTTTATATTATAGATTATCCACATTTGTTTTTGGTGTAATATTTTTACCACCCAATCACACAATTACAAATTAATAAAATTATGTATTATTTACCCACAATAAAATTTATTAATTTTATTAGAATTATTTCAATAGCGTCGCCTAGTGAAGATATCAACGCAGTGCCTGCTACAAACTACTAACAATAAGTCACATAAGACATGAATTGTAGTATAACCACGAATAATGCACCTTCTCTGTATATTGAATTTTAATAATCCTCATTAAAAATTGAAATCCAAACATAAATTTTAATGTGAACGAACAATTTTTGGTTGTATTCGAGAACATATGATAGATAAATGGGGATGAGGTGAAACAGAGATTTTGTGAAATGCTATCTAATCCAGAAAATATGTTAACCGGCATAAGCATTAAAATTCTGCAAACCTGTGTCAAATTGCAGTACCATCCAAATTCTACTTATTACACAGTGTAAGTCGAACCTCAGAATTTCTGGAGAAATTAGTAGATATCAAGTTTAATGTATTGGTTTCGTCGAATCAATAACTACATAATACCACAGAAAATACTTTGAAATGTATAATAAAGTTAAAATACTTAACTATGATTTTATAAAAACAATTTGTGTGTATTATAATTAATTGATCATACATTTTTCGACAAAAATAATATTGTATACAACAATAAATTTATATGTTACAAAGTAAAGTTAGTGTGAAAAATGTGATAAAAAATAAAATAAATATAGTAGTGTGGATAGGTAGATGGAGCTTATAGCATAAGTTGATATACTTTAATTTAAATTTATAATTAAATACAATATCAAAAAAAAAAAAAAATGATAGAATTTACAATTGAAAATTAAACACATATACAAAATATTTACTTTATTTCAGTGCCATGATAAAAAATATACAAATTTAATTTTGTTAGGAATAATAAAACAATTAATATATGAAGAATATGAAAATACTTACGTGATGTTTTAGCCGTAAAAGTAAGTCCATCATCCCAATCTTCGGTTTGATTTATTTGTTTTGGGTCATCTTCTGCATTTTCATTAAGTACCTCATTAATATAATCTGCACGTGATAGAAGAAATAATATGAAAATATTTTACATAGTTTTTTAACATCAAATAATTTTGATTTTTAATATTCTGTTGACTTTTTCATGCATATATTATTTATGAAAAAAAAAACAACTTCCAAACACTAATATTTTAATATCAATACTATTTGTGAGAATTACGTATAAAAATGAAAATAATGTGGTCTATTGATTGCATTTTGCATTTAAACGTACAAAAAAAGAAACGGAATGACTTTCAAAATGGACAAAATAGGAATTGATTGATTTTGTTAAATGATAATATTGACATTATTTTGTATCAAGCTTACTATACAAATTGTCTATATATTGTATTAATAGATTGAAAAATTTTTGTTTTCTTGGTGACGGGTTCATTTAAAATTCATTTTTAGTTCCTCATTATTAATATGCAATTTTAGAATAAATGCGTTGGAAATAGAAAAACATACAATCGGCAGGAACATGTTTTGTTCATAAATTTTTGGTATAAAATACATACAAAACGTAAAATGTAACCAAACAAATAGTAATTTTCTCAATAATTTAACTATAGTCTACATAAAAAATATGTCTGTACGCTACCGCCAATATTTTCAAAGTCTAAAACGTATTAAGTAACTTATATATTGAATGATGAACGCCATCGATAATTTGATTTATACAATTTATACAAAATTAAATACTGAATTAGAATTACATATTAATTTAAAAAAAAATTTGATTTACAATCGCTGTTTTTTAATAATATGCTATTAAAGAATTCAATATTGTAAAAATTTTATTCAACGGCACTATATCAATTGTGTGATTTGTGCGTAAACAACGAATACGATAATTTACTAAATTCAAATCACATTTACTACACAATGTTTGAAATAATAATGTGATTTCTTTATTTTTAATAAAAATCATAAATGTCTAATATTCGTTGAATACTTTCAATATTGAATTTTTTCAATTATTATGGAATATAATATATCGATATTAATTCATAATTAGTTAATTAAATATTAAACTAGGCTGATTATTATATATATGCCACAGAAAATTAAAAATCATATCATGATTATGCGATGGATGATGATTAACAAAAATTGTTATAGAGATTATAATGAAAATGTTAATGAATTTAAAAATAAGTTTTAGTATATGACAATGTTCATATGAAAATTAATAAACCTAATTTTTATTATGAATAATGTGTTGGTGATTCTGGTGAAATTAAAGAAAATATATATAGATATATACACATAATGCATTCACGTAATTCATACTCAGTGCATAAATAGTTGTATATATATATATATTGGTATGTCTTCTGATTGTGCTGCATTGTTTCTTGTTTAGAAATTTTATTACAATAAATATTAATACCTTATAAAATATAAATCTATAAAAATGTGCCATTTTATAATACTTTTTCAAAATATTATCGTTTACGTATAAATTAAAATTTAATAATTAATGATGTCTATGCAAAATTATCAATTTAAAAAAATTACCTTTACCTAAACAAAAAATGCATACATTCTGCTTGAGTTAATTTTTTTCTTTTTAAACATTATGAATATTATTTCAAAATTAATAATTATGTATAAAAAAAAACTGTAACAATAATAAAGTAAGGAATAGATTTAAATAAAAGTCTAATATAAAAATGTTATGTACCAGTGGCGAATTTGAAAACTTTACTTTACATTACCAGAATTTAATACATTTTTAATGGCCATCATTACTGCAACATTTCAGATCCAGATTTAACCGTAGGAAAGAAATATTACAAATAAATTATTACAAGAAAAATTGTATATGAATTTAATTAATTGCTTTAAAAAAAACAACTTTTACGGTTAAATTGTGATTACAATCTGAACTTAAAATGTGTTGAAATACATAATTAAAAATATAAAACACCATCAATATATGGGAAATGGATAAGCAATGAATTATTTACATTTTACATTATTATTTTAACATGCTTTGTTCATTCTGACATATGATTTTACAGGTGCGCAACTACTGGTATACACATTAAATTTATCTATTGCATGGTATATATTAATTAATCAAAAAGTACGTATTTAACGGGTATTTCAATAAATAATAATAATAATAATAATAATAATAATAATAATAATAATAATAATAATAATAATAATAATAGTAATAACAATAATAATAATTAAAATATATAGGACTTCGAAAAGGTGCACATATCATGATTAAAAATTACCTAGTTCTAATCTACGATATTTGTTAAGACTGTGAGAATGTTTGCGAATTATATTTCGATATGAATGATGATTTTTCATACCATTTGATAATTGTTTTGCAGAACCATTTTGTTTGAATTCTGGAAATGATACATGATTTTGTTTAACACCTTCCTGAAATCAAGATTTAACAAAACATTAATATTTTTTATTTTTAGTTTAAAAAATTAAATAAAAATATGTATATGATTTATACACATCCTATATACTAACCTTACTGCTTCCACGTTTGCTACGTTTATGATGTTTTCGATCATTCATCCGACGGATATTCATATGCATTTTATAGTTGACTTGCTACATAAGATCAAAAATGATTGTTTATTTATATGAGCGATAATTAAAGATTTGTTGTATATTTTAATTGGAATATTTCAAGTGACAATTTAGTATAAATGGAAATGTATATATAACATAATGTATAGAATTAATAATTGTCTATGCCATCTGTATTTTGCAGGCAGCAGAACTTTGCAAAATCTTATACAAGCATATGTTTTTGTTTAGATATAATTTAGCCATGAATTTTGATATGTTAAATTATATATAAAATATATACTACAATTTATAAGTTTATTATTGAATGTTATATGTATGGATGAAATGGTCTATGCTCTAGAATTATGCACCATGGGATGCAGCTGGATTGGATTCTAGAGTATTAATAGTTCTTTTACATTTTGAAATTAACAGTAATTTAATGTCTTAAAAATGCATGCACTAATAATATATATTATATGCTTTAATACCTGTGTTGATAAATCTCTATCATCTACTGCGTGTCGGCTATAACTGAGACGACGGTGCTGAAAAAGAAATATCACAAATAATTTTTTTATTTAATAAAATATGTGTCCTATTTTATTTTACGAACGATGTTCAAAAATTTACGTGATGTAAAAAAGAAGCAATATTTATACAATTATAATTTTAAATCATATAGCATTAATAATGTATGTACACATATAAAAAATTTAGATTTGTATTTGTTAATCCTTCCATACCACCAGTATATGTTATATATAAATATATACCTATACCATACAATATGGATCATAAATTGTAAAATTACTCTTTATTCATATAAATTGAAGAATAGAATTCACTTTGCACAAACACAACAAAAAAGAAAAAAAAACCATTACATACTTTTAAAGAAATATTATTAATTTTATAGGTATGAAAGGATTATATAAAATTAGATAGCAAATATTATTTAATTCATGCAAAGGAGAAAGATTAATACATATATACTACAGTGTATACACATAAACTAAAAGAATCAATATATTTTTATATATAAGATATGTGTAATTAAATTAAATTAATATCAACAAAATACGACATGTAATTATATAGTAATTTTATAATGACAATATACAAATTACATAGATGTTGACACATGAATTTAGTTTAATTAATTTGATATCATATATATATTGTTTATTCAATATATCAGATATGTTATATATCCAAATAATAAATTATATACATCAAATTTTCCATATAATGTATATATGTTAGTATAAAAGTTTCGCATATATATTACGAAAATATCTGAAATTTGATATTATTCATGTATTTATATATTTACTGGTCTATACCATATGGCATAGAGAACTATTTAAACTATTGTAATATGAATATAATATACAAATAGTTTCAACTTTATATTTTATATATGTAAATACACGCTACATTACAATTTCGGATTTCATAAATTATGCTGTTATCATTTATGTTCTAAATATTTTGGGTATCATTCAATATAAACCCAGTATTACCTCTCAAACATATAATATTGGGCCATATACTTATATATATGGAGAATTTTAACTTAGAATATCGTTGTGTCAGATATATATTTAGAATTACTTTCGTAATTAGAAGCAAAACAATTCTCATTATCCCATTATATATTAAATCTATATTCAAGTGCAAGTGGTGTGACTTTATTATATAATATTAGTGTTTGAGTATTAATTAAGCGTAAAGGTTTTATTGATTTTGGAATATTTTTAAATTACATATATATTTTTAAATCCTGGATTAAAATTAAAATTATAATCAGTGTTTGTAACAGATGTGCAGTTTGTGCTGATTATGTATTGCATTACATGGTTTTAAATAAAATAAATGTTAATAATCTCATTTTAACGCTAATTCACTGCAACGGTATTTAGTTAATAAAACTAATAACACATCATAACAATTATGTATATTATTTAAGTTTTTTATTAGTAGCAAACTATTGTTTTTATTTTTCATACTAAAAATAATTTATTTTACAACGAAATTATAACCATTCTTTTATATCAAATATATATAATATAATAAAATATAATAACAATGCAATGCTGTCTTTTGAAAATCAAAGTTTCAGCTAGATATAAGAAGGTTATGACATATTTTAAAATATACATATTATTTATATCATCGTAATTTAGGAAATTATATTTAACTATTTCATCGCAAATCACATTGTGTATACACGACATGTATTCTCTGAGAGATGCATGTACATATTTTGATCTTTTACAATAGGTTGAATCAATTTTTAGTGCATATCTGTATAATCTATAGTGTATATTGTATAATGAATATTATATGTACAGACAGTGCGTACACGAGTGCAGTGCAAACCACCTTAAAGCAGTCAATAGGGGACATAAATCTAAGTCGAAAATACTAATTGACACTTTTTGACTTACTACTCGATTTCCAAGATATGGTCCTTTTTCTGTAGTCTCATCTTTAAAGTATCTATAACTTGTTTTGTTTCATATAGTTTTAAATTTTATTTTCTAATTTGTTTATTTCTATCTTTGTACAAACGTTTCAAATACTTATAAATTTGAAAATGTTTGACCTATCTAGAAATTTTACATAATTATTATGCAATTGAAACAATTATACAACATAATTAATTCACAAATAAATGTAGAAATTAATTCTGTACAAAAACGGTGAAAATATTTTTTTTGTAATTAATTTAGTTTCGAAATTATATAGGTACTTTAATCTTAAGACAACAACTTAGGGCTGTATCTCGAAAAAGCTCCTTAAATCGCAAAATGGCCATTATTATTTTAAATTTAGAATTAGATATTCTATCATCATTGCATTTAAAGATTTTCATTGCACTCGTGGACACCCTGTATATACCATATAATATATGATTGGTATAAAAATAAATATAATGTATATTTAGAAGCGGCTCGTCAACATGTTATTTATTGTTAAAGAATATAATATATGAGTTTATATAAAAATGGCGATAAATTATATAAATCCACTAAAATATAAGTGACAAATCATTTGCCAGTGTGAACATTAATGCGTATATATAATACAAACAAACCAATATAAACATTAAAATTTCGTACCATATTTAGAGATGTCTGCATATTTTTAATTAGTTTACAAATTACACGATAAAAATATTAATTTAATGTTTTTTTTTTTATTGTATTAATAATAATATGTTTAGATGACGATGATGGTAGTAGTTAGTGGTGGTGTGGTGGTGGTTGGCAAAATGAAACAAAAAAAAATGTATTAAAAAGAAAATTTAATTAAAATTTTGTAAATTTAAATAAAATAAAAGAATAAAACTTGTGAATATTAAAATGAAATAAAATATGTTATTATATATTTGCATGTTATTATATATATGAAATATGTTTGAATGTTTCATTTATATTATATTGTTAATTGTTGTATTTAATATATAGTTAAAAATATATTATAAAATATAAATAATACCCTTCGATATGGTTTTAACTCCTCGGCCAATAAATGATGAATTCTGGCATCAGTAAGATCTTTCTTTGATGGATTATAATCTAATTCTTGCATATCTAAATTTCTGGAACAATTTTCTAAGTTTGGAAAACTTGCACTAAAAATATATAATAGAAATTAATTAATAAATCTTATGGAATATTGTTGCAATTATATAAGCATTAACATATATTGTGCTATTTTATTTAAATTTAGAATATAATTAAACTGTAATTTTATTATTGATTTCGATACGTAAAAAATATGTAAAAGTAATTAAATACAAATAACTAAAATATAACTTTATTATAATAGATATAGAAAATAAATAAAAACAAATAAATATTTGGTTAATGCTTATAATAAAAATATACGAAAATTTAAATTTAATACGGTATACTAGTAAAAAAGTGCACTGTGCAGGCGCCTACATAAATGGAGTATATTTGAACATAAAAAACGATGTAAAATATTTAACTAAATATAAATATAACATATACTGAAGTCTATATACGTGAATTGGTTTTTTAGATAGTTAAAGCCTATCAGTTTAATTGAGAAAAAGTTATTTTTGCATAAAATGAATTCAATCAAACATTGAATTGTAAAACAAAACTACTCTGAATTTACAACATATAATTAAATAAATGTTGTTCTATTTCCGATATGATGTGTTCTACGTGTTCTACTGAGGTCTATAGATACATCGTGTAGTTAGTTGATTGTATTATAATTATTATCAGAACTTATCAGATATGGATATTCTAGCTAACACAACAACTGTCAAATTATCTAATATTAACTGTATCACTGTTTAAAATAGCTTTTGCTGTGACCGATGGCTAGTTGATTGGTAAAATCAAAGATAAAATGTATTTCTTCAAATATACATATATGTGGTTTGTTGTAAGCGAGTAACTTCGTTACAACATTCATATATGCATATATATATATATATATATTATTAAAATTATTTAATTTGAAATCTATAATTATTCTAAAAGCTATAAATGAATGTGATAAAAGCTCTGACTAAACAAAATCAACATACATCTATATTATGTAAATTCGAGTTGCATTGTTTGCATTTAGTTTTTAGCCTATAAATATTATATGATCTAATATGTTACAATATAATATATATGTTGCAACTAAATTCTATAATAATTAACTATATATAATATATTGTTTTGCCTTTTAAATACTTGATATTTTTTAACAGTGATTAGAAACAAAAGCCCTTTGTGTTCATGCACTTTATAACTAGTTTACCATTGATTATCGATGAATGGTGATGCCAACCTTCCTCCTAACGGAGTTGTGTAATTACGGAATAATGCACTCATAGACTCCGTTCCCGTCATTTGTCCAACTGTCGATGGATTTCTTCTCATAAAATCTATTGCATCCTTCATTGCTAGTTTTGAGTAAGTTTCTAAAATTTTCGGTTCAGCTCCCTAAATGCGTTTAACATTTCAACATAAAACATAAAATAATTAAATTATATATTACTAGGCAATTTTATAATAAACAATAAATAATTTTTACAAAACCTTTAAGTCTCTTATTAACGTTGGTCTTATAAATTTATTATCGAATCTCTTAAATTTATCCCGTACATTATAATTCCCTGTTTTGCCAACAATATCTTCAATTCCAGCCATAAGATGATCAATAAACTATTTATAAATATTTTGAAATATTACATATTCTTTTTTTTAATAATTAACATATTTAATTTACTCTTTCATGAATACGTTCATTCATCGTTGGCTTCTTTTTATTAGCACGTTCAACATTTAAAAATTTGACCAGTGGTTTTATTGTTATTCCCTGTAAAAATACAGTAAAATAAATCACAGCAATTGTTGTTGTTACAAACATTGGTTGCGAGGAAACCGTATTCTCATCAATTAATAATACTAAAGCAAAAGCGACGGCACCTCGAAGGCCTATATATATATAATTAAAAATTCGAAATTGGTTCATTATTGTTAAATAAATAAATAAATAAATAAATACATAAAAAAGTAATTCAAATAAAATGGCATTTAGAATTTGTCTGAGATTTTTCTATTTAAAATTTAAAAAAATGTATATCTTACCACCATAAGACATAACAAATTGATCTACGTTTGATAATTTATGTAACCTAAATTTATTAGCTAATGCAGTTAAAAGTATAACACCTGTGTTGTAAATCCGATAAATAAATAAAAAATTATCAATAAAATAATTTCATAAATAATATTAAAATTTTGTTTAATAATTAATTACCTATGCCCCTATAAATTGTACAAAATATAATTGTCAATACAACAAACCATGTGTTCCACGCATGACTTTTATTGACTGTAGCAACGCCTAAAAACATAAATATAACAGTTTCTGCTGAGCTAGATAACATTTTCAAAGCATATTTTATAGTTGTATGTGATTTTTGGGATATATTAGCTTCAACATAATTTTTCATTGTAATACCACAGAATGTAATTCTAAATATATACACATAAGTTCATTAAATTATTTGTCATTAAGTTAACATTATTAAAAAATTGCAAATTCATAAAAAAATAATTTACTTACGCCATAATACCACTCATACCAAATACTTCAGCATTTAAATAAGCTAAATATGCCATTACAAATATGAAAATCGGTTCAATTACTCTTACGTTATCTGTGAAACGTGTAATGAAACCTGTTAGGAATCCCCATACCACACCTAATAATGAACCGAAAGAAGAGATCGTATACATATTTTATTTAAATATTTAATTAATTGTTAAACTATTCTTGTATTGTATTTATATACATACCTATAAAAGTACCACCAAGTGCAACAACGAAAAATTTTGTTGGACCACTTACCAAATGAGTTAAATCAATATTTTCTATTTTAATTTGAGTATAAGTTTCACACATATGGTAAAGTACAACCTAATTATTATAATGAAAGAAATTAATTATATTATATTTAAAGATAATTGTAGTTTATTTTGTACAAATTTTCGAAAAATTAGAAAAATTTACAGTCACTGCATCATTTAATAGGGATTCACCAAATACAACTATATATAATATTTCATTAACATGAATTTCTTCAAATACTGCTAAAACAGCAACAGGATCTACGGCCGATATTAACGAAGCAAATACAAATGTATGCAAAATTGGTGGATTAATACCATAAATACCAAATAATCCACATGCCCACAAAGATATACCTGTGTATATATATATTAAATGATAATACTTATAATTGGCTATAAAACTTCCTAAATATAATATAAACTTACCAATTGTCGCTATATTAAATATTGTTCCAACAACAGCCATTAATAATATTGTACCTAAATTATCAAAAAATAAACGATTTGGCATAAAATAACCTGCATCCAATATAATTGGAGGCAACATATAGAAAAAAAATGTCGTTGGTGTTAATGGTGATACTTCAATTGGTAAAGCAAACATTAAGACAACACCTATGATTACACCGATTACAATTAATAAACATGATTCTGGAAATATGTTATGTAAACTAGGCGTTTTATGAAAACCTAAAATTATATAAGAATAATTTTCAATAAAAGTAAGTATTTACACGAAATAATATATTAAATTAATGTAATGCTACAATTCATGTCCATGTAAAATAATATGTTGGCAGAATTTTAACTGATTTCTTTTTGTTTATTTAAATAGCTGGCGGAGTTAATTTTTAATTAAACATTTTTAGATCACTTACCAATTTTTGCAATACTGGCTGATAAAATCCAAATACTAATAATAAACGGTGTTTTAATGGCGTCAAAGTGAAATTCAATAATTGGTATAGATTTAATTTCAGTAGCATTTTTCTTGTTTGTTGGCATCTCATTTGTTGTGGGTATATTATTAATAATTCCATCTTGATTGTCAGTTTCCCTGTTTTCACTAAATTCTGTTGTCTTCATATATAGCATAGAAAATATATAAAGAGAATATATATACAAAATGTTATATGTTAATACGCATAAAATAGAAAAAATCTGAGTTAAAAAATAAGATTTTTTGTAATATTAAAATTAATTAATTGTCAATTATAATCTTTGTTATATAGTCATAAAATATTTTTAATCGTATTAAAAACTGATAATTGCTTGCCAATAGGTTCATTTTACTAAAATATCCTCACAGGTCAACACTAAATATTTTATTATTTGTTGTTTTCGCAGTTTTGTACAGAAATAATATTATAATAGTATATTCTTATATAAATAAAGCAGCGAACATGATATTAAATAAACATTATTATAATTAATAATCAAAATGTATTATGACGGTCGTATAACGTTTATACAATTAAATATTTAGGAAATTTTCAGGAACATTAATATTTTATGACTTTGTTTTTGTAAATACAATTTAATAGGAAGTTGGAAAAAATCATTGATGCCATATTTGTCACTATAGTTTTACAAATATTTGTCAATATTTGTTAATTATGTCCCACGATATATGACATACAATCTCAAATGTGTCATCATATACCCGATGTGATTACATTTATATTTGGTATTTGTGAACAAAATATGTAACCATACACAGTTTTTTTCAATATAATGTATACATATAATTTAATTAACAAATTTAAACACAACAAATAAAAATAGTTTTTATACCAGAGGTGACTCGTGAAAAAAATTGATGTTCACATATAAAAATATATTTTTCTTACAGTCATTAATAGTAAAATATTAGTCAGGGAAGGGTAATGGAAAATTATCTGGAAAATCTCTTTTCATAAATCATTCCACTTTATTAATTACGGGTCATAGTTTTAATGGATTCCCTTCCAATTTTTTTCCAAGCGATGGTCATTGATTGAATTGAATTTTGTATTCCATAATGATATTTGTGTAAATTGTACAATTTTTTTATATTTTGGATCTGTACAATTATTTTTCTTTTATTTGGAATGGAAAATCGACTACATTTTAGTAACGCGTGCTCGCACTTTTAAAAATTTCTTGCAAATTGATTACATTTAGTAATTCTGCAAAATTAGAAATCCGTTAAAACTATAGTGCGTAATTAAAAAAATATTAGTAGTTAAGATTTTCAGAAAAATACATTTCATAATAAGTTTATTCAAATATTTCTCAAGAGCAGCCACTGTTTTTGTACTATTTTATTATAATATATGCCGGCCGAACCGATACACCTACAAATCAACCAGTTCAATATACAATATACTTTATTATTAAATAATAGCACATCAATTACACAGGAAACTATAATGTTTAAATAAAAAATAATATCATGAAAAATGTAAATGTAACAACAAATCCATCTGAAAGAAATTGAATGTTTGTTTGTTATGGCGTATATTTTTATTATATTCTAGAATGTAATCACATCCGGTATTTACGTTTACACAAAGAAATTCATATCAAATAGTGAATCAAATGATGAGAAAGGTCAGGTATAAACTATATATAATATATATATAGGTATGTTTCCATACAATATATATTCTAAATTAATATATCGAAAAACCTTAATTTGATTTACTTTTTTTTTATGAATTTAATTTGAAATGTGACGTGAATTTTAACTTATTTTTAAAACGTATACGCACACATATTCAATAGTAGTATTTTTTTTAATTATTATATAAAAATAATTAAATAATTCTATAAATGATATTGTGGATGAATAAATAAAAAGTATAGAAAAAATTCAAATAGTTTGGTAATATTTTTGCAGATTAACGTTTTTAATATACGAATATTTGTGGAATACAATGAATGACACAATATTTACCTAATAATTTCTTGAAATTCTAATAAAAATATATACTTGTTATTATACATACATCTAATGCCCATATTTGCACTTAATAATTTATACGTTCAGATTTTTTATTAAAAAACCATATTTGTATAAACATTTTGTTCATTTAAAACCGAAAAATTGAATGTGTAGTATAGATTCTTATATGTAATTTCGCATAAGATACATAGAAATAGTCAAATAGATATTATTTTATAAGAAAAATACAACTTGTTATTGAGATTTTCGATATAAACGTACATATCCATATTTTATATAATATATTAATGCGAATATTACAATACGCCTAATATATATTTAAGTATGCCAGATGAAAAATAAAATTGACAATATTTCTAAAATTAAATCATCACAATTTTATGTACTTATCAACTTATTTAATCATTCCATGTATTTTATTTGTATTATTTTTTATTTTCATATTTCTGTTTGACAAGATAATAATTAAAATTATGACAATCAATTTATAATGATTAATTTTCAATTTACAAATCAAATATTGATTTTTGTCTACACGATACACGATAACAAATTTATTATATTGGAAATATCATTTTTAAAGATAAACACAGACAAAAATTTACTTTATTTGTATACAAAATAAATACAATACATACATAACATATATATAATATTTGTATATGTATATATTTTGAGAGTGTATATAAATAATTAGAGGCATTTTTTTATTCCAACTTCCTATAGCATTATGTTAAATAATAAATCATAATATTATCTATATCTTTTTACAAACTAAGCTTAATACAAGCTTTATAGGCTAATTACTGAAATAACAATAATGGATTGAAGGAAAAGTCTGCCTCGACTGTATTGAATGTTTGGTGCATGCCATTAAAGCTCCACTTGGAGTAACACTTGCGTTTATTATTAATCAAAGTTCTATATAAATTATGGCTAATTTCAATTGGAATACATTGAATTATATTTATTTTGGGCTCATACAAATACAAACATGTTTTTAAATAGAAGTAATTATTTCAACAATATCTATTATTATTATTGTGTACAATATAAAAATGTATATACTTAACTTACCGATGTCATAACACTATGAAAATTATTTGTGGTACTTGTTAATAATGGAGCTGTTCCATTATTAGGCCTCGCGAAAATAATACATGTACTATTAATTATTAATAATACACCGAATAGCACCAAAAATGAATTCATTTTGTACCACCGTTATTTTTTTAACACACTTTTTAAACAGAATCAAATAAATAATTAAATTAATTTCTTTTTTTATTTTTAATTTTTTTTTTTTACAATTTACGCATTTACACAATCATGTTACTCTTTAATCGCATTATATATTGTTACAAAAATTTACCTAATAAATAACTATAAATGTATATTCACTATATTCACTAAACACCCATTAAAATTATGATAGTAATTTTTTAATAAATAATAAGTACACTTAGAACCGGATAAAAATTTAATTAAATTCATCAAATGATATATAGTAAAATTATTAATATTATTGATTAAACGTTCACGTATCAATAATAAATTGACTTCCTGTTTTAAGGAAGACATCAATATTTCCATATTACTATATATAAATAATTTGCATATATATACAAATATAGTACTACAGGCGAATAATAACAATTTGTGAGATCTATTGCTGCTATATTGCTCTTTGATTGTTATTATTTCTATGTATTATAACTTTTTGGTATTGTATGTGCTCATAAAATGTAAATAAATAAACTGCAAACATGTTTTCAATCCATAGATAAAATTTGAATATGAATACAATATCTGAAAATAGAAAAATGTTTTTATTAAATCAATTATATAATATAGAATCAATATATTATGGCAATTGTGTGTGTTAAGAGGTCTTCAGAAATGTTAGCAAATGCTATATAACCATGACAAAAAATATATCTATCAGCGTAATCCGTAGATAGTTATGAGAGGCAAGTATAACATTTTAACAATTAATTAATTTTACGAAACTAACAATAAATACAAGTCTTATTTTTACCAATAACATCATATTTAATATATATATGTTATTTAAATATAGATTTAATTTTATTTGGCAAATATTTTTATCATTTATTTTCCATATAAGATAATCTTTTAGCCTAATTTATCGATTTTCACACAAGCATAACTGATTTTCCATATCAAATACACTTACACAATAAAATTATTCTAATAATATACCAAATTGAATATTACTAGTATTTTCTAGTAATTTTTGGTTTAAAATAAAAATGAAATGCAAGTGTATATTTCATTACATATTTCAAATATATATACGACTTTTTAAATCAAAAAACATAATTTAAGCAACTCTGTGTCTGGCGCCAGCTTTATGATGTGCATCAATAAATTGAAGTTTTTATATATAACATCACATTAAAATCTATATGTTTTATAATATAACGAATATATAAATGTTATAAATTGTCACCCTATACTAGCGATCTATTTACAAACTATATATATGAATACAATATACAAACATATTATAGTCAAGTATTTAAGTATTATTATATATATAATATAATATAATATTCTATACAAATTAATTTTTATTGCATTTTTATAGTTATACTAGACTATAATAATACCATAGTATAATATACTTATTGTTAGTATTTTATTTTATAGTACGATACACTTTTTTTCCATTGGATTTTCTTGAAACGTGCTTGTGTGTGAAATAAGAAAATAATGATTATAAATAATATTGTGTAAAAACGTAAATTGAATATGCGACAACATATACCATAAGAAGCTATAGCTATAAGTATATACTCATATATATATATGTACTATTATTATTTATATTTACTCCGCAAGCATATAATATTATTTCCTATATATCCAAAAAATGTTCAAAGAGGATAAATAAAAAAAACAAAAAAAATTTGCAATTTGTAAACAACATTCTTTGTTTACATTTTCCCAGTTTTTTCTATGTATATGCTTTGCTCATTTTTCATAAAGACGAAATAAATAAGTAGAAAAAAAAAATAAAATAAAACGGCCTTGGTCGACAGTCGGTCGGTTTTTAATGTCACAACATGTTTTTGTTAAAAGGACTATATGCTGTAACCTCAAACTATAAAAAGGCTATTTGAGTTATATGTATGTGTGTAAAAAATTGGATGTATCGTTATCATCAATATAACTAACCATGTATTAAATATTTTATTAATTTACACTAATATTTGTATTATTATTATTATGTTATTTGTATTTTTATTATTATAGAATTTAATTTATATGATATTGTAATTTAAAAATTAATAATATAACCAATATTTATTATATAAAAGGACAAAGTTAACAAAAATTTGATTTTTTTGATTTGACATTTGTGTCATTGTGTTTGTTAATATACCCGCGATGTCGGGTAAAAAGTTAATGTAAATTTAACTTGAGGAGGAAAAACTTACAAAAATAAATTGAATACGATGATTGTTTAGTTGCTCTTAATTTAGTTTTGATAAGTGAGAATATTCTCATTATTGTATTTTGGTTGTGTGGTGCGTTTTCATTTTAGCTGTGTATCAAAATTTTTCCCAACCCATTATATTATTATCTTATAGAAACTAAATTAAAAATAATGTATGCGGTTGAATTATTCTCCTAGGATTATAATGTAGCAGCATAATCTTTAATTTCAATTATGATAAACAGAGTTATAATAGAGGAAAAAAACAGATTAATTAAGCATACGTATTTTTTTTGGCTTTTATATATGCACGTACGTATAATATAATAGAATTGTAAAATAATATTTAATTATTTAAATTGTTTTTTAATTGTTTCTTTTCAGTTATAGTTTTTTTTTTTTTTTTTTATTTACGATGAGAATGCGTATCATAAATAAATAATGTATGTAAATTGAATTGTATCTATATAAAACCATAAACACACAGCCTATACTATATTATATATGTCATCTTTATGATGTATTTTAAAAGGCATTTAAAAGATCAAATGAATATTATTATATAATAATATTAAATTGCATTCATTATTGTGAGAAAAGGATGAATCAGAAATATAACAAAATTCTTAGGAAAATCAACTTATTGATTTAATTTTGTTTGCTATTTTTTCATTTAATATAAAATATATATTATATTTTCCAAATGTTTTACACTTTATATCAGCTTTATATATTTTTTCAAGTTATCCAACAATTTTGGCAATTTGTTAAAATTTATTCGAAAAACCAAAAATAACTATTTACATATTAATGTGGAATATAGGTACCGATTAAATGAGAGTTTATATATATATATAATAATTTGTAACTAAACAAGCTGCTTGGCTAGTATTTTAATTATGTGTGATTGAGTTCAACTCTTCTTTTAGCAAAATTATGCTACTTATAGTTTTTAATTTGTTCTACGGTTAACGAAGCCTCACGATGTGGGAACCCTTTTTGTATTTATGAAATTATACTACAAGATCTATATACTATAATAGTATATTTGGTTTCAACATGTGTATATGCCATGCAGTTGACCAATTTCAACTAAAATTTTGCAAAACTAATTTCCTGGTCATAATATGGCCTCATTTCGAAGCAGTCTGTAACAGCAAATTGGTAACACCTAACAACATTGAATGTATAACTTAATAATAAAGCATAAATGAACAAAATTAAACATAAATAATTACTTGGGCAACATATTGAAAATAAATTATTGAAAGAATCGGCATATTTGTGCAACATCTAAACATTGACCATAATTAATCCAAAATTTTTACAAAATCAGTCTGTTACATAAAATATACCTTGTATAAATACAATACCGATTTCTATGTTCTTTTATTATTGTATATTCATGTAATTGTATATAGGTTTATAAAAAATAAATAAAGGTGTGCGTTAACGTGCATCCCCATACAGGCCCATTTATTGTATATATATGTTACATATGTTAACATAAGTTATTTAAATAAGTAAAGAAGTTTATTCACCTTTCTTTACATCCCAATTGACATTTACTATATATATATATATATATATATATATATATATATATATGCTGTATCTGTGTAAACGTATAGTTAAACTTATTTTAAATATTCACAAAATATTATTTAAATTTGGCATATGCGATATGCGATGATGTAAATATAATTATCTAAAAATGAGTAATACATAATAATATATAGGTTTTGCGATTTCAATAATTTTTAGACGTATTGTACGTAATGTGTGTGTGTGTGTACATTAAGATCACGTTCATATATAAATATTACATATATAAATTATTATTATTATTTGAACATTTAATAAATTATAAATAATACCATATATTTTTGATAAGTTTTTATTTAACTATAGCATTGTAAGAAGACCACGTTCATACAAATAAATAAATATAAATTAAAATTATTAATATTATTTGAACATTTAATAAATTATAAATAATACCATATTTTTTCGATAAGTTTTTATTTAACTATAGAATTATATATACGATTTCATTGTGGTGGTTTGTTAATATTAATATAAATCGTTTTCACAGGTATTATAATAAATACAATATATGCATACTTACACCTATATATTGTACAAACAATTATTTATTAAAAGAAATCGCACCGGTTTATTGTATAAATTTTTTTTTTTTAATGTAACACTCTATCTACTATATATTTAAGTACAATAGCACCATTATTTTAATATAATTTATATATATATTTTTACACTATGAATAATATATTATTCAAGTGAATCAACACGCTTGGAATAGTAAAAAAAATAAAATAATTTCAACATTTTACTTCCTATTAATGAGTAACATTGAATAAGAACAACTGCCGAAGCAAACTGACTGCAAGCAAAGAAAGACTGACACTTTTCTCAGGCTTATACTTATTTTATTTATTAGATATATATTTATATATGTACAAATTATATCAAAAACAGTGAGGAGAACATGAATGTGTGTAGAGTTTTGTGCGAGAGGGTTCTCTCAACTTTATGTTTTAAAAATGGAACAATATTATATTATATATCACATCACATCATGTATATACATGATCACAGTATATATATATACATAGTTTTCTTATTTATGTACATGTATATAATCTATATAAAATCTTAAGTTCACTTAACCGAACAACTGATGATAAATTTATAGTGGGCCTTTATTCTGCTTTTACGTTATGTTAAAAAAAAATAATTTGGGATCATTTATGATATAATAAATGAAATAATTAGAATGCATATAATCTAAAAATGATCTTTAATGTCATATAATCAACAGTAATCCAAGTAGAGAATATGTCATCTACCGCACACATTCATTATGGTCAAATTGGTAAATTACTCCTCTGTTGAGTATATATAATAATTCACTGCAATTATCGAAATATTTATGGTTAAATAATTCCATAAATGAATTACATTTAACCTTTTTGCGCATTATGATGAGTATAATTTTCCAATTTTGGTATATAATTTTTAAACAAGTAAATTTCGTCGAATATAATTGCATTAGAATAAAGGTGAATATATAAAATCGAAAAAACAGATGTGTTTTATAAAAAATAATTATACAGAGAATTGTAGAGAATTACATTCAGCGGAGTAAACCCCGTGTACATTAGTATAAATGGCAGAATAATTTAGTTTTGTATATACAATATATAGTTTCGAAATAAATTTATTATTTTTACACTTATAAAATTTAAGTTTTACAAATATCATTTATTAAAAAACTATATTAATAATTGGGAGTATATTATTATATGATAAAAATGTAATATTAAATTATGTATATATGAAATTGGTATTGTGTTAAAGAAGAATACTATGAAATAGTACAGTATTACTAGTATTAGAATTCAAAAAATATATATACGTTCAAGTGATTTTTCCATTTCACGACAATGCTTATTATACATTGATTTTAAAATAAATATTAAAACTATATTTATAATTGTATAAATGTTAATATTTAAATTTTCTAGAACGATGTGGTCCATAATAGTATATCGTGAATATATAAATAAATATAATATAAATATTATGAATTATAATTTTAATAATATATAAATCATGAATTAGTACTTGTATTATATAGATAAAATAATTTATTTGTGTATTATAAATATATATATCCAAGTACATATTTTCGTATATAATAATATATTTCGTTATATAGTAATCATAATTTCACAAAATTAATGTACATTTATTTTGACTATAATACAAGTACAATGTTTTTAATAATAATTAAATTGATATGTTATGTTAATGTTAAAAACATTTTTAATTGAGAATTCAACAAATGACGATATATGTACTCGGTATTTGCGTATATACGATCATATGATTACAATATTTTATTATACTATTTTACGAAAAAAAAAAAAAGAATAAATAAAATAAGTAATTGTTAAATATATATTGTATAAATACACAATTACAATACAAATTTCATACGTATACAATATGTAAAATTTTATATTCCTGATTTATTATATCAGTACAAATATTTTTCTTCACACATAATATTAATAAATGATATTTTATTTACATATGGATACCTTATTATTCTTATTCGCAATTACACATATATAGAGATAGAGAAACTGTGCGCATATGGTATACGTAGGTATATATATGGGTAGAGTAAACAACTGATAATGATGAGCTATGTTAATATTAATATGCATATATATATACAGTAGCGAGAACAAATGTGTTTAGTTTATTTAATATAAATTGTTATGGATTTTGTAGCAAATATATTTACTAACACATTTCGAAAATATGTTGTCTTAATTTTATTGATCGTTAAATATACCAATTAAATATATAACATTTATAATCTTAATGTTTTATTTAAACGATAAGCTTACTAATAGATATATTTAACAAAATCATTAAGATTATATATTCAATCTCAAAACATAACATAAAACATTTAATTAAAAAAATAAAATTATGTTGAATAATAGCAAAATATTTAAAATACTGGCACAATTACCTTTTTTATATAAACTTGAATAACTTAATTTTTGGCAATCTACCAAATAGAATAAATATTGCTTTTTTTTTTACATTTTTATTTAAAATATTTCCATAAAGAAATGAAGCACACCAAAACAAAACACAAAATAATATGTGACATTTAGCGACTTTGCAAATTATAAACTATATACACTATTTCTATATATACCTTCTATACATTGTTACTATATATAAATGGCAAGTATATATATATATATAATTGATAATGAATCAAAATATGTAATTTTAATTGCATTGTTATGAATAATTTTCATTCTTAAGTTATATAAAATTTAGTACGACGTGTCGCACGCATTATGGAATAAAATTTTATTACTATACAATTTCAGTATTGTTTTACAAATAAAAATATTAAATAAATAATATATAATCATAAAATAATAAGAGACGTAATCATACTATATAATAGTTTAATATGTATAAATTTTATATATAAATCAATACAAAAATTTATCGTATATTAAATAATATGCTACTAAGAATAAAAGGTCATTTCAAAATAATAAAAATCAATATAAAGTAAAATACCTTGAAAATTATGTTTCCAAAAGAAAAAATACAAAAAAAAATTGAATATTATCTCAAATTTAATGACTGCGATGAATTTTAGCACTACACTTTTTAAATATGATGTATTTCTATCAATATTTATTATTATTGTATTTTATTTTATTATATTATTATTGTTATGTTATGACGACAAAAAAAAAAAAAAAACAGAAAAACCAATGATGATGCAGAGATTTTTTTTGTAATTACACATTATAATTTCTGTATTAAATAATTTCAATAATTTATCAAAACATAGAATAAAATAATAGATCACCGCATAATGTTTTTATATTTTATAAATTTTAATGTATTAAATTACATAATGTTTTTCCATTATTTTAACCGAATTGATTTTTTTTATACTATATATATATATATATATATTACAAATGAACATGGAATCCGGACATGTTACTGTATTATACATAATCATTATAAACACTAATTTTTTTATACAATATAAAACCTAATAAATTATACATAATTATATTTAACATTATTAATTTATTGAATTATATTATATATTATTTTTTCTTATTTTTGATACCACCAAAAATATGGTATTTTGTGCAAAAATTTTAGTATTCCGGTATACTACTATCGAAACACTGTCTACAACTAAATAGTAAAGTGAAAAAAAATATCAATTTTATTTTGTATAAAGAGATATTTATGTTTATGTAGAAAATTTTCTCTTTTCGAGGTATATTCAATACTACAAACACACTCATAAACACATTACACACCATATATACCATATATATGTTTAACAAACATAGAAGCGCGATGTGGTGCGGCTTGAATATTGGAATATCATATAAATAATATATAATATATAATATATAATATATATATCATGAACAAAATATCATATGGTTATGGGGATATGTTAATAATTTATATTGTTTACACAGAACATTTTAGAAAAAAAAATATAATAACAAAATTAAAATGTGATTGAATTTATTTGTGGGTAAAATACGTTTAATATTATTATCATCTTAATATTTTGTTTCCATGCAGGAAAATATAGAAAATTATATAAATACAATTTTATATGTAAAATAAAATAAAAAACATACATTAGAATATTATTGTATTAAAATTATAATACTTACTGCCACACACACAAACACAAACATTATATTATATGAAATGAAAAGCAGCTGATGAATTTTCCCTATATATTTAGAGAATTTTCGTTTGTCTCATAGTAGTGGTAGCAAGAGAAATCATTTAAATAGTATATAAAGTATCATATACACAACAAATGATCGAAAATATACAGCAAATGATCGTATATACATATCATATAATATTACTAATATAATTGGATTGATATTTATTTTCTAATTCAACAGCAAACAAAGTAACATCGGAAAACAATTAAAACGTTAAAAATATTTTGTTTTATAAGTAATTTAATTACATATGGAGAGGTTTTATACTACACAATATAATTTAAGTATATAAGTATGGATAATTTATAATTTGATTTTTATATTTGGGAAATATTGGGAATTATAATATTATTATCTATTCTACCTATTCAAATGTATCATTTATTGATACAGCCACAATGAATTTGTTGCATATATGTATGTATCAATATATCAATAAATCAATCGGTTTACAATATCACCAATACTCAGAGATGGCTGAGAAGGCAATGGTAAAAATTTTAAAGTTATATTGAGCCAATATAATCCGAAGATTTTATAAAATATCGATACCTATTAGTAATATATATAGTAATTATATAGTAATGAGATTTTCGATTACTTCTAAGTAATCGTTCCGATTGGAATCTTTTCAAAAAGTAATCGTTAATTTTTATTCGTTACTGATTACTCATTTGAAGATTTTGTTGACAAATTAATAAAATAATTTTTTACGCTAAATTTTTGTGTTTGTTGGAAAAGAGATTTTGTAATAGTTTTTCGCTTGACTTCACTATACCCAAGCGAGCTGAGCCGATACAGTCACTATTGGTTAATCGATCCGTCCTAGTTCGTGTTACGTCAAATAAAAACAACAACTATCTATATTCATATTCAATAATAAGATTAATAAAAAACAAAAAGTGAAAGTAAAGCTATTTTTGTAGCAGGAAAGAAAGTTTTTTTTAATTTTTTTTTTTATTATTTATCATAAATAATTATAAAAATTACCATTGCAAATGATGATTATATATTTCTTAATGATTTTGCGGTTTACAACTGAAAAGGAATAATATCCATCTTAGGATTGTGTTTTTAAAAGATGTCTCAAGTAACATAACCTCTAAAAAAAAAGTAAAACATTTTAAATTAATTAAAAATAAAATTTAACTTATATTTTAGTTTAATAAGGGATACAGCTGCAGCCAATAATTATTTTAGTAGTGGATTCTGTGGTGTTCGAGGTAAAGAAAATGGAAAATAATATATGCCTATTAGTACCGTAACCATTTTCAAAATTTTGATTATGAATGCAATATATAAATTAGTAAGCATCACACAATTCAATATAAGGTGAGAAAAATACTATAATTTAAAAATATAAATATGTTTCAATTTGAAAAAATTTTTCTTTTTGCATTTTCCAACAAAATTTGTTATCATAGATAAATGGTATCCGATTAATAAGCAATAAAATACAAAAATTCTAAGATCCAGACGTAGAACTTATTAGAGAGACAATTTGTAGATATGGATCATAAAAAAAAGTCTATATTGAAAGGCTATTCATTATGTTTTCCAAAATTGTTGTAGTGCTACCTGCTACATTAAAAGTGCGTTTGTCATCGTTTAAAATTCTCAAAATAAATTCATAACGATTCTGTATACAATATACAAGAAATCGTTTTGGGACATTTTCACTTTTTTTTTTTCTATTTGTCTATTGAATTGATTTTCTTTCATTATGCTAATCTTCTCTATGACTATTTAAAGTTGACATTAAATAACGTATAAAACAAATTATATAATTTATAATTAAAATTAAAATTAATTTTAAAAAACTTTTGCCGTAATAACTCTTTGGGTATTATGTTTAATTGACCTACCACTCTGTACTTGAATTTGTATACCGTCTATATCGAATAATACATGCAATTACATATCAGACTTTTTGTTTTTTTCTTTATTGGCTCGAAATACAATATTTTCAAAATTATATAATGCACTTTTACAGTCTTACAACAAATTGCTATCCTTTAATTTGGAAAATTTCGAATATCTTTTAAAATAAATATAATATTAAATATATCATTTTACTTACATTTCCTTTTTAACTAATATTTCGGCTTTTCTTTCGCTTTTAAACAGATTTAGAAAGATGAAATGTTCTGGAATATGAGCACTAATTATTGAAATTAACGTGTAAAATCAATGGCATATTATGAGGATTTAATGCATTGGATTAGAGGTAATTTATTTTTTATAATAATATGTAGCTTATTAATTAATAATAATAATTTGATTTATAATATTATAGCTGAAGAATATTTATGGTAATGCTACTTCAAGCAGAGATCAGAGTTATTAACATAGTCATGATATGGTGTCAATTATTGTCAGGCTAGTGTTGGAACATTAATTAAATTTACATCTATCCGTACCATATTAGAATACAAAACAAATAGACTGCTTAGATATTTCGAAATATTATTAATATTATGTTAAAATATTTAGTTGCACAATTAATAAAGATGCGCTAGGTATTAATTTTCCAGAAAATTGTTCATAAATAACTATAATCCTATTTCGAACCTTTTTATACAAAATTTCATCGAAATTGTTCAAGAAATGATGCAGGTATTTCCGTAAACAGAAATGCATTGCATTATGTATACATATACTCACCCGTCATAATTATTAAATATACTACAGGACCACAACCAATGGACGCTTATGTATAGCATTTTTTGCAGTTATTTGTGATGGACAACTACAACAAAAATCTATGCCACACGTAGAGATAATATAAAATCAAAATCATATTTCATTACAGTGAAGTTGATAAATTTGACCTAATGGGAATCTATAACAATTCACCAATTGGTCTTTAATAACTTACCACAAATTATAAATTATATTTTATTTGAGTGATTGCTCGGCCCCATATTTGTTTTGTTTACTGGTAATATCAAATGTTTTTTAAAAAAATTCTCTAATATTAATCTCAATTTTTTTCTATATTTGCAGATGATTTAAAAAAAGTATATCGAAACACCACATAATTCAATTATTAAATTGTGGCAAACTTAAGTTACTTCTGGCATCAGAGTATTATTAAATGATTTATTAGCACCACACCATTCTATCAAATTGATGATATAAAATATGATATTTTAATAAATATATAAATAAAATAAGTTTTAGCTTTAAGCATGAATTAAATTTTTCAATATAATTGTATATTGTAACTATCACAATTAAATATTATACTCGTATTAGAAGTTATCACTCGGTAGCGTAGTTGCATAGCGCTGAAATATAAATATATATATAATATATATATTAATCATGAAATATAGCGTGTTCAAAACCGTTAAATTTTCATAGGAAATTTTTCGGTATTTGTTTTAATACTAACATTTTTCTGCTGGGTGACCATTTGTTCGTTGATGGAATAAAAAGAAAAACGGATATCTTTGAAAAATATGGTGTTGGACGCTATTCAAAGATTAACAATGTCTGCACACACATAACTATGGGCTAATCACCCATATAAAAATAATAGTATTATGAAAACATCTATCTTTAGTTAATTACAGTACAGTACAGTACACAATTGGTAAATTGTTATATACTCCCATGCGAGTAATTTACCAACTTGGTTGTAATGAAAGGTTTATTAGATGACATAAAAGCTCCACTAGGAGCAAAATATGACTTACAAAAAAAAAAAAAGAAAATTAGAAGTTATACTATACATTAAAAATGAATATGAAATTAGCTAAATTAAAATTCTACCTAAGATTTATAATATGTTAAAAATAGCTTCATTTTATAATAATACAATTTAATTTCATGATTAAAAGTTTAACAATTACAATTACATGTAACACTTAGTATATAAGATAAATAACAAACAAACCCTTAATTATAAAGTAAACCCTATTAAATTGATTCATAATTTGCAATTTAAACTTTATTATTTAAATAGAACTCTCAAGAATTTGTTTTTGTTTTCTTTTTAAAACCAATCGCTGAGAATGTTTTTAATTGAATTTAAATTAAAATATTAGAATTCGTTCATTTTAAAATATTAAAATAAATTTGTTAAAAGAACATATAGTTATTTAAAATTCATTTAAAGTATTGAAATTATTAAGATGTCATCATAAATATTTAGTTAATTCATTTATGTTTACTGAATACATGTTAAAAGGGTTGAAATTAATAATAGATAATAATAGAAGTAAGATATTTATATATAATTATAAGTAAAAATTAATTATTTATGTTTATACTGTTAAGATAATTCGATATTAATTGACTACAATGTTCAGTACAATTTGATAAGACATACAGAAAATTATTACAAGAAATTAAATATCTGTATAATCCTATTTCGAGAGTCTATATACAAAATTTCATCGAAATTGATCAAAAAATGATGCAGATATTTTAACAGCATTACGTGTGCATATATCCACCCATACATACATTACACACAGCTACATAAACAGATCAAAAATGAAAAATAATCAAAATATACGATTTTTTCAGAATAGGCAATCATAACCATATGATAGTGAAAATATTATTTAATTTTTATTTATTTTTAAATATTTATTGGTAATGCAATATAAAGTATTCTATCATTAAAGGCGGAACAAAAAAATATAATAAAAATGATGATATACCGTACGTACCGTACAAACTACAAAGAGTATGTCTTTATTATTACCAATATTAAAACACACAAAATATATGATGTGTACAACAACACAAGTCAACTCAATAACAACCCATTGCTTTATTATTTTGTATTATTTATATATATATTTATTATATATTACAACTTTGTTATTGTTATTGCCGACAATAAATAAAAATTCAACAATATTTTCACTATCATGTGGTTATGATTGCCTAAAACTAAAAAATCGTTTATTTTGGTTATGTTTCGAAATTTTTGGCCTGTTTATGTAGTTGTGTGTTTTGTATTTATGGGTCGGTATGCGTATACGTAAAGCTATGCATTTCTGTTAAAGGAAATATCTGCATCATTTATTGAACAATTTCGATAAAATTTTGTATAAAAAGGTTCTCGAAATAGGATTATACAGGTATTTATCAACAATTTTCTTTAAAATTAATACCTAGAGAATCTTTATTAATTGTACGACTGAATGATCTCTTGGATAATTTCGTACCAATTTGGTATGTAGATTTGGAATGAGATTATAGACAGGTGTTGACTTATTAACAAGTAACAAGTAAAAATACAAACAACTTACAAATGTCAGCAGAAGAAATGTTTCTTTAATAAAAACAAACATCTTCCTTTACAATGGATTGCAGAAAAATATACATCCGAAAAAACGTTAAACGACCATCAAGTATTGAATTGAAGATTAATATAAAATAATATAAAATAATGTAAATATATGGTAATTATCACTAATTTCGATCTTTATTTTAATGTAAAAATAATTTAACTTATTTATTAAGTCGATAAACAATTTAATTTAAAAAAAAAATATATTTGTCTAATTATTTTATGACGTTCCCCAACCTTTAACTACCGTCCATTGAAATCTGAAAAGAGAAAAAGAAAACAAAAAAAAAATGTTAAGTACAAAATAAAAATATAAATAAAATAAAATTAATATTTCATATACGAAATTCTACACCTACACAATATAAAAGAAGAAAAAAAAAAAAAATGAGTCTCTAATAAGTGTCCTGTAAATAAAAATAAATAATAAAAAATCGATCAACTTTCATGTGGTATCCTATTCGAAATAAATATTTTCAAAATTTTTGTACCTTATATATCCCAACCGACATACTAATACTTATAATAACCATAGTGTATGCGAGAGAGTTGCTGGGTGTGTATAGCAATGATGTAACCTGAGAGGTGCGGGTTCGATTTCTCGCTGAGACCGAAATTTATTTTTCAGAAAAAAAAAAAATAAATTTTAATTTTCGAGAAATAAAAACGAATTCTTGTTGTTTTTTTTTTTTTTACCAATTTTCCACATTTTTTTTTTGCCATTTTGACCGACTTAGAGGCGGAATTTTCGAGTTATCTCAACGGATTCGTGTTCGGACGATGACCCCGCGTCTTTTAAGCCTATTTCCAGCCCTATTTTTTTGGACTTTTTTGACCCCCAAAAGTGTGGGTTATAACCTTATGCCGAAAAAGTTTTTTTGCCCGTAGGACCTTCAGATTTTCAGGGATTGTAGAGCTCGGAAAAAAAACAGGATCTGTCGACCTCTTTGCCGGATTTCCCTCCGGGGGCGGAGCTATGGACCTTCGAAAGTACCAAATGGGTCACTTTTGGACCCCTATAACTCCGGAAATACTCAATATTTCGGGAGGAGCTTCTCACCACTGATAGTCCTCCTCAAGGGCTACAAATTATGATATGGGGGTGACTTTCTATCTATAAGGGTTTTCCATCTAGGGCTGCCCAAAGATTGGAAAAATGTTTGCAGACCAATATTCCGAGTACTGGAAAGTCGGGAAATATTGGACTTTCCAAAAATCTAATGATGCAGAAATGTAAAGGAAAGTCCAAAGTTTATCGTCAGATTTTTTTGGAATTTTCCAGTGGAAAATGTGGATTTTCCAGGAACATCGAAAAACATCGATTTTTTCATGTTTTCAAATGAGAATTTCCCGGCTTTCCCAATGGAATTTTCCAATGCCCTATTTACCACAGATAGTAGACTATGTGCCACGTATTTTAAGCCCCACCACAACTCCTCAAGTCAAATGGTTTTCCCACAGTGGCTACCCAAAGTTAGGCTTACACGGAAATTCCAAAATCTTAAATTGGTCATAAGTCGACCAATAGATTTTTCACAGAAAAAGTCCAGAAGCTTTAATGTGCGCATTAAGATCCTCTACAAGATGGCTGTAACAAAAATTGGCTAACTAATAAATTTTTTTTGAAATCATCAAAAACCTGGTTTTCAGAAATTCCGGGAAATTTCTCCAGCCTAAAGTTGACGACTTACAGATTCCTTATAGCCATAAATGGATTTAGATGGTAAATGTACTGAGGGAGTGGTACTGAAAATGTTTAAAAACTATTACAGTTTTCCCGTAATTTCCCGATCCAAATTAAAATTTTCCGGATTTTCCCGAAAATTTCCAGATGTCTTAATTAGAATATTAGAAACCATTTTTACCACTAGAGGACCCGAATCTATTTACGCGTTTTCCCGGAATTTTCACATAACGGTTTCATACTCATGGTGAAAAATCCAAGTTTTTTTTTTACAAAAAGATAGGTCCTTCAATTACCTATCATTTAATATGTATCACAACATCCTACCACTTCAAACAGCTGAGCTATGATTTTTCCCGTGTCCCAAATATATAATATTTTTTTACACTAATTTACCTTTAAAATTTTGTTTTAAGTAATTTCGGTTGTCCTTAAATTTCCCAATTTCCATTTTTTTATATTAATTGTGTATGTGTGTGTGTGTGTTTTTCGATCTGCAAAAGAAAATTTTTAATGTTAGAGTAATATTTAATAATAATTTTCATATAACTTGTATGAAAAATAAATTTATATATGAAAACAACAAATACAAGTGATTTCTTTTTATTTATAATTTTCTTTTCCTTTTAAAATAATATTATACAAATAAACCCACAATCACACATAAACATATAGATAAGTAAAAGAAACATTACAAATGTAAATATTAAAAAATTGTTGTATATAAATGTCATATTAAGTTGTTGTCTTTGCTATATCAAAATTTTTGATTTTATATATATTAAAAACAATTGTTTTTAAGTTGAAAAATATGCAATGCAAAATCAAAATGAAATATATTTTTTTACTTTGAAATTGAGTTCCATGTGTTCTATATTCTGACTTTATCTCGAGAATTCGTTAATGCAATTCCATTTTCAATAATACTTATTGATTTCGTTAGTATAATTATGGACACTCTGATTTTAGCTGAAAAAAATGATTTCTTTCGGATTGAAGCGAGCATACCCTATATTTTACTTATCAACTTTATGTAGTGAGTAATCATGTCAATGGTTTCGAATTCTTGTATACGGTCTGCAATATTGATTGAATAAAGAAAATCTGAAAATACCGCTGCTTGCAGATAAGAATTTTTAAAAATGGTTTGAAATACTGATTGCTAAGTTCTTAAATAGAATATGCTCACTTTCAGAATTTCTCTATGTTATATTTGAGAACTTAGCAATCAATGTTTCAAACCATGGTTTTTTAATAATTTGCACCAGAAGAGAATAATCAACATTTAATTTAACTAAAACCAACAACTCATGAAAATTGCAATAAAATATAATTAAATTAGAATGTTAACGTAATTCAAAATAACAAAGTACGCATGTATTAAGTACAACTACATTTGTATGTTAATATTTATTTATGCATTGATAAATTAATTGCTAAACTAATTAATTGTAAAAATCCTGAACGCATAGGAATTAAAATAAAAAAAAAATCAATTAAATATATCCTAAATTATTTGCTTCATACGCTATTGTCATAACAGCATCATATATATATATGAGTGAAATGCGAAATATAATTGTAATTGTTTTCTTATTGTTGTTAAATATAGAGAATATGAATACATATCAGGTTCAGAAAATGCACGTCGACCAGCATATGTTTCAGCACATGGATATTTACTTGAAACAATTTCATTCCAGTGAAAAATTATGGCTGAAAACGATCGGGGCTGGTCGTGCGAACAAGAATCCGTTGAGATTTTTCGAAAATTCCGCCTCTAAGTGGGTCAAAAATGAAAAAGAAAAAAAATTAAAAAAAAAATTTGCCTCCTGGTAATTCTGCGCGACTGTTACTTGGTCTGAAAAATGCCTGTTATTTTAGTGGAAATTTTTTATGGATTTCTTAAAAACGCTATAACTCAGCCATTTGAAGTGGTAGGCGGGTGGGATAGGTATCAAACGATAGGTAATTACATAACCTAACTTTTGATAACATAAAAACATGATTTTTTTCCCAAAAAATTGTCAACAAAAATGGCTGGAAATAGGCTCAAACGATCGGGGGTCGTCGTGTGAACAAGAATCCGTTGAGATTTTTCGAAAATTCCGCCTCTAAGTGGGTCAAAAATGAAAAAGAAAAAAAATTAAAAAAAAAATTTGCCTCCTGGTAATTCTGCGCGACTGTTACTTGGTCTGAAAAATTCCTGTTATTTTAGTGGAAATTTTTTATGGATTTCTTAAAAACGCTATAACTCAGCCATTTGAAGTGGTAGGCCGGTAGGATAGGTATCAAACGATAGGTAATTACATAATCTAACTTTTGATAACATAAAAATATAGATTTTTCACCATGACCTTGGTTTATTATAAAACGCTATATCTCGGCCGTTTGAAGAGGTGGGCGAGTGGGATAAGTATCAAATGATAGGTAATTACATCACCTAACTTTTCGTAACATAAAAACAGTGCTTTTTTCAGTGAATTTTTTCGGCATGAGGTTATAACCCACTCTTTTCCAGGTCAAAAAAGGTAAAATAAAACAGTGCTGAAAATAGGCTCAAACGATCGGCGGTGATCGTGCGAACAAGAATCCGTTGAAATTTTTCGAAAATTCCGCCTCTAAGTGGGTCAAAAATGAAAAAGAAGAAAAATTAAGAAAAAAAATTGCCTCCTGGTAATTCTGCGCGACTGTTACTTGGTCTGAAAATTGCCTGTTATTTTGGTGGAAATTTTTTATGGATTTCTTAAAAACGCTATAACTCAGCCGTTTGAAGTGGTAGGCGGGTGGGGTAGCTATCAAACGATAGGTAATTACATAACCTAACTTTTGGTAACATAAAATAACAAATGACCTTGAAACTCAAATTTGTCCTTCAAATAACCTTGAAAACTAAGTTTTATCCTTCAAATGACCTTGAGAACTCATGTTTGTCCTTCAAATGACCTTGAAAACTGAGTTTTTCCTTGAAATGGCTTTGGACACTAAGTTTTGCCCTTCAAATGACTTTGAAAAGTGAGTTTTTCTTTGAAATGGCTTTGGAAACTAAGTTTTGCCCTTCAAATGACCTTGAAAAGTAAGTTTTGTCCTTCAAATGACCTTGAAAATCAAATTTGTCTTTCAAATGGCCTTGAAAACTAATTTTTGTTCTCCATATGACCTTGAAACTCAAATTTGTCATTCAAATAACCTTGAAAACTAAGTTTTATCCTTCAAATGACCTTGAAACTCAAATTTGCCCTTCAAATGACCTTGAAAAGTAAGTTTTGTCCTTCAAATGACCTTGAAAATCAAAATTTGTCCTTCAAATGACCATGAATATCAAAAATTGTACTTTAAATGACTTTGAAAATTAAGTTTTGTCTATCAATTGACCTTGAAAAGTAACTTTTATCCTTCAAATAACCTTGAAAACTAAGTTTTATCCTTCAAATGACCTTGAGAACTCATGTTTGTCCTTGAAAACTGAGTTTTTCTTTGAAATGGCTTTGGAAACTAAGTTTTGCCCTTCAAATGACCTTGAAAAGTAAGTTTTGTCCTTCAATTGACCTGCAAACTCAAATTTGTCCTTCAAATGACCTTGAAAACTAAGTTTTATCCTTCAAATGACCTTGAAACTCAAATTTGTCCTTCAAATGACCTTGAAAACTAATTTTTGTTTTTCAAATGACCTTGAAACTCAAATTTGTCCTTCAAATAACCTTGAAAACTAAGTTTTATCCTTCAAATGACCTTGAGAACTCATTTTTGTCCTTCAAATGACCTTGAAACTCAAGTTTGTCCTTCAAATGATCTTGAAAATCAAATTTGTCCTTCAAATGAAATTGAGAACTCATTTTTGTCCTTCAAATGACATTGAAACTCAAGTTTGTCATTCAAATGATCTTGAAAACTAAGTTTTATCCTTCAAATGACCTTGAAACTCAAATTTGTCCTTCATATGACCTTGAAAACTGAGTTTTTACTTGAAATGGCTATGGAAACTAAGTTTTGTCCTTCAAATGACCTTGAAAAGTAAGTTTTGTCCTTCAAATGATCTTGAAAATCAAATTTGTCCTTCAAATGACCTTGAGAACTCATTTTTGTCCTTCAAATGACCTTGAAACTCAAATTTGTCCTTTAAATGACTTTGAAAATTAAGTTTTGTCTATCAATTGACCTTGAAAAGTAACTTTTATCCTTCAAATGATCTTGAGAACTCATGTCTGTCCTTCAAATGACCTTGAAAACTTAGTTTTTCCTTGAAATGGCTTTGGAAACTAAGTTTTGCCCTTCAAATGACCTTGAAAAGTATGTTTTGTCCTTCAAATGATCTTGAAAATCAAATATGTCCATCAAATGACCTTGAGAACTCATGTTTGTCCTTCAAATGACCTTGAAACTGAAGTTTGTCCTTCATATGATCTTGAAAACTAAGTTTTATCCTTCAAATGACCTTGAAACTCAAATTTGTCCTCCAAATGACCTTGAAAACTAATTTTTGTCCTTCAAATGACCTTGAAAAGTAAGTTTTGTCCTTCAAATGATATTGAAAATCAAATTTGTCCTTCAAATGACCTTGAGAACTCATGTTTGTCCTTCAAATGACCTTGATACTGAAATTTGTCCTTCAAATGATCTTGAAAACTAAGTTTTATCCTTCAAATGACCTTGAAACTCAAATTTGTCCTTCAAATGACCTTGAGAACTAATTTTTGTCCTTCAAATGACCTTGAGAACTCATTTTTGTCCTTCAAATGACCTTGAAACTCAAGTTTGTCCTTCAAATGATGTTGAAAACTAAGTTTTATCCTTCAAATGACCTTGAAACTCAAGTTTGTCCTTCAAATGATCTTGAAAATCAAATTTGTCCTTCAAATGACCTTGAGAACTCATTTTTGTCCTTAAAATGACCTTGAAACTCAAGTTTGTCCTTCTAATGATCTTGAAAACTAAGTTTTATCCTTCAAATGACCTTGAGAACTCATTTTTGTCCTTCAAATGACCTTGAAACTCAAGTTTGTCCTTCAAATGATCTTGAAAATCAAATGTGTCCTTCAAATGACCTTGAGAACTCATTTTTGTCCTTCAAATGACCTTGAAACTCAAGTTTGTCCTTCAAATGATGTTGAAAACTAAGTTTTATCCTTCAAATGACCTTGAAACTCAAGTTTGTCCTTCAAATGATCTTGAAAATCAAATTTGTCCTTCAAATGACCTTGAGAACTCATTTTTGTCCTTCAAATGACCTTGAAACTCAAGTTTGTCCTTCAAATGATCTTGAAAACTAAGTTTTATCCTTCAAATGACCTTGAAACTCAAATTTGTCCTCCAAATGACCTTGAAAACTAATTTTTGTCCTTCAAATGAGCTTGAGAACTCATTTTTGTCCTTCAAATGACCTTGAAACTCAAGTTTGTCCTTCAAATGATGTTGAAAACTAAGTTTTATCCATCAAATGACCTTGAAACTCAAGTTTGTCCTTCAAATGATCTTGAAAATCAAATTTGTCCTTCAAATGACCTTGAGAACTCATTTTTGTCCTTCAAATGACCTTGAAACTCAAGTTTGTCCTTCTAATGATCTTGAAAACTAAGTTTTATCCTTCAAATGACCTTGAGAACTCATTTTTGTCCTTCAAATGACCTTGAAACTCAAGTTTGTCCTTCAAATGACCTTGAAACTCAAATTTGTCCTTCAAATAACCTTGAAAACTAAGTTTAATCCTTCAAATGACCTTGAGAACTCATGTTTGTCCTTCAAATGACCTTGAAAACTGAGTTTTTCCTTGAAATGGCTTTGGACACTAAGTTTTGCCCTTCAAATGACTTTGAAAAGTGAGTTTTTCTTTGAAATGGCTTTGGAAACTAAGTTTTGCCCTTCAAATGACCTTGAAAAGTAAGTTTTGTCCTTCAAATGACCTTGAAAATCAAATTTGTCTTTCAAATGGCCTTGAAAACTAATTTTTGTTCTCCATATGACCTTGAAACTCAAATTTGTCATTCAAATAACCTTGAAAACTAAGTTTTATCCTTCAAATGACCTTGAAACTCAAATTTGCCCTTCAAATGACCTTGAAAAGTAAGTTTTGTCCTTCAAATGACCTTGAAAATCAAAATTTGTCCTTCAAATGACCATGAATATCAAAAATTGTACTTTAAATGACTTTGAAAATTAAGTTTTGTCTATCAATTGACCTTGAAAAGTAACTTTTATCCTTCAAATAACCTTGAAAACTAAGTTTTATCCTTCAAATGACCTTGAGAACTCATGTTTGTCCTTGAAAACTGAGTTTTTCTTTGAAATGGCTTTGGAAACTAAGTTTTGCCCTTCAAATGACCTTGAAAAGTAAGTTTTGTCCTTCAATTGACCTGCAAACTCAAATTTGTCCTTCAAATGACCTTGAAAACTAAGTTTTATCCTTCAAATGACCTTGAAACTCAAATTTGTCCTTCAAATGACCTTGAAAACTAATTTTTGTTTTTCAAATGACCTTGAAACTCAAATTTGTCCTTCAAATAACCTTGAAAACTAAGTTTTATCCTTCAAATGACCTTGAGAACTCATTTTTGTCCTTCAAATGACCTTGAAACTCAAGTTTGTCCTTCAAATGATCTTGAAAATCAAATTTGTCCTTCAAATGAAATTGAGAACTCATTTTTGTCCTTCAAATGACATTGAAACTCAAGTTTGTCATTCAAATGATCTTGAAAACTAAGTTTTATCCTTCAAATGACCTTGAAACTCAAATTTGTCCTTCATATGACCTTGAAAACTGAGTTTTTACTTGAAATGGCTATGGAAACTAAGTTTTGTCCTTCAAATGACCTTGAAAAGTAAGTTTTGTCCTTCAAATGATCTTGAAAATCAAATTTGTCCTTCAAATGACCTTGAGAACTCATTTTTGTCCTTCAAATGACCTTGAAAATCAAATTTGTCCTTTAAATGACTTTGAAAATTAAGTTTTGTCTATCAATTGACCTTGAAAAGTAACTTTTATCCTTCAAATGATCTTGAGAACTCATGTCTGTCCTTCAAATGACCTTGAAAACTTAGTTTTTCCTTGAAATGGCTTTGGAAACTAAGTTTTGCCCTTCAAATGACCTTGAAAAGTATGTTTTGTCCTTCAAATGATCTTGAAAATCAAATATGTCCATCAAATGACCTTGAGAACTCATGTTTGTCCTTCAAATGACCTTGAAACTGAAGTTTGTCCTTCATATGATCTTGAAAACTAAGTTTTATCCTTCAAATGACCTTGAAACTCAAATTTGTCCTCCAAATGACCTTGAAAACTAATTTTTGTCCTTCAAATGACCTTGAAAAGTAAGTTTTGTCCTTCAAATGATATTGAAAATCAAATTTGTCCTTCAAATGACCTTGAGAACTCATGTTTGTCCTTCAAATGACCTTGATACTGAAATTTGTCCTTCAAATGATCTTGAAAACTAAGTTTTATCCTTCAAATGACCTTGAAACTCAAATTTGTCCTCCAAATGACCTTGAAAACTAATTTTTGTCCTTCAAATGACCTTGAGAACTCATTTTTGTCCTTCAAATGACCTTGAAACTCAAGTTTGTCCTTCAAATGATGTTGAAAACTAAGTTTTATCCTTCAAATGACCTTGAAACTCAAGTTTGTCCTTCAAATGATCTTGAAAATCAAATTTGTCCTTCAAATGACCTTGAGAACTCATTTTTGTCCTTAAAATGACCTTGAAACTCAAGTTTGTCCTTCTAATGATCTTGAAAACTAAGTTTTATCCTTCAAATGACCTTGAGAACTCATTTTTGTCCTTCAAATGACCTTGAAACTCAAGTTTGTCCTTCAAATGATCTTGAAAATCAAATGTGTCCTTCAAATGACCTTGAGAACTCATTTTTGTCCTTCAAATGACCTTGAAACTCAAGTTTGTCCTTCAAATGATGTTGAAAACTAAGTTTTATCCTTCAAATGACCTTGAAACTCAAGTTTGTCCTTCAAATGATCTTGAAAATCAAATTTGTCCTTCAAATGACCTTGAGAACTCATTTTTGTCCTTCAAATGACCTTGAAACTCAAGTTTGTCCTTCAAATGATCTTGAAAACTAAGTTTTATCCTTCAAATGACCTTGAAACTCAAATTTGTCCTCCAAATGACCTTGAAAACTAATTTTTGTCCTTCAAATGAGCTTGAGAACTCATTTTTGTCCTTCAAATGACCTTGAAACTCAAGTTTGTCCTTCAAATGATGTTGAAAACTAAGTTTTATCCATCAAATGACCTTGAAACTCAAGTTTGTCCTTCAAATGATCTTGAAAATCAAATTTGTCCTTCAAATGACCTTGAGAACTCATTTTTGTCCTTCAAATGACCTTGAAACTCAAGTTTGTCCTTCTAATGATCTTGAAAACTAAGTTTTATCCTTCAAATGACCTTGAGAACTCATTTTTGTCCTTCAAATGACCTTGAAACTCAAGTTTGTCCTTCAAATGACCTTGAAACTCAAATTTGTCCTTCAAATAACCTTGAAAACTAAGTTTAATCCTTCAAATGACCTTGAGAACTCATGTTTGTCCTTCAAATGACCTTGAAAACTGAGTTTTTCCTTGAAATGGCTTTGGACACTAAGTTTTGCCCTTCAAATGACTTTGAAAAGTGAGTTTTTCTTTGAAATGGCTTTGGAAACTAAGTTTTGCCCTTCAAATGACCTTGAAAAGTAAGTTTTGTCCTTCAAATGACCTTGAAAATCAAATTTGTCTTTCAAATGGCCTTGAAAACTAATTTTTGTTCTCCATATGACCTTGAAACTCAAATTTGTCATTCAAATAACCTTGAAAACTAAGTTTTATCCTTCAAATGACCTTGAAACTCAAATTTGCCCTTCAAATGACCTTGAAAAGTAAGTTTTGTCCTTCAAATGACCTTGAAAATCAAAATTTGTCCTTCAAATGACCATGAATATCAAAAATTGTACTTTAAATGACTTTGAAAATTAAGTTTTGTCTATCAATTGATCTTGAAAAGTAACTTTTATCCTTCAAATAACCTTGAAAACTAAGTTTTATCCTTCAAATGACCTTGAGAACTCATGTTTGTCCTTGAAAACTGAGTTTTTCTTTGAAATGGCTTTGGAAACTAAGTTTTGCCCTTCAAATGACCTTGAAAAGTAAGTTTTGTCCTTCAATTGACCTGCAAACTCAAATTTGTCCTTCAAATGACCTTGAAAACTAAGTTTTATCCTTCAAATGACCTTGAAACTCAAATTTGTCCTTCAAATGACCTTGAAAACTAATTTTTGTTTTTCAAATGACCTTGAAACTCAAATTTGTCCTTCAAATAACCTTGAAAACTAAGTTTTATCCTTCAAATGACCTTGATAACTCATTTTTGTCCTTCAAATGACCTTGAAACTCAAGTTTGTCCTTCAAATGATCTTGAAAATCAAATTTGTCCTTCAAATGAAATTGAGAACTCATTTTTGTCCTTCAAATGACATTGAAACTCAAGTTTGTCATTCAAATGATCTTGAAAACTAAGTTTTATCCTTCAAATGACCTTGAAACTCAAATTTGTCCTTCATATGACCTTGAAAACTGAGTTTTTACTTGAAATGGCTATGGAAACTAAGTTTTGTCCTTCAAATGACCTTGAAAAGTAAGTTTTGTCCTTCAAATGATCTTGAAAATCAAATTTGTCCTTCAAATGACCTTGAGAACTCATTTTTGTCCTTCAAATGACCTTGAAAATCAAATTTGTCCTTTAAATGACTTTGAAAATTAAGTTTTGTCTATCAATTGACCTTGAAAAGTAACTTTTATCCTTCAAATGATCTTGAGAACTCATGTCTGTCCTTCAAATGACCTTGAAAACTTAGTTTTTCCTTGAAATGGCTTTGGAAACTAAGTTTTGCCCTTCAAATGACCTTGAAAAGTATGTTTTGTCCTTCAAATGATCTTGAAAATCAAATATGTCCATCAAATGACCTTGAGAACTCATGTTTGTCCTTCAAATGACCTTGAAACTGAAGTTTGTCCTTCATATGATCTTGAAAACTAAGTTTTATCCTTCAAATGACCTTGAAACTCAAATTTGTCCTCCAAATGACCTTGAAAACTAATTTTTGTCCTTCAAATGACCTTGAAAAGTAAGTTTTGTCCTTCAAATGATATTGAAAATCAAATTTGTCCTTCAAATGACCTTGAGAACTCATGTTTGTCCTTCAAATGACCTTGATACTGAAATTTGTCCTTCAAATGATCTTGAAAACTAAGTTTTATCCTTCAAATGACCTTGAAACTCAAATTTGTCCTCCAAATGACCTTGAAAACTAATTTTTGTCCTTCAAATGACCTTGAGAACTCATTTTTGTCCTTCAAATGACCTTGAAACTCAAGTTTGTCCTTCAAATGATGTTGAAAACTAAGTTTTATCCTTCAAATGACCTTGAAACTCAAGTTTGTCCTTCAAATGATCTTGAAAATCAAATTTGTCCTTCAAATGACCTTGAGAACTCATTTTTGTCCTTAAAATGACCTTGAAACTCAAGTTTGTCCTTCTAATGATCTTGAAAACTAAGTTTTATCCTTCAAATGACCTTGAGAACTCATTTTTGTCCTTCAAATGACCTTGAAACTCAAGTTTGACCTTCAAATGATCTTGAAAATCAAATGTGTCCTTCAAATGACCTTGAGAACTCATTTTTGTCCTTCAAATGACCTTGAAACTCAAGTTTGTCCTTCAAATGATGTTGAAAACTAAGTTTTATCCTTCAAATGACCTTGAAACTCAAGTTTGTCCTTCAAATGATCTTGAAAATCAAATTTGTCCTTCAAATGACCTTGAGAACTCATTTTTGTCCTTCAAATGACCTTGAAACTCAAGTTTGTCCTTCAAATGATCTTGAAAACTAAGTTTTATCCTTCAAATGACCTTGAAACTCAAATTTGTCCTCCAAATGACCTTGAAAACTAATTTTTGTCCTTCAAATGAGCTTGAGAACTCATTTTTGTCCTTCAAATGACCTTGAAACTCAAGTTTGTCCTTCAAATGATGTTGAAAACTAAGTTTTATCCATCAAATGACCTTGAAACTCAAGTTTGTCCTTCAAATGATCTTGAAAATCAAATTTGTCCTTCAAATGACCTTGAGAACTCATTTTTGTCCTTCAAATGACCTTGAAACTCAAGTTTGTCCTTCTAATGATCTTGAAAACTAAGTTTTATCCTTCAAATGACCTTGAGAACTCATTTTTGTCCTTCAAATGACCTTGAAACTCAAGTTTGTCCTTCAAATGATCTTGAAAATCAAATTTGTCCTTCAAATGACCTTGAGAACTCATTTTTGTCCTTCAAATGACCTTGAAACTCAAGTTTGTCCTTCAAATGATCTTGAAAACTAAGTTTTATCCTTCAAATGTCCTTGAAACTCAAATTTGTCCTTCAAATGACCTTGAAAACTGAGTTTTTCCTTGAAATGGCTATGGAAACTAAGTTTTGTCCTTCAAATGACCTTTGAAAAGTAAGTTTTGTCTTTCAAATGATCTTGAAAATGAAATTTGTCCTTCAAATGACCTTGAGAACTCATTTTTGTCCTTCAAATGACCTTGAAACTCAAATTTGTCCTTCAAATGATCTTGAAAACTAAGTTTTATCCTTCAAATGACCTTGAGAACTCATTTTTGTCCTTCAAATGACCTTGAAACTCAAGTTTGTCCTTCAAATGATCTTGTAAATCAAATTTGACCTTCAAATGACCTTAAGAACTCATTTTCGTCCTTCAAATGACTTTGAAACTCAAGTTTATCCTTCAAATGATCTTGAAAACTAAGTTTTATCCTTCAAATGACCTTGAAACTCAAGTTTGTCCTTCAAATGATCTTGAAAATCAAATTTGTCCTCCAAATGACCTTGAAAACTAATTTTTGTCCTTCAAATGACCTTGAGAACTCATTTTTGTCCTTCAAATGACCTTGAAACTCAAGTTTGTCCTTCAAATGATGTTGAAAACTAAGTTTTATCCTTCAAATGACCTTGAAACTCAAGTTTGTCCTTTAAATGATCTTGAAAATCAAATTTGTCCTTCAAATGACCTTTAGAACTCATTTTTGTCCTTCAAATGACCTTGAAACTCAAGTTTGTCCTTCAAATGATCTTGAAAACTAAGTTTTATCCTTCAAATGACCTTGAAACTCAAATTTGTCCTTCAAATAACCTTGAAAACTAAGTTTTATCCTTCAAATGACCTTGAGAACTCATTTTTGTCTTTCAAATGACCTTGAAACTCAAGTTTGTCCTTCAAATGATCTTGAAAATCAAATTTGTCCTTCAAATGACCTTGAGAACTCATTTTTGTCCTTCAAATGACCTTGAAACTCATGTTTGTCCTTCAAATGATCTTGAAAACTAAGTTTTATCCTTCAAATGACCTTGAAACTCAAATTTGTCCTTCAAATAACCTTGAAAACTAAGTTTTATCCTTCAAATGACCTTGAGAACTCATTTTTGTCCTTCAAATGACCTTGAAACTCAAGTTTGTCCTTCAAATGATCTTGAAAATCAAATTTGTCCTTCAAATGACCTTGAAAAGTAAGTTTTGTCCTTCAAATAACCTTGAAAACTAAGTTTTATCCTTCAAATGACCTTGAGAACTCATGTTTGTCCTTCAAATGACCTTGAAAACTGAGTTTTTCCTTGAAATGGCTTTGGACACTAAGTTTTGCCCTTCAAATGACTTTGAAAAGTGAGTTTTTCTTTGAAATGGCTTTGGAAACTAAGTTTTGCCCTTCAAATGACCTTGAAAAGTAAGTTTTGTCCTTCAAATGACCTTGAAAATCAAATTTGTCTTTCAAATGGCCTTGAAAACTAATTTTTGTTCTCCATATGACCTTGAAACTCAAATTTGTCATTCAAATAACCTTGAAAACTAAGTTTTATCCATCAAATGACCTTGAAACTCAAATTTGCCCTTCAAATGACCTTGAAAAGTAAGTTTTGTCCTTCAAATGACCTTGAAAATCAAAATTTGTCCTTCAAATGACCATGAATATCAAAATTGTACTTTAAATGACTTTGAAAATTAAGTTTTGTCTATCAATTGACCTTGAAAAGTAACTTTTATCCTTCAAATAACCTTGAAAACTAAGTTTTATCCTTCAAATGACCTTGAGAACTCATGTTTGTCCTTGAAAACTGAGTTTTTCTTTGAAATGGCTTTGGAAACTAAGTTTTGCCCTTCAAATGACCTTGAAAAGTAAGTTTTGTCCTTCAAATGATCTTGAAAATCAAATTTGTCCTTCAAATGACCTTGAGAACTCATTTTTGTCCTTCAAATGACCTTGAAACTCAAGTTTGTCCTTCAAATGATCTTGAAAACTAAGTTTTATCCTTCAAATGACCTTGAAACTCAAATTTGTCCTTCAAATGACCTTGAAAAATGAGTTTTTCCTTGAAATGGCTTTGGAAACTAAGTTTTGTCCTTCAAATGACCTTGAAAAGTAAGTTTTGTCCTTCAAATGATCTTGAAAATCAAATTTGTCCTTCAAATGACCTTGAGAACTCATGTTTGTCCTTCAAATGACCTTGATACTGAAATTTGTCCTTCAAATAACCTTGAAAACTAAGTTTTATCCTTCAAATGACCTTGAGAACTCATGTTTGTCGTTCAAATGACCTTGAAAACTGAGTTTTCCTTGAAATGGCTTTGGAAACTAAGTTTTGCCCTTCAAATGACCTTGAAAAGTAATTTTTGTCCTTCAAATGACCTTGAAAATCAAATTTGCCATTTAAATGACTTTGAAAATTAAGTTTTGTCTATCAATTGACCTTGAAAAGTAACTTTTATCCTTCAAATGATCTTGAGAACTCATGTCTGTCCTTCAAATGACCTTGAAAACTTAGTTTTTCCTTGAAATGGCTTTGGAAACTAAGTTTTGCCCTTCAAATGACCTTGAAAAGTATGTTTTGTCCTTCAAATGATCTTGAAAATCAAATATGTCCATCAAATGACCTTGAGAACTCATGTTTGTCCTTCAAATGACCTTGAAACTGAAGTTTGTCCTTCATATGATCTTGAAAACTAAGTTTTATCCTTCAAATGACCTTGAAACTCAAATTTGTCCTCCAAATGACCTTGAAAACTAATTTTTGTCCTTCAAATGACCTTGAAAAGTAAGTTTTGTCCTTCAAATGATCTTGAAAATCAAATTTGTCCTTCAAATGACCTTGAGAACTCATGTTTGTCCTTCAAATGACCTTGATACTGAAATTTGTCATTCAAATGATCTTGAAAACTAAGTTTTATCCTTCAAATGACCTTGAAACTCAAATTTGTCCTCCAAATGACCTTGAAAACTAATTTTTGTCCTTCAAATGACCTTGAGAACTCATTTTTGTCCTTCAAATGACCTTGAAACTCAAGTTTGTCCTTCAAGTGATGTTGAAAACTAAGTTTTATCCTTCATATGACCTTGAAACTCAAGTTTGTCCTTCAAATGATCTTGAAAATCAAATTTGTCCTTCAAATGACCTTGAGAACTCATTTTTGTCCTTCAAATGACCTTGAAACTCAAGTTTGTCCTTCAAATGATCTTGAAAATCAAATTTGTCCTTCTAATGACCTTGAGAACTCATTTTTGTTCTTTAAATGACCTTGAAACTCAAGTTTGTCCTTCAAATGATCTTGAAAACTAAGTTTTATCCTTCAAATGACCTTGAAACTCAAGTTTGTCCTTCAAATGACCTTGAAAACTGAGTTTTTCCTTGAAATGGCTATGGAAACTAAGTTTTGTCCTTCAAATGACCTTGAAAAGTAAGTTTTGTCTTTCAAATGATCTTGAAAATGAAATTTGTCCTTCAAATGACCTTGAGAACTCATTTTTGTCCTTCAAATGACCTTGAAACTCAAGTTTGTCCTTCAAATGATCTTGAAAACTAAGTTTTATCCATCAAATGACCTTGAAACTCAAGTTTGTCCTTCAAATGATCTTGAAAATCAAATTTGTCCTTCAAATGACCTTGAGAACTCATTTTTGTCCTTCAAATGACCTTGAAACTCAAGTTTGTCCTTCAAATGATCTTGAAAACTAAGTTCTATCCTTCAAATGACCTTGAGAACTCATTTTTGTCCTTCAAATGACCTTGAAACTCAAGTTTGTCCTTCAAATGATCTTGAAAATCAAATTTGTCCTTCAAATGACCTTGAGAACTCATTTTTGTCCTTCAAATGACCTTGAAACTCAAGTTTGTCCTTCAAAAGATCTTGAAAACTAAGTTTTATCCTTCAAATGACCTTGAGAACTCATTTTTGTCCTTCAAATGACCTTGAAACTCAAGTTTGTCCTTCAAATGATCTTGAAAATCAAATTTGTCCTTCTAATGACCTTGAGAACTCATTTTTGTTCTTTAAATGACCTTGAAACTCAAGTTTGTCCTTCAAATGATCTTGAAAACTAAGTTTTATCCTTCAAATGACCTTGAAACTCAAATTTGTCATTCAAATGACCTTGAAAACTGAGTTTTTCCTTGAAATGGTTATGGAAACTAAGTTTTGTCCTTCAAATGACCTTGAAAAGTAAGTTTTGTCTTTCAAATGATCTTGAAAATGAAATTTGTCCTTCAAATGACCTTGAGAACTCATTTTTGTCCTTCAAATGACCTTGAAACTCAAATTTGTCCTTCAAATGATCTTGAAAACTAAGTTTTATCCTTCAAATGACCTTGAGAACTCATTTTTGTCCTTCAAATGACCTTGAAAAGTAAGTTTTGTTTTTCAAATGACCTTGAGAACTCATTTTTGTCCTTCAAATGACCTTGAAACTCAAGTTTGTCCTTCAAATGATCTTGAAAATCAAATTTGTCCTTCAAATGACCTTGAGAACTCATTTTTGTTCTTTAAATGACCTTGAAACTCAAGTTTGTCCTTCAAATGATCTTGAAAACTAAGTTTTATCCTTCAAATGACCTTGAAACTCAAATTTGTCCTTCAAATGACCTTGAAAACTGAGTTTTTCCTTGAAATGGCTATGGAAACTAAGTTTTGTCCTTCAAATGACCTTGAAAAGTAAGTTTTGTCTTTCAAATGATCTTGAAAATGAAATTTGTCCTTCAAATGACCTTGAGAACTCATTTTTGTCCTTCAAATGACCTTGAAACTCAAGTTTGTCCTTCAAATGATCTTGAAAATCAAATTTGTCCTTCAAATGACCTTGAGAACTCATTTTTGTCCTTCAAATGACCTTGATACTCAAATTTGTCCTTCAAATGATCTTGAAAACTAAGTTTTATCCTTCAAATGACCTTGAGAACTCATTTTTGTCCTTCAAATGACCTTGAAAAGTAAGTTTTGTTTTTCAAATGACCTTGAAACTCAAATTTGTCCTTCAAATGACCTTGAATCTCAAGTTTGTCCTTCAAATGATCTTGAAAACTAAGTTTTATCCTTCAAATGACCTTGAGAACTCATTTTTGTCCTTCAAATGACCATGAAACTAAAGTTTGTCCTTCAAATGATCTTGAAAATCAAATTTGTCCTTCAAATGACCTTGAAAACTGAGTTTTTCCTTGAAATGGCTTTGGAAACTAAGTTTTGTCCTTCAAATGACCTTGAAAAGTAAGTTTTGTCCTTCAAATGATCTTGAAAATCAAATTTGTCCTTCAAATGACCTTGAGAACTCATGTTTGTCCTTCAAATGACCTTGAATCTCAAGTTTGTCCTTCAAATGATCTTGAAAACTAAGTTTTATCCTTCAAATGACCTTGAGAACTCATTTTTGTCCTTCAAATGACCTTGAAACTAAAGTTTGTCCTTCAAATGATCTTGAAAATCAAATTTGTCCTTCAAATGACCTTGAAAACTGAGTTTTTCCTTGAAATGGTTTTGGAAACTAAGTTTTGTCCTTCAAATGACCTTGAAAAGTAAGTTTTGTCCTTCAAATGATCTTGAAAATCAAATTTGTCCTTCAAATGACCTTGAGAACTCATGTTTGTCCTTCAAATGACCTTGATACTGAAATTTGTCCTTCAAATGACCTTGAGAACTCATGTTTGTCCTTCAAATGACCTTGATACTGAAATTTGTCCTTCAAATGATCTTGAAAACTAAGTTTTGTCCTTCAAATGACCTTGAAACTCAAATTTGTCCTCCAAATGACCTTGAAAACTAATTTTTGTCCTTCAAATGACCTTGAAACTCAAGTTTGTCCTTCAAATGATGATGAAAACTAAGTTTTATCCTTCAAATGACCTTGAAACTCAAGTTTGTCCTTCAAATGATCTTGAAAATCAAATTTGTCCTTCAAATGACCTTGAGAACTCATTTTTGTCCTTCAAATGACCTTGAAACTCAAGTTTGTCCTTCAAATGATCTTGAAAACTAAGTTTTATCCTTCAAATGACCTTGAGAACTCATTTTTGTCCTTCAAATGACCTTGAAACTCAAGTTTGTCCTTCAAATGATCTTGAAAATCAAATTTGTCCTTCAAATGACCTTGAGAACTCATTTTTGTCCTTCAAATGACCTTGAAACTCAAGTTTGTCCTTCAAATGACCTTGAAAAGTAAGTTTTGTCTTTCAAATGATCTTGAAAATGAAATTTGTCCTTCAAATGATCTTGAAAATCAAATTTGTCCTTCAAATGACCTTGAGAACTCATTTTTGTCCTTCAAATGACCTTGAAACTCAAGTTTGTCCTTCAAATGATCTTGAAAACTAAGTTTTATCCTTCAAATGACCTTGAAACTCAAATTTGTCCTTCAAATAACCTTGAAAACTAAGTTTTATCCTTCAAATGACCTTGAGAACTCATTTTTGTCCTCCAAATGACCATGAAAACTAATTTTTGTCCTTCAAATGACCTTGAGAACTCATTTTTGTCCTTCAAATGACCTTGAAACTCAAGTTTGTCCTTCAAATGATGTTGAAAACTAAGTTTTATCCTTCAAATGACCTTGAAACTCAAGTTTGTCCTTCAAATGGTCTTGAAAATCAAATTTGTCCTTCAAATGACCTTGAGAACTCATTTTTGTCCTTCAAATGACCTTGAAACTCAAGTTTGTCCTTCAAATGATCTTGAAAACTAAGTTTTATCCTTCAAATGACCTTGAAACTCAAATTTGTCCTTCAAATAACCTTGAAAACTAAGTTTTATCCTTCAAATGACCTTGAGAACTCATTTTTGTCCTTCAAATGACCTAGAAACTCAAGTTTGTCCTTCAAATGATCTTGAAAATCAAATTTGTCCTTCAAATGACCTTGAGAACTCATTTTTGTCCTTCAAATGACCTTGAAACTCATGTTTGTCCTTCAAATGATCTTGAAAACTAAGTTTTATCCTTCAAATGACCTTGAAACTCAAATTTGTCCTTCAAATAACCTTGAAAACTAAGTTTTATCCTTCAAATGACCTTGAGAACTCATTTTTGTCCTTCAAATGACCTTGAAACTCAAATTTGTCCTTCAAATGACCTTGAAAACTGAGTTTTTCCTTGAAATGGCTATGGAAACTAAGTTTTGTCCTTCAAATGACCTTGAAAAGTAAGTTTTGTCCTTCAAATGACCTTGAAAATCAAGTTTGTCCTTCAAATGATGTTGAAAACTAAGTTTTATCCTTCAAATGACCTTGAAACTCAAGTTTGTCCTTCAAATGATCTTGAAAATCAAATTTGTCCTTCAAATGACCTTGAGAACTCATTTTTGTCCTTCAAATGACCTTGAAACTCAAGTTTGTCCTTCAAATGATCTTGAAAACTAAGTTTTATCCTACAAATGACCTTGAAACTCAAATTTGTCCTCCAAATGACCTTGAAAACTAATTTTTGTCCTTCAAATGACCTTGAGAACTCATTTTTGTCCTTCAAATGACCTTGAAACTCAAATTTGTCCTTTAAATGACTTTGAAAATTAAGTTTTGTCTATCAATTGACCTTGAGAAGTAACTTTTAAACTTCAAATGATCTTGAGAACTCATGTCTGTCCTTCAAATGACCTTGAAAAGTAAGTTTTGTCCTTCAAATGATCTTGAAAATCAAATTTGTCCTTTAAATGACTTTGAAAATTAAGTTTTGTCTATCAATTGACCTTGAGAAGTAACTTTTATCCTTCAAATGATCTTGAGAACTCATGTCTGTCCTTCAAATGACCTTGAAAACTAAGTTTTTCCTTGAAATGGCTTTGGAAACTAAGTTTTGCCCTTCAAATGACCTTGAAAAGTATGTTTTGTCCTTCAAATGATCTTGAAAATCAAATATGTCCTTCAAATGACCTTGAAAACTGAGTTTTTCCTTGAAATGGCTTTGGAAACTAAGTTTTGTCCTTCAAATGACCTTGAAAAGTAAGTTTTGTCCTTCAAATGATCTTGAAAATCAAATTTGTCCTTCAAATGACCTTGAAACTCAAGTTTGTCCTTCAAATGATCTTGAAAATCAAATTTGTCCTTCAAATGACCTTGAGAACTCATTTTTGTCCTTCAAATGACCTTGAAACTCAAGTTTGTCCTTCAAATGATCTTGAAAACTGAGTTTTATCCTTCAAATGACCTTGAAACTCAAATTTGTCCTTCAAATAACCTTGAAAACTAAGTTTTATCCTTCAAATGACCTTGAGAACTCATTTTTGTCCTTCAAATGACCTTGAAACTCAAGTTTGTCCTTCAAATGATCTTGAAAATCAAATTTGTCCTTCAAATGACCTTGAGAACTCATTTTTGTCCTTCAAATGATCTTGAAAACTAAGTTTTATCCTTCAAATGACCTTGAAACTCAAATTTGTCCTTCAAATGACCTTGAAAACTGAGTTTTTCCTTGAAATGGCTTTGGAAACTAAGTTTTGTCCTTCAAATGACCTTGAAAAGTAAGTTTTGTCCTTCAAATGATCTTGAAAATCAAATTTGTCCTTCAAATGACCTTGAGAACTCATGTTTGTCCTTCAAATGACCTTGAGAACTCATGTTTGTCCTTCAAATGACCTTGATACTGAAATTTGTCCTTCAAATGATCTTGAAAACTAAGTTTTATCCTTCAAATGACCTTGAAACTCAAATTTGTCCTCCAAATGACCTTGAAAACTAATTTTTGTCCTTCAAATGACCTTGAGAACTCAAGTTTGTCCTTCAAATGACCTTGAAACTCAAGTTTGTCCTTCAAATGATGTTGAAAACTAAGTTTTATCCTTCAAATGACCTTGAAACTCAAGTTTGTCCTTCAAATGATCTTGAAAATCAAATTTGTCCTTCAAATGACCTTGAGAACTCATTTTTGTCCTTCAAATGACCTTGAAACTCAAGTTTGTCCTTCAAATGATCTTAAAAACTAAGTTTTATCCTTCAAATGACCTTGAGAACTCATTTTTGTCCTTCAAATGACCTTGAAACTCAAGTTTGTCCTTCAAATGATCTTGAAAATCAAATTTGTCCTTCAAATGACCTTGAGAACTCATTTTTGTCCTTCAAATGACCTTGAAACTCAAGTTTGTCCTTCAAATAACCTTGAAAACTAAGTTTTATCCTTCAAATGGCCTTGAAACTCAAATTTGTCCTTCAAATGACCTTGAAAATTGAGTTTTTCCTTGAAATGGCTATGGAAACTAAGTTTTGTCCTTCAAATGACCTTGAAAAGTAAGTTTTGTCCTTCAAATGATCTTGAAAATAAAATTTGTCCTTCAAATGACCTTGAGAACTCATTTTTGTCCTTCAAATGACCTTGAAACTCAAGTTTGTCCTTCAAATGATCTTGATAATCAAATTTGTCCTTCAAATGACCTTGAGAACTCATTTTTGTCCTTCAAATGACCTTGAAACTCAAGTTTGTCCTTCAAATGATATTGAAAATCAAATTTGTCCTTCAAATGACCTTGAGAACTCATGTTTGTCCTTCAAATGACCTTGATACTGAAATTTGTCCTTCAAATGATCTTGAAAACTAAGTTTTATCCTTCAAATGACCTTGAAACTCAAATTTGTCCTCCAAATGACCTTGAAAACTAATTTTAGTCCTTCAAATGACCTTGAGAACTCATTTTTGTCCTTCAAATGACCTTGAAATTCAAGTTTGTCCTTCAAATGATGTTGAAAACTAAGTTTTATCCTTCAAATGACCTTGAAACTCAAGTTTGTCCTTCAAATGATCTTGAAAATCAAATTTGTCCTTCAAATGACCTTGAGAACTCATTTTTGTCCTTCAAATGACCTTGAAACTCAAGTTTGTCCTTCAAATGATCTTGAAAACTAAGTTTTATCCTTCAAATGACCTTGAAACTCAAATTTGTCCTCCAAATGACCTTGAAAACTAATTTTTGTCCTTCAAATGACCTTGAGAACTCATTTTTGTCCTTCAAATGACCTTGAAACTCAAATTTGTCCTTCAAATAACCTTGAAAACTAAGTTTTATCCTTCAAATGACCTTGAGAACTCATTTTTGTCCTTCAAATGACCTTGAAACTCAAGTTTGTCCTTCAAATGATCTTGAAAATCAAATTTGTCCTTCAAATGACCTTGAGAACTCATTTTCGTCCTTCAAATGACCTTGAAACTCAAGTTTGTCCTTCAAATGATCTTGAAAACTAAGTTTTATCCTTCAAATGACCTTGAAACTCAAATTTGTCCTTCAAATAACCTTGAAAACTAAGTTTTATCCTTCAAATGACCTTGAGAACTCATTTTTGTCCTTCAAATGACCTTGAAACTCAAGTTTGTCTTTCAAATGATCTTGAAAATCAAATTTGTCCTTCAAATGACCTTGAGAACTCATGTTTGTCCTTCAAATGACCTTGAAACTCAAGTTTGTCCTTCAAATGATCTTGAAAACTAAGTTTTATCCTTCAAATGACCTTGAAACTCAAATTTGTCCTTCAAATGACCTTGAAAACTGAGTTTTTTCCTTGAAATGGCTATGGAAACTAAGTTTTGTCCTTCAAATGACCTTGAAAAGTAAGTTTTGTCCTTCAAATGATCTTGAAAATCAAATTTGTCCTTGAAATGACCTTGAGAACTCATTTTTGTCCTTCACATGACCTTGAAACTCAAGTTTGTCCTTCAAATGATCTTGAAAATCAAATTTGTCCTTCAAATGACCTTGAGAACTCATGTTTGTCCTTCAAATGACCTTGAAACTCAAGTTTGTCCTTCAAATGATCTTGAAAACTAAGTTTAATCCTTCAAATGACCTTGAAACTCAAATTTGTCCTTCAAATGACCTTGAAAACTGAGTTTTTCCTTGAAATGGCTATGGAAACTAAGTTTTGTCCTTCAAATGACCTTGAAAAGTAAGTTTTGTCCTTCAAATGATCTTGAAAATCAAATTTGTCCTTCAAATGACCTTGAGAACTCATTTTTGTCCTTCAAATGACCTTGAAACTCAAGTTTGTCGTTCAAATGATCTTGAAAACTAAGTTTTATCCTTCAAATGACCTTGAAACTGAAATTTGTCCTTCAAATGACCTTGAAAACTGAGTTTTTCCTTGAAATGGCTTTGGAAACTAAGTTTTGTCCTTCAAATGACCTTGAAAAGTAAGTTTTGTCCTTCAAATGATCTTGAAAATCAAATTTGTCCTTCAAATGACCTTGAGAACTCATGTTTGTCCTTCAAATGACCTAGAAACTCAAGTTTGTCCTTCAAATGATCTTGAAAACTAAGTTTTATCCTTCAAATGACCTTGAAACTCAAATTTGTCCTTCAAATGACCTTGAAAACTGAGTTTTTCCTTGAAATGGCTTTGGAAACTAAGTTTTGTCCTTCAAATGACCTTGAAAAGTAAGTTTTGTCCTTCAAATGATCTTGAAAATCAAATTTGTCCTTGAAATGACCTTGAGATCTCATTTTTGTCCTTCAAATGACCTTGAAACTCAAATTTGTCCTTCAAATGACCTTGAAAACTAAGTTTTTCCTTGAAATGGCTATGGAAACTAAGTTTTGTCCTTCAAATGACCTTGAAAAGTAAGTTTTGTCCTTCAAATGATCTTGAAAATCAAATTTGTCCTTTAAATGACTTTGAAAATTAAGTTTTGTCTATCAATTGACCTTGAAAAGTAACTTTTATCCTTCAAATGATCTTGAGAACTCATGTCTGTCCTTCAAATGACCTTGAAAACTAAGTTTTTCCTTGAAATGGCTTTGGAAACTAAGTTTTGCCCTTCAAATGACCTTGAAAAGTATGTTTTGTCCTTCAAATGATCTTGAAAATCAAATTTGTCCTTCAAATGACCTTGAGAACTCATTTTTGTCCTTCAAATGATCTTGAAAACTAAGTTTTATCCTTCAAATGACCTTGAAACTCAAATTTGTCCTTCAAATGACCTTGAAAACTGAGTTTTTCCTTGAAATGGCTTTGGAAACTAAGTTTTGTCCTTCAAATGACCTTGAAAAGTAAGTTTTGTCCTTCAAATGATCTTGAAAATCAAATTTGTCCTTCAAATGACCTTGAGAACTCATGTTTGTCCTTCAAATGACCTTGAGAACTCATGTTTGTCCTTCAAATGACCTTGATACTGAAATTTGTCCTTCAAATGATCTTAAAAACTAAGTTTTATCCTTCAAATGACCTTGAAACTCAAATTTGTCCTCCAAATGACCTTGAAAACTAATTTTAGTCCTTCAAATGACCTTGAGAACTCATTTTTGTCCTTCAAATGACCTTGAAACTCAAGTTTGTCCTTCAAATGATGTTGAAAACTAAGTTTTATCCTTCAAATGACCTTGAAACTCAAGTTTGTCCTTCAAATGATCTTGAAAATCAAATTTGTCCTTCAAATGACCTTGAGAACTCATTTTTGTCCTTCAAATGACCTTGAAACTCAAGTTTGTCCTTCAAATGATCTTGAAAACTAAGTTTTATCCTTCAAATGACCTTGAGAACTCATTTTTGTCCTTCAAATGACCTTGAAACTCAAGTTTGTCCTTCAAATGATCTTGAAAATCAAATTTGTCCTTCAAATGACCTTGAGAACTCATTTTTGTCCTTCAAATGACCTTGAAACTCAAGTTTGTCCTTCAAATAACCTTGAAAACTAAGTTTTATCCTTCAAATGGCCTTGAAACTCAAATTTGTCCTTCAAATGACCTTGAAAACTGAGTTTTTCCTTGAAATGGCTATGGAAACTAAGTTTTGTCCTTCAAATGACCTTGAAAAGTAAGTTTTGTCCTTCAAATGATCTTGAAAATAAAATTTGTCCTTCAAATGACCTTGAGAACTCATTTTTGTCCTTCAAATGACCTTGAAACTCAAGTTTGTCCTTCAAATGATCTTGAAAATCAAATTTGTCCTTCAAATGACCTTGAGAACTCATTTTTGTCCTTCAAATGACCTTGAAACTCAAGTTTGTCCTTTAAATGATCTTGAAAATCAAATTTGTCCTTCAAATGACCTTGAGAACTCATTTTTGTCCTTCAAATGACCTTGAAACTCAAGTTTGTCCTTCAAATGATCTTGAAAACTAAGTTTTATCCTTCAAATGACCTTGAGAACTCATGTTTGTCGTTCAAATGACCTTGAAAACTGAGTTTTTCCTTGAAATGGCTTTGGAAACTAAGTTTTGTCCTTCAAATGACCTTGAAAATTAAGTTTTGTCCTTCAAATGATCTTGAAAATCAAATTTGTCCTTTAAATGACTTTGAAAATTAAGTTTTGTCTATCAATTGACCTTGAAAAGTAACTTTTATCCTTCAAATGATCTTGAGAACTCATGTCTGTCCTTCAAATGACCTTGAAAACTAAGTTTTTCCTTGAAATGGCTTTGGAAACTAAGTTTTGCCCTTCAAATGACCTTGAAAAGTATGTTTTGTCCTTCAAATGATCTTGAAAATCAAAAATGTCCTTCAAATGACCTTGAAAACTGAGTTTTTCCTTGAAATGGCTTTGGAAACTAAGTTTTGTCCTTCAAATGACCTTGAAACTCAAGTTTGTCCTTCAAATGACCTTGAAACTCAAGTTTGTCCTTCAAATGATCTTGAAAATCAAATTTGTCCTTCAAATGACCTTGAGAACTCATTTTTGTCCTTCAAATGATCTTGAAAACTAAGTTTTATCCTTCAAATGACCTTGAAACTAAAATTTGTCCTTCAAATGACCTTGAAAACTGAGTTTTTCCTTGAAATGGCTTTGGAAACTAAGTTTTGTCCTTCAAATGACCTTGAAAAGTAAGTTTTGTCCTTCAAATGATCTTGAAAATCAAATTTGTCCTTCAAATGACCTTGAGAACTCATGTTTGTCCTTCAAATGACCTTGATACTGAAATTTGTCCTTCAAATGATCTTGAAAACTAAGTTTTATCCTTCAAATGACCTTGAAACTCAAATTTGTCCTCCAAATGACCTTGAAAACTAATTTTAGTCCTTCAAATGACCTTGAGAACTCATTTTTGTCCTTCAAATGACCTTGAAATTCAAGTTTGTCCTTCAAATGATGTTGAAAACTAAGTTTTATCTTCAAATGACCTTGAAACTCAAGTTTGTCCTTCAAATGATCTTGAAAATCAAATTTGTCCTTCAAATGACCTTGAGAACTCATTTTTGTCCTTCAAATGACCTTGAAACTCAAGTTTGTCCTTCAAATAATCTTGAAAACTAAGTTTTATCCTTCAAATGACCTTGAAACTCAAATTTGTCTTTCAAATAACCTTGAAAACTAAGTTTTATCCTTCAAATGACCTTGAGAACTCATTTTTGTCCTTCAAATGACCTTGAAACTCAAGTTTGTCCTTCAAATGATCTTAAAAATCAAATTTGTCCTTCAAATGACCTTGAGAACTCATGTTTGTCCTTCAAATGACCTTGAAAACTGAGTTTTTCCTTGAAATGGCTATGGAAACTAAGTTTTGTCCTTCAAATGACCTTGAAAAGTGAGTTTTGTCCTTCAAATGATCTTGAAAATCAAATTTGTCTTTGAAATGACCTTGAGAACTCATTTTTGTCCTTCAAATGACCTTGAAACTCAAGTTTGTCCTTCAAATGATCTTGAAAATCAAATTTGTCCTTCAAATGACCTTGAAAACTCATGTTTGTCCTTCAAATGACCTTGAAACTCAAGTTTGTCCTTCAAATGATCTTGAAAACTAAGTTTAATCCTTCAAATGACCTTGAAACTCAAATTTGTCCTTCAAATGACCTTGAAAACTGAGTTTTTCCTTGAAATGGCTATGGAAACTAAGTTTTGTCCTTCAAATGACCTTGAAAAGTAAGTTTTGTCCTTCAAATGATCTTGAAAATCAAATTTGTCCTTCAAATGACCTTGAGAACTCATTTTTGTCCTTCAAATGACCTTGAAACTCAAGTTTGTCCTTCAAATGATCTTGAAAACTAAGTTTTATCCTTCAAATGACCTTGAAACTCAAATTTGTCCTTCAAATGACCTTGAAAACTGAGTTTTTCCTTGAAATGGCTTTGGAAACTAAGTTTTGTCCTTCAAATGACCTTGAAAAGTAAGTTTTGTCCTTCAAATGATCTTGAAAATCAAATTTGTCCTTCAAATGACCTTGAGAACTCATGTTTGTCCTTCAAATGACCTTGAAACTCAAGTTTGTCCTTCAAATGATCTTGAAAACTAAGTTTTATCCTTCAAATGACCTTGAAACTCAAATTTGTCCTTCAAATGACCTTGAAAACTGAGTTTTTCCTTGAAATGGCTATGGAAACTAAGTTTTGTCCTTCAAATGACCTTGAAAAGTAAGTTTTGTCCTTCAAATGATCTTGAAAATCAAATTTGTCCTTCAAATGACCTTGAGAACTCATTTTTGTCCTTCAAATGACCTTGAAACTCAAGTTTGTCCTTCAAATGATCTTGAAAACTAAGTTTTATCCTTCAAATGACCTTGAAACTCAAATTTGTCCTTCAAATGACCTTGAAAACTGAGTTTTTCCTTGAAATGGCTTTGGAAACTAAGTTTTGTCCTTCAAATGACCTTGAAAAGTAAGTTTTGTCCTTCAAATGATCTTGAAAATCAAATTTGTCCTTCAAATGACCTTGAGAACTCATGTTTGTCCTTCAAATGACCTTGAAACTCAAGTTTGTCCTTCAAATGATCTTGAAAACTAAGTTTTATCCTTCAAATGAACTTGAAACTCAAATTTGTCCTTCAAATGACCTTGAAAACTGAGTTTTTCCTTGAAATGGCTTTGGAAACTAAGTTTTGTCCTTCAAATGACCTTGGAAATCAAATTTGTCCTTCAAATGACCTTGAGAACTCATTTTTGTCCTACAAATGACCTTGAAACTCAAGTTTGTCCTTCAAATGATCTTGAAAACTAAGTTTTATCCTTCAAATGACCTTGAAAATCAAATTTGTCCTTCAAATGACCTTGAGAACTCATGTTTGTCCTTCAAATGACCTTGATACTGAAATTTGTCCTTCAAATAACCTTGAAAACTAAGTTTTATCCTTCAAATGACCTTGAGAACTCATGTTTGTCGTTCAAATGACCTTGAAAACTGAGTTTTTCCTTGAAATGGCTTTGGAAACTAAGTTTTGCCCTTCAAATGACCTTGAAAAGTGAGTTTTTCTTTGAAATGGCTTTGGAAACTAAGTTTTGCCCTTCAAATGACCTTGAAAAGTGAGTTTTTCTTTGAAATGGCTTTGGAATCTAAGTTTTGCCCTTCAAATGACCTTGAAAAGTAAGTTTTGTCCTTCAAATGATCTTGAAAATCAAATTTGTCCTTCAAATGACCTTGAGAACTCATTTTTGTCCTTCAAATGACCTTGAGAACTCATTTTTGTCCTTCAAATGACCTTGAAACTCAAGTTTGTCCTTCAAATAATCTTGAAAACTAAGTTCTATCCTTCAAATGACCTTGAAACTCAAATTTGTCCTTCAAATGACCTTGAAAACTGAGTTTTTCCTTGAAATGGCTATGGAAACTAAGTTTTGTCCTTCAAATGACCTTGAAAAGTAAGTTTTGTCCTTCAAATGATCTTGAAAATCAAATTTGTCCTTCAAATGACCTTGAGAACTCATTTTTGTCCTTCAAATGACCTTGAGAACTCATTTTTGTCCTTCAAATGACCTTGAAACTCAAGTTTGTCCTTCAAATAATCTTGAAAACTAAGTTCTATCCTTCAAATGATCTTGAGAACTCATGTCTGTCCTTCAAATGACCTTGAAAACTGAGTTTTTCCTTGAAATAGCTTTGGAAACTAAGTTTTGCGCTTCAAATGACCTTTGAAAAGTATGTTTTGTCCTTCAAATGATCTTGAAAATCAAATATGTCCTTCAAATGACCTTGAGAACTCATGTTTGTCCTTCAAATGACCTTGAAAACTGAGTTTTTCCTTGAAATGGCTTTGGACACTAAGTTTTGCCCTTCAAATGACTTTTAAAAGTAAATTTTGTCCTTCAAATGACCTTGAAACTCAAATTTGTCCTTCAAATAACCTTGAAAACTAAGTTTTATCCTTCAAATGACCTTGAAACTCAAATTTGTCCTTCAAATGACCTTGAAAACTAATTTTTGTTCTTCAAATGACCGTGAAAACTAATTTTTGTTCTTCAAATGACCTTGAAACTCAACTTTGTCTTTCAAATGACCATGAATATCAAAATTGTCATTTAAATGACTTTGAAAATTATGTTTTGTCTATCAATTAACCTTGAAAAGTAAGTTTTATCCTTCAAATGACTCTGAGAACTCATGTTTATCCTTCAAATAACCTTAAGAACTCATGTTTGTCCTTCAAATGACCTTGAAACTCAAATTTGTCCTTCAAATGACCTTGAAAACTGAGTTTTTCCTTGAAATGGCTTTTGAAGCGCCATAGCGCCGCCCCCTTAGGGAAATCGTGAAAAGTGGTCGACAGAAAGTGTTTTTTTTTCGAGCTCTACAATCCCTGAAAATATGAATGTCCTACGGGCAAAAAAATTTTTTCGGCATGAGGTTATAACCCACTCTTTTCCAGGTCAAAAAAGGTAAAATAAAACAGTGCTGAAAATAGGCTCAAACGATCGGGGGTGATCGTGCGAACAAGAATCCGTTTAGATTTTTCGAAAATTCCGCCTCTAAGTGGGTCAAAAATGAAAAAGAAAAAAAATTAAGAAAAAAATTTGCCTCCTGGTAATTCTGCGCGACTGTTACTTGGTCTGAAAAATGCCTGTTATTTTAGTGGAAATTTTTTATGGATTTCTTAAAAACGCTATAACTCAGCCATTTGAAGTGGTTGACGGGTGGGATAGGTATCAAACGATAGGTAATTACATAACCTAACTTTTGATAACATAAAAACATGAATTTTTTTCCCAAAAAATTGTCAACAAAAATGGCTGGAAATAGGCTCAAACGATCGGAGGTCGTCGTGCGAACAAGAATCCGTTGAGATTTTTCGAAAATTCCGCCTCTAAGTGGGTCAAAAATGAAAAAGAAAAAAAATTAAAAAAAAAATTTGCCTCCTGGTAATTCTGCGCGACTGTTACTTGGTCTGAAAAATGCCTGTTATTTTAGTGGAAATTTTTTATGGATTTCTTAAAAACGCTATAACTCAGCCATTTGAAGTGGTAGGCGGGTGGGATAGGTATCAAACGATAGGTAATTACATAACCCAACTTTTGATAACATAAAAATATAGATTTTTCACCATGTCCTTGATTTATTATAAAACGCTTTATCTCGGCCGTTTGAAGAGGTGGGCGAGTGGGATAAGTATCAAATGATAGGTAATTACATTACCTAACTTTTGGTAACATAAAAACATGGATTTTTCTCTATGCATATAAAAACCGTTATACCCCCATAATATAATTTGTAACCCTCGATGAAGAATTAACAAATAATAGTATAATAATAGAATAGTAGCTATTCGTTCAACTCTAATACCTATCGGCTATGAAATCTTTGATAAGAATTTAGAAACTTCAGTTTATTGCAGCTTACGTTGTTTTATTGTTGGAAGTTAATTGGTTTTTTCAAGCAGCAGCGATTTTGTTTTAATAAAGGTTCAAATAAAAATCTTAATTCCATTTCAATTCATATTTATGTGGCTTAAAAGAAATTAAATATTCAAGTTATTAATACGCAAAAAAAAACACTTAATGTGATTACTTACATTTTGCAATATTCCATTTATTTTAATGTTATTTCGATTTTTTTATTTAAACTATTAACTATAACAAATAAATTAAATTTAAAATAACCAATTTATATTATATTAATTTACACTACGTGTGTATATAAATAATATGTTTAGCACCATATATAATTATTTTCTGTTTAATTATTAATTTACAGTTTCAAAAACCAGCAAAAACCATATCACACACGATAATTTGACAGCAATGAACGGAAGAGAACTTTTAAAAAAAGCAAAACTAACTAACTTTAACTGGTACGTGTATATTTAGTATATATGTTACTGGTTTTATATCACAAAACATTGCCGGTTTTTTTTTTAGTGATAATTATTTATACATATGATAATAATTCATTGACATTACATATGGTTTTATTTTATTATTATTATAAATGAATGTATATATTAAGATTACCTATTTTGTGAAACATGTACTTCTACTATTAATTGTAAGGTGTGTTACCATAGAATATATTTTATTATGTGGCCCAATTTCGTACAGTGCGTTAATATGCGGTGTGCACTCCCCTATTTTTCATATATATATATTATTTTATTTGCTACACAGAACAATTTAAATTCTTTTCTTATGATGTCTTCATTTAGAAAAATTAACGTAATAGTTAATAACCATATTCTTTCCATTCGATGTAATTGAAAATTGAAATAAATTTGTGAACATCCAAATATGGTACAACAAATTTATACAGCATCTATATTTTATACCAAAAATTTCGCTGCTCATCATCAAACTCATATGTTTTGATCGCAATTTTTTAAAAATATTTCTTCTATGAAAATTGGAAATTGATTTTTAATTATAGAATCATATTATTATCATATGATAAGAAAACTGAAAAGAAATTTTAAAAAATTATTCATTTGTTTAAAAGGTTTTAGTATTTGTTTAATTTTTTTTTTTATGATTTTTTATATACTGAACTTAAATATCTATCTAATATTTGTGTGTGTGTGTGTGTGTGTGTAGAAATATTATATATTATTACAAATTATTGTTCAATTAAAAATTAAGTTTGTTTGTATAGCTTGAAAATTATTATGTTTTATTTATTTATTTATTTATTTCTTTTTTTGCTATAATTAATATTTATTATTAATAATTGGATAATATCTATTTATTTATATTATATATTATATTTAATTATTATATAACTTTATTATTTATATATTTATACATATATATAAATATATATATATATAAATTTACAAAAACATCACTCTGTGATTACTTTGATCAACATTTTTTATGTTTTCCTAATTCAATTATATAATTTTAATTAATTATTAATTAGTTAGTTTTAATTGAACACTTTTTTTTATATGCGGGGGTATTTTTTAACCAAATTGGATATTTTTTGCATCTTAATGTATTTTTTATACTGTGATGGTAAACATTTTTGTTATATAGACGCGCAATTGCAGCACACTTTATAATCTTTATATACTAAATGTGCTGCTATACAAATAATGGTTAAATGATTTATATTTATTAATAAGAAATATGTATCCATTTGCATGTAATACATAAAAACATAACAGACTTAAAGGGGTGGTGGTGCGGTAATATGTAGTGACATTTTCTACGTTATATATGACTTTATTGTAAATTACCATATGTATTTTACAAAGCAAAAAGTTTGTTTTTAAATTGTTTTGATGCCAACAAAAATTAATTAAAAACTTGGCGATTGTGATAATGTGGAAAACCATCCAACTGTAGAAAATGACTAAATTTTGCATTTTAATAAAAATGAAGTAAACTGAGGCTAAAAAAAAAATCTTACGATTCATTAATCCGTACTTCTGCAATAAGTTCTTTGTATGAAATGTTGCAAGGGCATCTAGTGTTAAAAACAGTTTATAGTTAGTTATAGGTATATAAATAAATACTAAATATATATAGCATTAATAATTAATATATAATATAATTACATAAATAAAATTAATTATATTAATCATTTCTACACAGTCAATTTTTTTTTCACTGAATATCGAAAATATGTTTTATATTTATTGTATTGTATTGTATTGTATGTTTAAACAATTTATTCAAAAACGGAATAATCGATTATTCATGTTATACATACTTTGTAATTAAATTGTTATACTGACGTTATATATGGCATTAACACAACAACTGATGAATTTAAAATTATGCATTGGAAAAAATTTCGTTCTCCAATTAACAGAAACAATAAAGTAATTTTTTGAATGAAATTGGGAAAAAAAGTAAAAAAACACTATTGAAACAACAACACTTAAATGGAAAATTCTATACCATACAATCCAAGATCGTTAGCCACTGGCACTAATCAATGCAAAACAACTCTTCAAGCCAATCAAGGTACGTACGATGTCTGCACATTCTTTCTATAATGAAAAATGTAATTATTATTTTAAAACAATATAATATTTATAGTTGGCTACACAGAAGAAGCATCTCTATATGAATTTATTCCATTATAAAGAAAATCATTTGTGAATCAAATTGTTTTTCAATAGCGTCGTCATAATTAATGCTGTAGTTAGTTAATGTGCACGCAATAACTGTATAGGTATAATATATTATGGAAAGCTTAATGTTTTAATAATAATATGATTATTTTTCCTAAAAAAAAAGAATGTATTTTTAATTATATGGTTTTTTTTTTTAATTAAAAGAATGTAATATTATATATAATTAATGTGCTAAGTTTGGTTTGTATTGTTTTTAATATTTCAATTTGTTATTTATTAATTTATTATTTAATTTATTTATTTATTTATTTATTTATGAATACTATTAAATTTAGAAAAAGTTATTGCAATTTATGTATTATATATTTATATTTATATCATTATCAATTTATACTATCTATATATATATATATATATATATATATATTACTAAACTCTATGGTCTATCTAATTATTTTTAAATATTATTTTATTATATAATACATATATTTTTATTTAAATGTTTGTATGCATATAATAATTTAGTTTTTATTATAATTTTGATTATTGATGACAATTTAATTTATAATACATTATAATTTGTTAGTTTTTATTTTTTCAATTTAAGTTAATTTATAAATATAATGTACAATTATTTAATTAATTAATTTTTTTTATTTTCATTTTTAAATATCTTTTCTTATATTTACAAAAGATCATAATATATTATATCTTTCATTTTTTTTTTATTAATCAGTGCAAGGCAATTGGTAGCTTAATATATATATATATATATATAATCTTGATCACATATTTATTATTTATTAAAATATTGAAAGAAAATAAAACATAATATATTATATAATGGAAAAAAAAAAAAAAAAAAATGTAATGGATTAATAAATATTAAGTGTTAAAGAATAAAATTTATATGTTACAAAATTATATATTATAAATATTTAAAATATGCAGTTCATACTTTTTGAAAATTTAAAAATTATTTTGCTAATTAAGTTTTTTTTTATTATTATTTTATTTTTTATTTTGGTACAAAAATAGTAAATTTCTGCATTAGTGCAATATCCCACTAATATAAGGCATTATCTGGTGGTTTGCGAATGAAAAAAAAAAAACAAAAAGAAAATGATAAATATTTTAATTTAATAAAAATAAAAATAATAAATAATAATTTCGATTGAGTATACAATAATTATACATATACACATTCGCTTATTTAACTATTCTTTCTTCCGCACACACGGCTTATGGATGATTAAACATGTAACATATCAATATTCTAATTAATTTACAGAAAATGTTTATGTAATTTTTAAATAAAATATAACACTTAAAATGTTTCACTTGTTTCACACAATTTTATTATAGACAAAATGACAAATACATATTGCATATTTTAATGTCCATATGCGTGTATCTTTATACATATATATATATATATATAATGCGCTATAATATAAAAATAAAATTTAATTATCATGTACATAATACAATTTGACGAACACTCTCCATTGATACGTACATTTAATATATAAAGATTAATACAAGGTTATCCTAAAGCAAGGAGTAGATACATTATTTTTAATTTAATTAAACTATTGGTGTCGTTCTTTATATTTCTAATGAAAACAACAATTTTCAATAATTTATGGCAATTTTGAACATAAGAAATACAATATCGCGTATAAATGTTAAACACAATTTATATTTTTCCATCATCAATATGGTAGTGATTAGTTTTAATACAGTGTCTCACAAACTACAGCAATATTCCATATTAATTTTAAGGTCGCATAGTGTTTTTCATTTGCTCAAATGTTAGTTAATTTTTTTGGTATATGGACTGTGATTTTAAAATGATAGGAATGCGATAAAAATTTAAATGAAAATATCAATTTATCATATCAGCAATAAGTTGTAATTTTTTTTAGAGACGTATCGCTTTTAGTAACATCAAATCTATGTTTTAAGTCGCACTTCTATTTTCTAACCGTGTCCAACTTTGCCAAATGATAAATAGATGTTACGAACACTTTCTGCCAATTGCAATGATTAATCTTCGAATTCATTTGATCGGTTTGATTATTTTTAAAATCAATAAAGAAATTTACGAAAAGTATAAATAAACACCTATTATTATAATAATATTTTAATAATTTTGATGCGTTGTTCTTGCGTTCTAACTAGCTTTTGTCGATCGACTATAATTAAATTTTCCAATCACTCAACTAAACAAAAAATTCGAATATAAAATAGGTATCAAAAAGATATTATATGTGTCTAGCTTTTCTATGATAACCTTGTAATCTTTTATATATATTACGTAAATAATAATATGAAATTACAAATCTCATAAACAATTTATTAAAAAATTAGTATTTATAAGAAAATTTTACAATGATGTTGTAGTTGCATAATATTGCGTGAATTTGTATATGATATAGTAATTTTTCAAAAGTTAGTCGTATATAGACGAGTTATGAACTGATGATGACAAATGCAAAATATTAATCATTCAAAAAAAGGATTAAATTATTTGTAATTCAGCGATTATTTTTTATTTGTGAGTAATAGAAAAATAGAGCAGTTTCCTGTATATGACTACATAGTACGACATTTAGTAAATTTACAATTTTGTCACTTATATTATCATAAAATTATACCCAAAATAGTTTTAAAGAATACATTCTAAAAATCTATTAAATAGTTGGGTCACCGTTTTTATATCCATCCATCGTTTATCATTTTCATTTCAACTCAAGTGCCATAAATTAATATCATATTTAATATTTTTATAAATAATCGACTGCATATAATTATTTAATGATATATGGACAGATAGATCAACAGTGTGCGATTATTAATAATAAAAAAGGATATTATTGAAAGAATTTCATGTAATTATTTGATATTTAACATAAAGAGCATCTTTAATCTTTATCATATATATATATATATATATATATATGTGTGTGTGTATATATGTGTGTATATGCATATTTTGTGAATGTATTTATAATAATTATAATAATTATGCCCTGTATACTTTTTTATTAATATAAAATTTAACCAATTTCATTTTATAACAATACGTGTGTGAATATTAATTAATTAAATGCAATAAGAAATAAAAAAATTAAAGTAGATTATTTTTAAATGTAATAATAAAGAAATAAATTTTGCACCATCAAATTATATATTATATATAATTAATTATATATATATATATTAAATTATAAACGAATGTTGGTCCAATTTTTAATTATTATTTTATTTTTGTATATATATATAATCTATATATAATTATATATTTTATACATGTCATATAAATTAACAATGACATTTTATTTCAGTTCAAAAAACTCTTATTTATTTATTTATTATTTTTCGTTTTTGGTTTTTTTTTTTTTTTTTTGAGTTTTTAATTTGCATTTATTTATAAATTACATAAATTACGAATTATTATATTCACAGATTATTTATTTGTTATATTTTCTTCTTATTATGTATTATTATTTTTTTTTAATTTATACAAATTTTTCTAGAATTTTAAATGGAAAAAAAAAAGAAAATTGAAAAAAATTAATTTTATTTACAATATTATATTGGGTTTTTTTTATCATCAATTAATTTTCCAATTATAGTTAGCAGGTTATAATGTAATACCTCGCACAATATAATTGCATAGCACATCACAAAGAGAATCATTTTTCTTTATCAATACTTATGTTGGTGTCGAAGAGGTATTACATATTTTAAAACAAGTTCACTGCGACGATTTTACGATGTTATTTATGCATATAATATACATACATATACTTATAAATAATAAATTAAATATTGTTAAATTTTATACATAATATTTTTAATTAATTAGAGGCACTATATAATTAAATAATTTAGAAATAAATTAATTTTTTTTGTTTTATTTTTCTATCTTTTTTTATTTTTTTGTTTATTTTTTTTTATGAAAACTTAAATTTGTAATAATTTAATTATTATTTAATACAAATTTAAAATTAAATATTTAAATGTTAATGTTTAAATTTAAATCTATGAAAACCATTTGATTATTATTATATATTATTAATTTATTATTATATTAATTATTAATATTATTATTATTATTATTATTATTATTATTATTTTCTTTTCATATATATTATATATATCATATAAATTGAATTAATAAGAAATGTAAGGTAAATTTTCCTTCTTAAATATTTCGATGGCGTAAAGTTTAATTTATGAAACATATATAAATGTTTATTAAATTAATATATATATATTTAATATTAGTTGTTTTTTTTTTGTTTGTTTAATATTTGATAAGCTAATGTCGAATTAATATTTTGTCGTAAATATATCTGTGTGTAAGTATAAATAATTAAATAAGAGATACAAATAATTAATAATAATATATTATATTTATATAATTTAAATTGGATTATTAGTTAACGGGCATAACGATGACGGCGGATGTAATTATAAATAGTATAATATGTAAAAAATAAAATTAAAATATACTGCAAATATCCCTACCGCACGATAGAAATAAATTATATATAAATTATACTGTACGCCACTAATATAAGAAAGAAATAGTTGTAATATTTATTATTTAATTTTTTGGGCTATTTGGAAACTAATAAATTTTTTCTAAATTAAAATAATTTTTATTTAAAATTTTCCAATCATATACATACATCCTCATCCATCCATGACAAAACATTATGGTACATTTTATATTTTTGTTCAATTGAAGCAATTTTTGTTGTCATTCTTCCAATAAATGTATATATATATTAGTTTATTTTTAATTCGTAAAAAATTAAATTGAATATATATGAATATGGGCATCATAATATTTTGACATGGTAAGTATATGCAAATGTATAATAATAACCAATACATAATATACATAAGATATATATGGTAAAAGCCGTTGGTTCACATTGGATAATTTCTGATGATGTAAACAATAGTATCAATAACGGTAATTCAATGTATAAATAATATTACATATAAATAACGAAATGCGACAACGAAAAAAACACATAAAGTACTTAGGAATGGATCAAGAAGACACGCACGTTGGTACTGATTTTCTATATTCATATCTCAATATCAACAAAATAATGATTTTTTAAAATTAAATTTTAAATTTTCATTTTCAATTGATATTGATATGGTGAGGAAGATTTTTTGTTTTTTTTTTCTTTTTTTTTTTAATGCAAATAAACAAAAAGTACATTAGCATAATATTCTTATATAAATAAAGAAACATATATTTAATATATATATATATATATAAAACACACAAATACAATATAGTTACAATATATGTATCAAATATATCTTATAGAGTATATCTATAGTAGACTCCGATTGTGGTAACCGGTTCCCACCATTAGGCGATAATATCCAGTTAACTATCCTTGAAAATATTAGGTGCTATAAGCAACACTATATATATTCTTTTAAATAAATATACGAATATAAACCTGTGATATTAAAATATACAATTAAAAGTATATTATTTTTGAGACTATTATTTATTGAAATCTACACATAAACGCATATTTGTTTATTTTATTTATTTATGAAATTGAATTGAAATTGAATTGAATATAAAATTAAGACTGCATTTCTATCAAAACAAATTGATAGGTTTTAAAAATACAAATAAATGAATGCTGTTCATTTAATTGCATTAATTTAAAGTACAAAATTAAAAAATGATGTAAAAAATTTATCGGTTGGTTCCCAAAAAAAGAAAAAAGAAGAACGTATTTTCTGGTTGCCTTACTGGATATTTACTCCCAAATGAGAGTCTTCTGTATGCTATATACATATATATATATATATATATTAACCATTTGGTTTTATTATTATATTTTTGGTGCTAGTATACGTAATAACAAATAAACTAAAACGAACAAAGCAAAATATTGCAAACATAAAAATTATTGATTGTTTTCATGTATTTTATATATTGTTTCTTATTAATATTAATTATTTGGCACTTTTATATGAACTTCTTTTATTTTTTTTTTTATGCAAATCATAAGAAGCTATTTAGTATTTCAAGAAAAAAGAAAAACTGTGCTAAGCTTTAAAATTAATAATTTGTTATTTTACTATTTATATGTTTTTGTTTTTGGTTTTTTTTTTTTTGGCAATTCAAAAATAAAAAACCGGAAAATTCTAATAAAAAAATAAAATACAAAGAAAAAAAAAAAAACATACAAAATCTTCATCAGTTATAAATATTGCCAACTTGATCACATTCCTATATCCACGATTCCTACATGGCATTTAGTACTCTTCTGCTATTTCCGCTGCCGCGATGTGGACTATATCCATCGCGATCTATATTACCGTTTACAGTACTATTGACGCCACCAACTACACCACCACCACCACCACCAACAGCAGCATTACCACTGACTCCAGCAGCTCGTCTACTTGATTGATGATGTGATGAATGATGCACCGAATTACCTACTTGATATCTTACATTTGGTTCTCTACTGTCATGTAACATTACATTATCTTTGTTTGTATTATGCCTATTAGTACTGGTATGCATCTGATCATTTATATCATAGTCATCACCTCCTCGTTCACGTGTATGTAAATGATTACGATCACGCTCACGTTCTAAATCACGTTGACGGTCCCTTTCTCGTTCACGTTCTACACGATCTTGACGCTCACGATCTCGATCCTGTCGATCACGTTCTCGTTCACGGTCACGTTCACGATCATGTCGCCCCGATCTTCGATTGTGATGGTATGATGCTCCTAAAATTTATATGTATAGAATACAAACAAAAACAAAAAACATTATATTATTATAAATTATAACAAAATTATCATTCTTTGATTAATTTTAAAAATGGTAAAATCAAATCTAAAAAATTCTAATTCTATGCAAACAATAAAGATTGTCTTTTATATTTCTTTTTTTTTTTTGTCAAGAAAAAACCAATTTTTACATGCTATTTTTAATGTAAAAAAAAAAAAATGAAATAAAAAATAATTATTAGAAAATCCTAATTCAATTATATAAATAAAGGACACATCACACAGCAAATGGGAAAATTTTATAATGACTTCATATATAATTTTATTATAAATATATATGATCCTAAATTGATGGATAAAATTCTATCTATATGTGATAACAACGGTGATTTTTGAAATATAAAAAACAATAAAACAGGATATAACACATTTTTTTTTTGATTACTTACAGCAAATCATAAAATCTTTCTTAAATTAAAGAAGCAATATTTTTTTTTATGTGTGTGTATATAAACAAAATAAAAACATATAACAAAAAGTAAATAAAAATCCATGTAAAAACTATAGAGACTCTTATAAATTCATTATTCTAAACAGCAACAGCCCCAGCACCACGAACAACCCCTGGACTCACTATATATAAATATATATATATATATTTATTGCATCATAAAAAGCATTTTTGATGTTCCCCAAATGAAAATAAAAGAGAAAAGCAAAATCAAATATTGAATCGATTGAAAATTGTATATGTTGTTTTTTTAGTTTTAGAACTATTAAAGTTTATTTTTATCCATTAGATAATAGTAATTTGATCAATTTATTTATTTATTTGTATATTTTAAAGTAATAAAAAAATAATCATAAGAAGAATAGTTAAAATCACACAAATGATCGCGCGGTTTCCTTGTGGTAATGTTATTATACCATTTAAATATAAGTATTTAGTATTTTTTATATAATACAAAATACCCAACTAAGACTGTAATTGTGTAATTTATAATGGCACTGCGTATATGGTATAATAAATATATTATAAGCATTTTACAAACAAAAAAAAAATAATAATAAAACCAATTAAGTAAAATAAAAATCAAATTAAAAAAATAAAATCATATTAAAATTTTGCAATTTGAACACTTTCTCAAAAAAATTTATTGTAAATTAAATGGCGCAAACTGAAAATTTCTTTTATAAATATTAAAAATGTGACCTGTGGATTGTATTTTAATTTTTTCTATTGATTTATATATAGTGTGTTTGCATATTTTTTCATAAATAAATTAAATTATAATTTTAATATACAAATTTTTGTATATAATATATGTTATAATAAAAGTGATCGTCTCAATTCTTCCAAATCAAATGCTGAAAATTTAATAAATTGTTTGTTTAAAAATAAATATAAATATAAATATCGACATAAAACTAATTTTTAAAAATCTAACGATGGTGATAAATAAATCATTTCACCATACACAACGTCGTTGGGTTTGAGCCCATACAGGAATTATATTTTGAGGCAATTCGGTAGTCACAAATGATTTTAATAGATCAACAAATTTTCAGTGGTCGACTGTTAAGAATGTGTCTGTTCACATTAAGTAGAATATGTAATAAAACTATAATACAATTGTTTACTGATACAAATTTACTCATTGTCAATCTATAATTTAATATACTTGAATGTAATGTAATGTATTGCCAACCAGTACAATTTTTGATCAAGACAATGCTAATACAATGCGTTGAATATTACGAAAGAAAAATATAAACTGATATCAAATTAATAATATGAACTTATTAAAAGCAAGCACTACAGACTATATATATATATATTTATCTATACATGTATATTGAATATTAATTCCAATATAGTATAGTTACTAACTATTGGTGACATGATGAACATAATATGTGAATACAATAATTATAAACACAAAAATATTCCATATATCAATTACCTCGATCCCTATCATTATTTTGTAAATCCCTTTCTATATAATATAAATATATTTATACATTGATATATAAATATATATTTATCATAAATATGATTGCAAGATATTTTTAAATATAAAAATGTAATTATCTTTTCATACATTAGATAAAATTTTATAATATTGATATAAAAAATAAATGAAAAACAAACCTGGAGGAGTTGGTCCTAGCCTATCCGCATCAGCCGACGGTGATGCTTCTTGTGATGGTAAAGCTCGTGCAATTGAAGGAGTTACGCGTTGTGGCGGATGGGTAGCTCTCCAATATGCCTATATAAATATATATTAAATTTAATTACACTTAAAACACACATTGTATACATGAAAATCGTATCTAAAATATATACTAACTTCTAAATATTCTGCTATATGTTTACATGCGTCTTCTAATTGATTTTCATCTAATATCACATCAAACATTTCTGGTGGACATTGTGCTAATTTATCGGCAGCCACCATTTGTACTGATAAATTTTTTGACTGAGCCTTCCCACGAGATTTTATTAATCTTTGTAAAACCTATGTATATTATAAGTAAAAAAAAATTTCATTATAGATTGCACGTACAGCGTTTTTATTACAACATACAACCAAATCCATACCACTAGTGGATTTCTTTATTTTACTCTTGTCCATTTTTTGTAATGAACAATAATAAGATCGAAGATTTAATTATGTTTTAATTAATTTATAAATAAATTCTAATTAATAAATATACGGATTTATTTTGTGAAAAGTAATATGATTAAATGACAATAAAAATGTCAAAATATTTAGATTTTTTCATATTTTCATTGTAATAAAAACGCATTAGTAGGTACAATAATTTCAAAATTTAAGAATCTTGAATTAGGCATATTTAATAAATTTAAAACATATAAATGAATATTAATTGTCTTACCTTGCTACTACTTATTTTTATATAAACTATTGTTGGCGCTAAAGAGGTTTTTGCTAATTGTGACGGATGATTTATAGTATCACAATCTAATACAACTAATTGCAATGTTCGGGCTAATTCAAAAATTCGTTCAATTTCTGCCTGTATAGAAAAAGATAAAATTAATTAAAATTTGTATCCGTACATAATGCATAAAAAATATATATATAATAATAATTACTTGAACTTCTGCTAAACATGATGAACGACTATTAGATCTCTCCATAATAGCTCGCTTTGATGGATTATTCATAAGTGAACGTTTTGCTAATGAAATGTCAGCCATAACACGTGTTATAATAATTTTTCCTTCAAACCGATGTTTTAAAAAATCGAATAGTGCTTTTTGCATCATGTCAGTGATTTCATATCCTTTTAAACTTGGACCCACCAATACAACGGGTCTCATCGAAGGTACAACATCGTATGGAGATGAATTATCCTGTTTTTTAAAAAATGGTTTTCGTTTTTCCTTTGTAGGTGGTGTGGCAAATGGTTTTTTACCGTGACGAGATGTAGCCGTATCAGATTCATCACCTATATTTATTATTGTATTGTGTTTTTTTTTTTTTATCATGAGAAAATAAACAAAAACAAAAATAACCAGAAAAAGAAAATATTTGCTTTTAATAAATTATTACTTTTTTTTTTATTTATATATTTATGCTTTAAGATACTAAAATAAATAATTAAATGAAAATTATTAAAATTTAAAATATTTTCAGTGCATAATTTGTATAAATTAATTGAAATGAATGAATTTTTAAACACAATTTTAGTTCTAAAGTTTTAACTGAATATAATCATAACGCGTATGGGTTTTAATTGTTATAGTGAACATATAAATGTCTGTTAATTAATTATAATATTTAGTAAGTGTATTAAATGGAAAAATTAACGTTATCATTACTACTATTTTCAGTATATACATATTAGGCAGGATTTTAATTAGAAAAATAAAATGTTTTATGTAAAATTACAACGACAATTATTATACAAAATTGTTTTAAATAATAACTAATTAATTGTCGAGGTTAATTCAATGTCCCGATGTCAATTTGTTTATATTTTATTCGATACGATATTCTGGGAATTCTGGAATGATGTATCTATTCATCATCTATGTATTATAGATATACAATTATTTTTTATTTATTTACACCAATTTTATCTGTTTTGTAGTCAATACAAATAAGTTCTTTGGCCATAGATAGATTCACATAAAATGTAAAATTTATACAGAGATTAGATAACAATATGAGTAACAACACTTTTACTGCAATTGCAAGAACATTGAAACAGTATAAATATGATTTATATTCAGTATAATTCCTTATGTACAAAATTTTATATTCAATAATATTTGCAATTTTTACTTATGGTCAGAAATTGTATATTAAACATAATATAAATAATTGTAATGATATTTTTAACAATACTTTAACTACAATTGCTACAATTTTTCTAACATGCAGGAAATTAAATTGCTATTATATTACCATAGTGTAAAGTTTATTTACGAGGGTCATGTACGAAATAATAACATAATAAATTAACCGGTTAACCAATAATTAACAAAATTAAAATAAAATAGAAAATAAACAAAAAAGAACTGAAATTAATAATAGAGTCAGTCAATTGTCGGTAAAAATGCAATGTATAAATGCGAGATACGAATTAATGTGATATATTGATTATTATTATTATAAATTATTAATGAAATATTGTAACTTTAAAAAAAATGTACGAATTGATCAAGAATATGATGTCATATTAAAATGTTAATTATAAATTTGTCTAAATATTGTATTTGATTTTCAAAATAATAAAGTGTCTAGTAAAAAATAAATTATAAAGAATAACTTAATAAAATTAAAAATCACATTTCTTTAAACAAAACTTACTGGAATATCTTATTTAAATTATTTTTTTTTTTCAATGTAAACATCAACACATTAATAAAATTCAAATTTTTATTACATTTATAGTTTAAAAATAAATCGTACATTCAGATTAGAATAACAAAAATGTAATTTTAAACAAAAATGACTTTTTTTTAGCAGAAAATTATAAGGTAAATTACTATACGAATGGTGAATTAACATTTGTTTATAATATAATTTGTATTTGCACATATAGTATAAAAACAGAATATAATTGCTCACAAATGATTTTAATATGTTTGCTATTAGTAGTCGCAAATGGGATTTTAAAAATGTGTTCAACGTATACTAAAAAAAAATGAGTAACAAATATACAATTTTCAGTTTACAAAATAATAAATTTAGAATTTATTTATTTTTAGATGAAGATCACCTATTGTGTTTTTAGTAATATAAGCCATATCAATAAAACAAAGATCGATTTTAAGATAGCGATTTACACCAAAGATTACTGGCTTTTTTAATTAGTCATTTTCATTTAAAATTTTAAGAAAAACCATGTACGGGAAAATAATTTACATATAAGACAGATAATAACGATTAGAGATTCATTAGCAACAAATATATAGCATATCTATAAATGGACCAAATAACATTCAAATCAAATAGTTATGAAAAATTGTTTCAATATAATACAATAATATGCGGGCCTATATAAAATATTACACTTAAAGCTAGGAACATGGAAAATGCTAGACAAATTGGTAGCTATACGAATTTCAAATTTAGACTGTATATTTCTTTTAATTTTATGTTGACTATTTGACGGGAATAATAAGAATACTGATAAAACTGTGTACATATTTAATTACAGTTAACAAATCCACAAAACGTATAACAAAAAATAATGGAACTTAATTGTGAAAGAATGTTCAGTGGAAATTAATGTTAATAATGTTAATTATTTTCCCATATATTAATTTTTTGTATTGATATTCTAATATTTGAACATACAGTTTAGCATAAAACATAAAATAGACATACTTTAAACAAAATTTGATGTTTCTTATTAAGCTTTTATAAATTCATAATGGCATATGAAGTATATTTTTTGGAATTAATATTTTCCTATTGACATTACCTCAAATTTCCAATGTTTTTTACTATTAATTTGAGATTTATTTATGGTTTGGCAAATCTAAATGCGCATTTGTTACGTGCAATGCAACCTATTTTCATCAGTAATAATAAAACGGTATAATACTCACAGAATAAAGAACTAGATTTTGATTATTTTTTACTATGGAAAATCAATAGACAATTGTATCTTTGTATGAACATTTTCAATCAAATATATGCTATTTGTAATGTGATAAGTAAAATTAAGGAAAAACATATTATGAAAGATATTGAATAAAATGAATTAAATTTAAAACTGCTTATTTGTTGAAATGAAATGAAATGATAAATATAGTCAACGTTCTAGCCATTGTAATACTTTTTCTATGTTTAGACGAGTAAAAAAAAATGCCAATATTTTTATTATCAATATATGGTGATAATGTAACAAAATATCAGAATATGTAAACACTTATATTAAAACATCAAACCTTGTAATATGTTTTGAGAATTATTGTAAAAAATAAAATATAATTTTTTGTAAATTAAAATAATTATTTTTTGTATATACGGAAAATAAATCACAACAACAAAAAAGAACCAAAAAAAAACTGTGTCATACCGGGTGTAGGGGGTGTGCTACCTCGTGAAGGATCCGCACCTGGTGCTCCGGGTCCACCTAAATTACTACTAGATGAAGCTTTTGTTGAATACAGTCTTGATGATCTCGCCGTTGCCTGCGCATTGTTTTTTATTTGGTTTTTCGTTGGTATATTACATATTTGATTTTTATTATTTATATATTTATATAATATATTATTGGTGTAAAATAATTTCATTAATAAAACATATAATACGTATTAAAATCTATAGTAAAGTATTACCTGCAACCGAATATTTTCTAGCTTAACGGGGCTCGGTACAAATCCCACATCACAGCCTTCTTTGACCAGTCTTCCGATCCACCAATTATTGTCATATTTCTCCTGTTAAAAATTAAAATGTGCACATATCATATTATGGAATATTATTAAAAGAAAAATATGCACACACAAAGACAATTTTAGCATAAAGATAAATGTGGATTTAATGAATACATCTACCCACTACACCTTTATTAAATTAGGAATTATTCGTTACATATTTTAATCTTGTTTTGTGTTAAATATACATTATAATACAAATAATATTTTAAAGAAGTTTGGAAATGTAACATTAAAATGTTTACCATTACACTTTATTATTATTTTAATTGAAGATTAATATTAAAAGTTTATTTTTCTTATAAACAATATAATGAATATTTAAAACAAATCTAAATTCTGGCATAAACAGAATATTTCTCTATTACCTCCAAACTAAAACATATTTCTTTACCTCGTTGATGTCCATTTAAAATACATTAATTTTTAATACATACTTTGTCTAAATTTAATTTAAATCAGGTATTGTTATTTAAATATTATTTTAGTATAGTATTTCGTACTTGGTTTCGGCCAATAAATGTTCTGTAATAAAGTAGCTCTATTCGTTTTAACCCAATATGAAATGTTGAAATGTAAGTTTTTCAAGATTATTTTTTTATTGGGTGTATTCAATTCGAATTTTAAGACTTTTTGTATTATTCTCTTTTAGTAATTAGTCAACTTTTTAATTTAATAAAAATTAATTGTCGTGCCCATATATATAAAATCCAAAGTGTGTATGCTCAACACGTCTGGGAACCAATATTAATTTATTTAAATAATTTAACATTTTTTATATATTGTATTTATGTAGATAATAAATACCTAATAAATCTAGTTTGACTACAAAATCTAACTACTCAAAATATTAATTATTGTAATATTTTTTTACACATACACAAAATTTGTTCGTCTAGTACAGACTGTTTCGTTGGACGCGTATATAATAATTCATAATATAACAACAGCAATATAATGGCACAGAATATGTAAAAATATTTCATATGCCACAATAAAATATTATTGATCCAAGGATACAATTATTAAATCGATAAAAATATAGACAAAACACATTCAAAATATGCTAACAATATGGTAACAATGAACTTGTGTGGACATATTTGGTGCTCAACGTGTATTAAATATATGATAATATTCAAAAAAATTGTTTTACCGTAATATGAAGAAAATCTCTAATATCAAATGATATTGCGCTACCATGCACCGGTGAATCATCGTCCAGATTTCCATCATATGATACATTTGTTCTAACAGCGAATGCTACTGGTTTATCCTGTTATACATGTGGAAGTAATACATAAATAAATAAAATACAATATATAAAGACATTGAATATTTTAATATTTAGTATTTATCGATATATATGTTATATGTGTTAATATCATTTTTTAGAATTTTAATTCCTTCTACCCTTAATTAAATATAATTGTTCAATAACATTCCGATAACACATACATTAATTAATTTATGTATCAAAATTTGATAAAACTATGCAAATGAAAATGGATAAAATCGAAATAATTAAATTTTCTATTGTACTCTGAGTACATAATTATAAAAGAAATTATTCATGTAATTATTGATAAAATGTTTATTTTATCATACATTTATAGCATGCTTACCCTAGCTTTCTCCAGCTGACCTAATGCTTTGCGTTCTTTTTCTCGCCGAAGCGACTCTTTTTCCTCGTCTAGCGACAGATCGGATGAGACTTGTGAATAATTTGAATCCGCAGAACCCTACAAGAAACGCAGAAAAAAAGTGTTAACATTTAATATAATTGATAGTTTCTATAATTAAATACAAAATTATGATGAAATAATATTTTTATAAATATTTATTAATTTTATGAGCCACATATTAAAAAGTTATATAAGTAAAGTTCTTTTACGATTATAATTTCATAATTTCTTAAAATATTTCTAATCAAAATAATTGATATTGTGGATATAGTTGCTATTAGAGAAATTATTTATTTTTTTTTCATCTTAGGTTTACCTGAACATTTATGTTAAACAATTGAAATCAAATTTTAAAAAAGTTTTAAACGTATTTAGTGATCATATCTTTTAATGAATGTTTCCTCTTAAAAACTATAATGTTTAAATAATATTATACACGTAATAAACACAGGCACTATGTTAATAAAAGTAAATGTAGTTATTATTAACTATTGTATGATTTGTTAAAATGAATTAAACGTTGATTTACCAAATGTAATTGTGGTCGTACAAACACAAGATCATACTGCGCATTTCATTTAAAAACGTGATAAACAAAACGAAATGATGAGCAAAATCCAACTGCAGATGTAAACTGATACGATAAACAAATCAAAACATAACATCTTATACACACATATTTTTTTCTAAAAAAGATATCAGAAGGATGTGTACAGCATTTGCTCACTGAACCTGATTAAACATAATTTTAGATGAATTTTTTCATATAATCGGTATAGAATATATATGTTGTGTTTCAGAGGATTAAGCAAAAATATTATTTTAATCATATATTTATCAAACCACCCACCACACTATATACACACACAACATCTATATAATTTAAAAACACACCTGTGTAAATAATTTATTATAGCCACCTTGATAAGTAGTATAACCAATTCCAAGACCCATTCGAGATTCTCGTTGAGGATGCCCCACTGATGAGGATGGGGCTGTTACTTCTGATGTGGGCCTTTTAATCATGGACTATTTATGTATCCAGTTTTTTTCTTTTTTTTTTTTTGTAAATTTTTATTACAAAATTTATTAATAAAATATCACAATCGAATTTCTTTGTTATTTTGTATAATTATTATATATTAAAAAGAATGAACAAATTTTATAAACTTTTTAATTACATGTTCGCATAAAACACAATAGTGTATATAATATACAAAAAATTGAATTTTCACTTATAAAATATAAATACTTTTATGGCACATTTGATGATTTTGTATTATTTTTATATTTGTATACACAAATACCTTCTATATATATCAATATTATTTTATTACTCATTGACAGAAGATTATAATATATAAATATATGTTTTAAAAATCTAATCTAATTATATGTAGATCATCAAACCTACATACACACACACACACACACACAACACATTCAATTTATTGCTGATAGTAAATATATAATATATATGCGTATAAAAATAGTGTTGACTTGTCAATTTATATATGCAATAAATATTAATAGCGAGGAAAATTATAATTACAATAAAATTAATTAAGCAATTTATGTATCATAAAATTTGTACAATAATTTTTAAAAAATATATAACAATAAAAAAAACGAACAAATAAATTTAATAATAGCGCATGGTATATTTTGTTTATAATTTTCCAATTGATGAAAATATATTTACACATTTATAATGTAGATTATAAGTATTGCACAGCACAGCACACACACAAGGCAGTAAAGTTAAACAAAAAAAAAAAATGCCATTGTTTAGATTAGAAATTTAGATATATTTTGTTTTTTTTTTCCATAGTTTAGTTTAGATTTCGATTTAATAAGAATAAAAAAAAAAAAAAGAAAATGAAAATAAGAACACCAGCACATAATTTTTTACATAACTATAAAAATTAAACTGATTTTACTTGAGTAAAACCATTTGTACTGAATTTTATTGTTATATTGTAAGAGTAAAGGTTATAGTATGTAACTATTTTTAATAAAACTAATTCATTTTAATTCAAAAAAATTAATTAAATTTTTTAAAAAGGAAAACACACTTTTTCGAACATAAAAATGTGTTCGTAAAATTTACAAAATATAAAATATTTACGTATGTATAGAAACGTATATATATTATTACTAACTAACTAATGACATATACATATTTTTATATAACACATAATGGTATATAATATTCATATATTCATATATAAATACAGCGTGTCTTTTTATGCTTAATAGATCTTTAAAAGTTAAATAAAACAAAAACTGCGTTTAATATATATAATTAATTTAGATTTTATTTGTTTCAGTGTAGGTGTACTTTGTCAAAATTGTGAATTTAACTTTGCTATTATTCAGGTCGCCAAACTGATTTAGAATTCAGTGTTAATTGTATCATTTATTTTTATTTTTTCTTGTAATGTCATATCGGTTCGATCAAATGACCTACATGTAACAGCTAATCGCATTGTGCATATTTATATTATGTTTTATTCAAATTTAAAGAGTCCTATCACGCTTAAAAAACCACTCTGCATGTAATATATAATATAAAATAAAAGAATAGCAAAACAAACACATCTAAACGCATATCCAACTTCATATATATTTCACTTTTCTATATATGCTGTACTATTTACACATCATTATATATATATACTTTTTATTATATTCTTGATCAATTTTCCAAATACTAAGAAAATTCAGTGCACATTCACATTCAAGTACCACACAAAAAAAAAAAAAAACAAAAAAACTATTCAAAATTATTTCATTAGATTATAATAATGTGTTTTGTTTTCTTGAAAATATATTGAAATTTCTTGAAATTTTTGGTTCAATTTTATATTTTTTACATATAAACTAACACGTATACACACACAAACACAAACACACACAAACAACATACAATATATTTTAATTATAATAATAACAACTTTTCCTGAGTAATATTTTCTTATTATATTTATTGTATTTGTTTTTATTTTTAAGCAATAAATTTTTTATTTATAATTGTTAAAAACTGAAAAACTACATTAATTTTGTGGTTAAAAATGAATTAAAATATATCAAATGAATTTATAATAATAATAATAATTTGTTCTTATGTGGAAAATTTGATATAATTTTATAATACACATTAAAAAAAAATAAAAAGTCATATAAAAACAATATTATATACAACACAAAAGCAAATGTGATGTGATATACACGCGCACACAAAGAAAATAAACTTTATATTTTGTTGTTGTTAGTAATACGCATATACATATTATTATAAATATACAGAAATTAATATATAGTACGATAATATTTTTTTCTAAATTGTTTATTGTTACGATTACGATGGTGAATGGATAGATGCGCAATACAACTGAACGTTTCAATCAGAAAATGATCCAGTTTTATGTATTTAGTGCGCGCCATAATGTTATATACAAATTGTTGTCTTTAAAGTACAATAGCATTCAAAAATGTCCATAAATGAATTTTCAATTTAACCACGTTATGTCAACATCAAGTTATGTTACTAAAATAACACTATATTTTCGGTATTTACCTTTTTCTTATTTCATAAAAGAACCAAATGTTAATATAGTAACACAACTGAATAAATTTTGGTAATCGATGCAGGTACTCTGCTCCATCCTTAAATTTTGGCATATGCTAATACATTATAAATTAAGAATAATATATATTTAGAAAAATTAAATTTCATATGAAAAACTTATATTATAACAAACAAAAAGAAAAGCAATTTTTCCTTTACATTTGAAATTTCACAAATAGTTGATAAGAAATGTTATGTGTAGTTTTTTTGATAAAATTATGACATGGAATGTACTTGACGCAAACAAACAAATGAAAAACAAAAAAGAAAATTTATCGCATGCGTATGAAAATCGACGCCATTACATTAACTGCGCGACTACTGTCAACCACATGAGTGTAAAATTTTCAGTTCATTTTATTTATGTATAAGAAGAGATATGGAAAATCGAATAATGAGAATGAAAATAAGGAGTAATTTGTTATAGTATATAATATAATACATACATACATACATACATACACATTGCTTGCTTATGAGTGGAAAACTCAACATTTAAAATTGAATGCCATGTGCATCTGTGTATCAATTGTATTGTATAAATAAATATAGTAAAGAGGAAAAGTTTTTGCTGATATAGTGATATATATATATATTTTAAATTTCCGTTGTCATATTGCCATCATTTATTTCTGCGTAAACTTATATTAGTCTTATATTATACATTTTTTTTTAATAACAATAATGTGTAAGGAAAACTTATATGTTACAATTTAATTACAATTTATTATTTACTCGTTACTATTTTATATACATATATCAGTAAACAAACAAACAATGTATACTAAATAATATAATAATAACAGATGTTTTTATAACTATATGTACGTGTAATTAGGTTTTATTTATTTGAAATATCAATTAACTATATACAATAATTGTTTTTTGTTCTTATCTACACATACATCGCAATTTTTTCATTGAACCAAAAATTAAATAATAATTAAAATAATAAAATGGTTTATAAATTTTATAACTTTTATTATATACATCTCGCATATATGATGCGTATGATGCGTATATAAACATAAAGTATATAACTTATATGAAGATTAGTAAACGCATGTATAACTAAATTATATACTAAATTTGTGCTATAATATACAATATATACATTTATATATAACTAATAAAAAACCACTTGATCTGATTTTGTATTAATCCTTTTAAATTATTATAATAATTTGCAAATATTTTGAAATGTTAAATATTTATTTTTATATGTGTGTATATTGTATACGCATAATTGCTATACATTTATATAGGCACATCATATTTTGAATATATAAAATTATTATATTACAATATATTCGAAATATAAATCAATCAAAAATTGTAAATATTTTTTAATTTTATAACAATTTTAGCTATTATATATATTTTCAAGTGATTTTATGTCTCGCGACTGTAATTTTTGCTTTAAATTAAAGAATAGAAAAATTTATATTGCTCTGAGACTAAGATTATGCTATAAATTTTGTAATTTGTATTTCAAATTTTTTTTTTCTAAATATTCATAACAAAGTACAAATAACAATCGGTTTTTCGAAATCTAGTTTTTGTGTAAAATTAGTTTTAACATTAATTTTTTAATTTGTGTGTTGCAAAAAGGAAAATAATGCGTCTTTGCAATCGAAATCATTCGAACTAATTGAGAATTTAGTACGCTGTCATATTATATAGCAGTGTCGAACAAGATGGAATTCAATGCATATTATGTTTGTAAAGCATATGAATAAAATTAATTTTTAAAACACTTAATATCAACATTATAGAAACAAAATCTTTAGAATAAGATTACAGAAATGTTTTCCTCTAATCAAAAATTAATGAGAATTTCGTAGCAATCAATCAATCAATTCGTTGATTCATATATATGTTTGAGATAAGTTTAACTATAGAAATTACCGAAAATACAAATTCTTATATATCCTTCCTACTTAAGCTTTTATATATGAACTTTATAATAACTTCATATATACTCGCAGTTAATGTATATAATCATTAATTTTATCAGTTAAAACGTATTGTATTTGTAAAAATTGTGGAAAGCTATAGATTTTATGACATTGAATACAATACATTCCAAATTCCATATACAATTAAAGAAACAAATAATATGAGTACTACGTCTATAATTTCATACGTAAAGAGAGTCTATTTATATGAAAGTGTTATAATAATAAATAACTATACTGTATTTAGTTTTTTTTTCATCTGCTGTTTCTACTATACAATATATTACGTATTATATTTGCACATAAATGAATATACAAACCTTTCTTGGTCGCAGAAATGGTGGTCTAAATGTACTTGTATGACGATCGTTATTAGCATGGTGATGATTGTGATGATGGTGATGATGATGATGCTGATGAGGTTGGCGATGATCACGACCGCTCTTTACATGCGACATTTTTTTTTTCTTTACTTTTTATTGTTTCATTATATCAAACGATTACATATTTAGAGCAACATAATATTTAAAGAATTTAGTAATTTAAGTGTTAATTTTTTTTTTTTAAATAAACATATAAAACGTCATATATTTATTATATATTTTATCAATATCAAATACAGATGTGTGATCTAATAATCAAAAAAATTATAAATCACATAAGTTTACGCTAGCACTTTTTCATTTTGTTTTTTTTTTTTTCCACTACTACATTCGTTTTTTCGAATAAATTTCTAATAGCATTTTATTTACAAATGAATTAAATATATATATAACAATATAAAGAAATTCTAAACACTATATATTCACTATTTATTATACAACTGCGTAAGTTCTATTATTATTATTATTATTATTATTATTTTTTTTTTAAATACTGATTAACATAAATATTTACAAAAGATTATCGATAAAAAAAAAAGTTAATTAAAAAAAAAAAAAAATAAAAAAATAAAGTAGTGCACACCACAATAATATACATATAATTGTTAAAATTAGAAAATCCACTTTTCTTTTAAAATATATACTTAATAAAATATAATACAAAATTATAATGATGCGAAGAGCACCAGACTAATTTATAAATACATTTTTTTGAATATACTATTGTGCGTATAATACAGTTTCTATATAGGTATATCTGTTGATATTAGGTAAACCCCAACCGCGATCATTTCGCCTTTGTACATCTTCTAACTAAGATTGTTTGTTTAACCGATTCCAATATATTTGCATATGTTACTAAAATTTTAAAACCAACATCGATGCGTTTCTTTAATGGCACTATATACCGTGTGTGTGCGGAGCAGTGTGAACAGAAAACACATGGTATATATATATAAACACATTTATTATACAACTTTAAACAAATTAGTTTGTTGTTGTACTGTTTGGTTACGAATATTAACGTTAATAAAATTTTCAAAAAAAAAATAGAAACAACAAAAACCAATTTATAGGCAGAGTCGTATCATTCTTGTTTATACATTTATACTATACAGTGCTGCTAAAAAGTAATGTGCAAGTGAAAAAATAGAATTATTTAAGTATATCTTTTGAAATGATGATAATTATGTTGAAACCGTGTAACGTTTAATTAATTAACATATACTTTACACATCTCTATTGTCACTGAACTGTACATCAATTATAATTTCACTTCACCAATATAGGTAACTTTTTGTCTAGCTATTTTAATTTTTAATAATTTAAATCGAGTATTGCACTACTTTTAAACATGACTGTATGCGATTGTTTACTACTATTGTATATATACATATATTTATTTATAATTATTTAAAAATATAGATAAATATATAGTATATTTAATTGTTGTCAAAATTGTATAGTAATTAATATTTTAATTTTTATAATTATATACTTATGTAACTGCAAAAATTATTTTGTGTACACAATAAATTCTATTTGAGGAAAAATGTGTTTTTCATAAAGAAAATGAAAATTTATGAATCATCATTTTCTTTCGAAAATCATGACTATAAAATTTAAAATATGAATGATCACAGTTATTTATTTTTATAAAAATGGTTTTAAATTTATCGAATTTATTGAATTGATGAAACATTTGATCAAATTATAATCTTTGTTTAATTTGCATAGAAAACTTATATAAATTGAACCATTTTTCAATTATTCCTGATTATTATTTTATAATTATTTGTGAAAATGCAGTGTTTGGATAAAACTATCACTACACCCAACACTGAGTCGGCACTTATCAACAAAATATTCTATAATCTTTTAGCTGGTAAAATTTTAAAACTAGTATATATACGGATTTCTGTTAAGATATATTTGACTAAAACATTAAATTAAATCCAATTTATATACAATATATACTAATATGCTTATGTATTATATGATACAATCGATGATTAAATATGATTGTACGAATATATTGATTTTGTATATATACAAATTACTAATAGACATATATTGTATAATAGTACTTATATTAGATGTTAAGTATCTATATTCTATTCTATAAGTTTCCCATGTATATAACTACTATATATAACTACTATTTATATATAACTAATATATAAATACTATATACTTGCTATATATAATTTATATATAAATTACATTCATGGATTATTTTTATTTTCTTGATATACTAGTACCTAGTACATAGTATAGAACATTTATAAAGTTTTTATTTTATTTTATGAAAGCTTTGACTTAAAATAATACTGTATATTTTAACGTAGATGGCAATACACATATTAGATTTTATATGGATTTATTTAATTTGTTATGAATATACTGAAAAATATATACAAATTACCATCAAGTTACCAATGATTTTGTTATTTATGTTATAAGTTAGTTTGTAACTGGTTCACTATGTCTTTAAATAGATTAAAATATAAATTATATTCATCAATGTAATTGAGACGCATAAGTATTTGTATAAAGAAAAATAAATACATTTATTAAAAGTGTTAAAAGTTTTATATTTTCTAATAAAATGCAAAAATTTCCTACCACTGTTCATAATGAAGATATCAAAAATAGTCTAGGAATATGAAAAGACAAGAACTAATGCAAAATATAAATAATATGTACATAAATTAATATTGATAGTAAATATGTGTGTACAAAATTTAATTTAAGAATCTATAAAATTATCAATAGTATCCAATTTATACACATGGTTCTTTAATTAATCACTTATAGAGTTATATTATACCTAATTTTTTTGTATTGTACTTTCTTCTTTACAAAAAAAATAATAGTTTACTTTTTAAAATTTATTATTATCGCATATGTATAAAGACGAAATTCTAACTTGCAGCTTGCAACACATACAAAAAACCGTGTGTCCGTACAGTTTTTTGTTATTTATAAGTATATTCATACGATATAAATATAATATATGCAACATCTAATATAGGTATTTATAATTTATAACATTTATTAAATATATAATATACCTATGTGCCTTTACAGTTTACAGTATTTTGAATATATATAACAAAATATATATAATATTATAATTTTATGTTTTTATCTATATACATTTAGCAGAGTTGGAAAATAGGTTATTTGATTGGCGTAACAAATTTTTGTAGTTTATATACGGTGACTGTTTAAATTAATTATATTTAAATAATTATATTTTCAATGTACCCAAATTCTTTTATAAATTAGTCAAATTTTATAAATACACAATACATTTATAGTTTACTTCATTGTCGAATATACAACTACAGGTGATTTATAATCAAATTAAATTACTGATATGTTATACTCAAAAGATAAGCTATAAGATGAGATATGATAAGTTGATAAGATAAGGCAGATGAAAGAAATAACCTTTGTTGTTAATAATTTATTATAACTAATTACAAAAGTATGATTTGATTTCAGAATAAATTTACTTGATAATTATTTTAGTAATAACATTTTTTGGAGAATTACCATTACATCGCTCATGGAATTCCAAAAAACTATGAAAATATATATAGTGTTGGACGCTATTCAGATTACACATTACAATTGTGTAAATTGTTACATACCCTAGTTCAGAGTAATCCACAATATCTTGACGGTAGTGAATGTATGGTAGACCCCATATGCTTGGATGTTCAAAACAATTTAATGTCATTAGAAATTTTTTGCATGGAAATATATAGTTTTCTGGGCTATTATTTACGGGCTTTATAATTATTGTGTTAATAATAATAAGTGCAGATATATGCTGTATATTAGTATATACTGTAAATATGCACGCGTATTATAGATTTAATATATCTGATACACTGACGTATATGCATATATTATATTCTGTATATTAATTCGCAAATGTTAATGTGTGTAGGTATATGTAATTCAATTTTTTTTTTGTTTTTAATGTTTTGCCAAACTGTTGTTGTATAATATATAATATGCAACAAAGAAATTGGTTTAATTCTAGGAACTAAATATATACAATTTATGATCAAACTATAATAAAATATATAATATATTCTCATCGTACAGCCAATAACATAATATAGAATATAAAAAGGTAGATATTTTTGGTGGTATATAAATATGAAATTGTTTTATATAGTTATAGATTATGGTGGCTGTCGGTAATAATAAATATAATATATATGTATAAATGTTATTTACATAAGTGTATGTTGGCGGTCACAAAAAAAAAATTTATATACGAAGGATAATTGGTCTGCAATATATAAATTTACAACTCTCTCTAATATATATGCCATATAATGATATAAAATATAATACATATGTGCTTAAACATATACATTTTAGGTATATATTTATAATAGATACAGAATACTTTTATTCCGTTGTTTTAGTTAGATTATCGATTAATTATATTGTATTATATAAATTTTTCTTTAAATTTTATGCTCTTGAATGCATTTGCATTCCTATATTGCTAATGACCGTCATACTATAAACAAACATTTATAAGTTTAATTGAAAAATGATATTTTGATAAATTTTAAAAATTATAGCACAAACCGCATATTTATGTGTCATCATCAATTTAATTTATGAACTATATTATACATTATCAATTCATGGACGGCTTTACTCAGAGTCCAATCAGTAATTTTAGTAATTCAATAATTTATTTACTGGGACACAATGTACAGTAATTGCTTGGGTCGGCTAATAGTTTAGTTTGTATCCTGAATTATGTAAACTAAATATACTTCATCAATTACAACACAATCTAAATATATATGAATAAAATTGTGTATATTACACACACACACACTCACAGTATTAATTATATTTAATAAGTAAATAAATCAAACACGAAACCTTGATTTTTTTTTTGCTCCATCAGATAATCATCAGATCAATTTGTTATATATTATTTGTATATATCGTTTTATATAATTTAAAAAGTTTATATATATACCATTATTGTATCAGATGCATGGACAACAAGATAAAATGCAAAATTTATGAACAAAAAAACACTGAATTACCGTTGCATATTTCTAAGAGATATACATAAGAACTATATAAATACGATGTTTAAAAGCATAAAACCTTCTATATTATGTATACACAAAAATTGATTTTGTTATGTAGTTGAGTATTTTTACATCCAAAACGATCAACATTACAAATCTAACTTTTTGAAAACAACAAAATTATCATCAACATCGCATTCTATTGTATCTATAACATTTTTGAAACATATAATTTCGATGATTTGTTTTTCACATAAAATTTAATATAATTTCTGTTGAACAACAAATGAATGTGTGTGTATATCGAATAAATTTAATTTTTTTTCCCTTTTTACATATACACCTATTACAAATATGTGTATTATAGGTTAGTGTAAGGTGTAGTATTTGAATTTAAAATTAAAATATAACAGAATTTAACATATTTTTTTTTCTTACAGCGAAACGTTTAAATTTTATATAGAATATTTTTTCATACCTATATATGTATATATGGGGCCGACACACGGTAATTTAAACACGCAATCACAATAACGGTAAAAGGTAAGACTTATAATTTTTTTTCTTATAATAATATTGATGGTTTACAAATTAGTTTATTTAACAATATAAATAATAATGCAAAATAAATTTATGCGAGATATTCAGCAGCATCGCTTATAGTTATATTGAAAAAAGGAAACGGATAAAAAAAAAACGATTAAATTTTATGCATCTTTTTATTGCTAAATGAAGTTAAAAGGATTATATTTTGTAAAGAAATAAATTCGGTTTCATTAAGACAATGTATCAACTATTGAAATAATGCTGATACATTTATGAAAGCAGTACGCAACCTTATGGCAATCGCTTTCGATCAAATTAATACGTATTTATATTATGTGTTTAATTAGTAAAATAATAATATACACATTGTCATGTACGCAGAGGATATTACACGAATCTTATTTTTCCTTTCAAAATATAAAAGACACTCGTATATATCGAAAGATATATGTTTCCTTAACTCGCAATTATTATGGTTGCATTTTCTTATTCTATTATATAAACGAACAAATTAAACTGCAGCTAATAAATTTCAATATTATAAATATTTCTTATTTCTGGCGATTTTAACTAGGCACTAGATAAGCATAAATGTTTCTCACTGCTCCACACAACTTATATTTATATAACAATTCTATTCGATTATTTTATTCAATATTTAAAACAGATTTGATTTTATATTTACTTTACAAAAACATATATTTTTATGTCAAACATTCATTTATGAGATTTTTTAAGATATATTGTATCTTACGTGTCGATTGATCACAAACATCAGGATCTATTCATGATAGTGGTGCAATGGTACGCAGTTGTTAAACCGTATGTTATTCAATCCGGATGTTGAGAGTTCAATTCCATGAATGCGAAAAATTTGTCAGTAATTTTCATTCTATGCAAATAACTTCATTGATTGAATTACCATTTATTATAAAATGCAATGTTAGATCGTTAAGCGAATGGCGCTATAAACTTAAATAAAATTATGTACAATATTTTTCTCTACATCTTATTATATAACTTATTGTATTAGTTGCTTACTATATATGACATAATATAATTATATAGGTATTTTTTCCACCGATTTTATATTGGATTTGTTTTGTTATAATATTATATCTATGCATATAATTATGAGTTTTTAAAATATGAATAGTATATATGTTTTGCCTCTTAGTTTAGTGTTTGGCGTATTTATAAGTGTATATATATAAAACAAAATAAATCATCAATTTAATATGAAAAACTAAAAAAAACATCATTACTCTATATAAAAATGGTTTGAAAGCAGCAAATATTTTGTTTTCCAAATTTTTATTCTTAGATACCGCTGTAGATATATTGTAGAAATAATTTTTTTGGTTTTTGTTTTTGTAATGTGTACATACATTTAGCTACAGAGATGAAATAAAATAATGTTTAAACATCGCAACAAAACTATATGTAATCAAGAATTAAAATAAAAATAAAATGGAAAAAAAATCAAGTCACATTTAAATGTTGACACAAATACAGTATATGTAATTTATAAATATATTCATGTGATAAATGTATGTATACTTATATATTATATATATATATATACCATTAATAATGTAAAAAAAACCTAAAGAACCAAGTGTAATAGAATGAACTATATAATAATATGTAGACATAAATGCTACGCTATCCTATATTTATATAACACCAACAACACATCAACCGGCACGTATAAGATAATGTAAAAATTATATTTATTTATTTTTTTTTACGTGCACAGAAAAATTATTATGAATCATTTTTCATGGAACATTTTCAATTTTAGTTTTTACTTTTTTTTTTTTGTTATTAGTATATATTTATTACTTATTTTAAATGGTATTTTTGGACTTTTCATTCAACTATATATAGAATATTTATAGTAAGGAATGTGTGTGCATTTTTACGCATAATAACTTCGGCGAATATACTGCGTCGTTCAAGAGTTAACACATTGGCAGATTTACCTGATTTATATTAAATTCCTCTGCTTCTCATTTGAAAAGATGGGTCCATCTTTGTCTTCATAATAACTGATAGCATTCATACATATCTTTTCTTTCGAAATTTTAATTTATATTATGTTGAAAATATCATATATAACAATAAATTCCAACATTTCTGGAAACAAACATATTATTATAGGGTTCCCAATTTAAATATTGTTTAAGAAATTGTACTAATGTGTTTAGTAAACTGTTTTTTTTAATCTATTGTAGTAAAACATATTAAATTTATTTTATTTTCTGGACTACCATACTTACTTTTGTGTTTGAATAAAATAATTTTTTTCAAAAACATTATAAGTGGGTAACTAAAATATAATATACAAAGTACAAATACAAATTTTTCAATACTTTAAATGTTAGTCAACTTAATTATCAATAAACGAACAGTTTTGTAAAATCAAAACAAGAAATTTTTTAAAAATATGGTGTTTAAAATCTAACAAATAACGATTCGATCATAAGAATATTTAAATTAATAAATCATCCATTGGTACATAAATGCAGACCAATTGGTGAATTGTTATACACTCCGATACGAACTATAATTTACCAAATTGACGGCTATGTTAGATAGTAGTTATATAGTCCATTTGGTAGAGGTCGAACAATAATAATGTTACAAGGAGTAAAAATTTTTAATAAATTTATTCCAACTTTTTGCTCTTTTCCGTTTTCACAATTACCATGAAAATTACATGCTTGGTTAAAAATCAACGAACGCGAATGGTATGGGTATACATTATGAAAATATATATTGAATATAATGAAAATAACAAAATATGTATATATATATATATTATTTTTTACTGCTATGGGTTTAAATATAAGAAATTAATGAAACATAATATTAATTACTGTGTACAATAAAAAATTGTAAAGGTAAAATTATAAATATTTAAAAATCAATAAAGACTCACTCATGGTCGTCTAATGATGTTTTTGTCTTTATCGCCACCATACCATATTTATTGTATATGTATTTATAAAATAGATATGGCCCAAACAAAAACAAGTACTTTTATTATATTATATATAGTGAGAAGACTTAATATACATACTAAATATACGAGTATGTATATATAATTTATTAATATTAAAATAGCAAAATGGTTTTTATAGAAATCGATGCTGGAGAAATAGGTAGCAGATGTTATTTTCAAAATTTTTTTTTTCCTCTTTGTTTACAAGGAATACATAATATATTTCAGTGCGGTCTTGTTTATACAATATACCAATAAAATAACGAGAAAAACTATTATTGTATGTGCAAAATTTAAATAATAATATATTGTACAAATTGGTCTGGTTTATATACCAGTGGATTCAATAAATTGTAAAATTGTGTATTTGAGCAAAATAAAAATATTAGAATATTATATATATAAAAACAAAAAAACTCCGCCGTGGTACAATTATATATTATTTTTTTATTTTATCTTCTATAATAAATAATTGAATATTTATTTTAAGGAATATTAATTTATATATATAAGAAAAATTTCTAATATTTAGACATGAATCTTGAATAAAAAATTACAAATAATATCAATTATTTCTTCCAGCTGCGAAAATTGTTTTACAGCATAATGAATATAAAATTTATTCTGATTTTAATTTTTAAATTATGTTAACATATTCTGCAATGACACATTGCTATAATAATAATTAAATGGAATGGAGAATGAGACGAGTTACCATGATATTTATATAAAAATCAAAGCGTAAAGCGAACATGTTTATCAACTCATCTAATTATCAGCACCACATATTGATTGTTAAACATAAATATAGAATTAACACAATAATAAAACATAGTATATATTTCTTATTTTTTATTATACTAGGTGTTTACATTAATTTTGGTCTATTATTGACAGTTTTTTAATGTTTATTGTTTGATAAATATGAACCGCCAAATGTGGGTATAATACTGTGAAATAATTTCAATTAATTTTTAACTAATTTAAAGTCAAGCAGTTATAAAATAACTTTCTGTTTGATAGTAAGTCACTCAATGGATTTTACATCACCATTCAGATGTATTATTGGAATCGATATACCCTATTGTTTTAAAAATGTATGTATGTAAAACATTAATTAACTATACTTTATGAAGAACATGGACCAAAATACATAGACGTATAATAGTTCATATACTTTATACACACACTATAAAAACTTATATCCACTTCACACATCTTACATCTTTATTATATTTAATTTACATTTATAATCTATCAGCATCTACTACATTTTTTAAAACTATTTTCGTTCATAGACATGTCTCTAGCCGAACGAACCGATCGCAAAAAATGTTCCTTTAAATTTGTGGCTGCAACTCAAATTAAATGTTGTGCAAATGTTTGAAATATTTGTATAATTTTCAAATTTGGCAGTAATTGTATCTATCCGTCTGCTGTATATGTAAACCTAAACAATTTCATTTATCTTTATATTCACAAAAAAAAGTATGTCCACACTCGATACCATTTTCGATTGAATTCGTTTTCTACAATTAAATATTCTGTATTTATTTATCACCGCTTTATATTTATTTAATTTTATATTAAATTTGTCATTCAAATTTTTCTACCCATAACATAATTTTTATATAAATGTGTATTGTCTACAATTCTATATTAACTCTTATGAGAATTATGCGCGGCATACAAAGGATATTACAAAGTACACATACACAAATTAATGCGAATATTTAATATATTTATTAAACTATTATGCAATAATGTTATAATAATATGAAAAGTTAGAAAGTGTTATAACATTAACGTACACTGTACGAGTAAATGTTCGACTATATAAACATATACATATAATGTATTTCGGCAAACTAATGACAAAACATAATTTCAACTATATATAATATTTTAAGAAAGATATTAAATTTAATATATTTCCATATAATTAAAATATGGGATTGTATAGTTTTTTTTTTTTTATTTCAAAAATTTAATTTAATTGATAATTTATAGAGTTGTGCATTTACTGTATGAATATAGAAATTTTATACATCGCAAATACATACACTAACCCGTTTGTATGAAATGCTTATAATATATAGGATGGTTTTCGAAAAGTGTCTGCAGTTTCTTTTTTTTTTTTGAAAGAATGTGTCATTTTTCATCCATTTAAATTTAGTTAGTACACGAGTATAAAAGGAAAATGTTTTGTAGCGTTTCACTATCACTTTATGTTTACACGAAACATTTATGACATATTGCCGTATTCAGCCACTGTGTGTGGCATTTAAATACTATTTACCAATGATTTTTATGATTCTACGACTTTTTCAACAATAGTTAGAGACTCAATTTTCAATTAATCATGTCTAATGTTAAGACTTCCAAAAAATTAAACGAACTTATTGTTAACACTTCGTATGTGCATGTGCATATTTTAACTTATGGCATTATATAGCTGCTATTATTGTAATTTTAAATTCGCGACCGCTTTTCTTAGAATTGAGGGGAGTAACATATATAAACTAATAATAGTTTCATATATATTGTATATAAAAGTATAGTTACACAATATATGAATTATGGTTATATATATATGAATATCTATATAGGTGTATTATATATATATATTACAAACACGCATTCATATATTGTACAGGGTGTATTAAAAAGTAATGTAATCCATGTATATATAGAATTATATTCGATAATGATAATTTCGTAAAAAGTGGAATATTGAACAGGAAAAATGTGGTGTTCAAAATATAAATAAAGAATTGAAAATGTTATTATTCACAAGATAGTTATCATCACCAAATCAGGTTACTTCAAGTATATAGAGCATCGATCAAACTTAAATTACAGTCAATTTGGTAAATTACTCGGCATTGGTCAATTGATAAGTCTGCAAATTATCGAAAAATATCAATCTGCCTATAATTTCCTGGGTTATATTTTTATATAGTTATTTTATGATCAATTATTTTAGCTTTGATTGCATACATATATATTATACGAATTCCACATATACCATTCACAGAATATAATTGCAAATATAATATTTATCAACAAATTTACTATATACTATATAGTGTCTATATATAACAGATATATATATATATATATAAATAATATAGATCAGCGTGTACTATTTTTCATATTTTATTATATTGTATTAAAAGTTCAGTTTATTGATTAATTCATATATTAAATCAATGATTAATTTTTATATCATAAAAAGAAATCTAAGTTTTGTGTGTGCACAAAACAATAAAATATACAATTTCAATTGTCGAATATCATTAATTATATATAAATCATATATACATATTTACTATATGTATATATGGGGTCTATAATAATAGTATTGTATATATAATGACATGATGACACATAATAAAATTCAAAATCATTATCTCTTCAACATATTTATAATATTGTTGTCACATTCATTTTGCTATAATGTTTTAACGATTAACGCGATTACCTCTGCAATGGAATAAAAATACAAAATAATAAAAATAACAGAGATACACAGAAAACAGAATATATACGAATTAAAGAAAACTGGCACAAGAAAACAAAAAAAATAATAATAAAAATAATAAATAAATAAATAAAATAAAATATATATATATAATAAAAATTAAAACAAATATCGAAACAAAATAATATAATACATTGCTGTTGAGATGAGATGCTCACCCACCGAACTCAACATTAAACCATATAATATCTATATAATATACCATAATACTCACGCTATGTTGCTATATATATATATATATATAATGTATATACAGAGAAAACTAATGATATACGAGTACATTTATGCATACACATACATACACATACACACATTATATTATTAACAATAATAAAAGAATAAGGCAAAATTAAAAATAATCAAACCAAAAGTTATAAAGTAAATAAATTTCACAGAAAAAAAAATAAAGGAAAAAATAAAAAACTGTATGTAGACACTCTTTTACTTTCATTTCGTCTGTGTGCGCAGGATAATGTACAGAGTCAAATCAGCGATGGATTAATATTATTGTGACATATAATTAGTGATGGCCAAAAATTGTTATTCAAATTATCATATCTTAATCTTACGTATCTTTCCTCTAATAGTCTAATAATGTATATATAGTGGATGATTAAATACATATACAAATATAAACTGATTGAGTGACCCACTTTTTATATCGACTCTTAAATGATTCAAAAATTGAAGATTTAATAGATGATTCCTGGAATATATACCATCTATTAAAAACTGCTAAAAATATTATTAAATAAAGAAAGATGAAATTGTAATAAAATATGTAATTTAAGAATTTCATATGGATACAACCGCACAATCTTTAAATGGTCGCATAACGTGTGCATTTACATTTAATGAAAAAAAAAGTAAAAAATGCTATGCTCCGGAGACGTTAAAATATTATTACATATCTGACAAAAAAAAAAAGGTTGTATGAATATATGAAGATATAAATTTATATATAATATGTGAATTACAAATAAAAATAAAATTATCGTTATACACATAAAGATATATATAAAGTGCGATTTTAGCTGACTGCACTCTCACATGTTATATGAGATTGAGAGTTTGTATATACATAATACAAGTTCTTTTTTTTAATATACATTATTCTTAATGGACAACCGTCTTATTTTTGGGCCAAATGATTTCGCGCGTTTAACCTTGACTTTGAAATCCTTTACTTAAATGCACTTTGTTTTATTTTATTTTATTTATTTATTATTTATTTTTTTATTTTTATATTATTTAATTTTGCTTTGTGTATTTGCGTATTTCTTATTTTATACTTATTTTATACACACATTCTATAATATTGTTTATATTTATTTATAAAACTTTGTGTGTGTGTGTGTGTGTGTGTGTTAAATATGCAGGGTTACTTTAAATTGTTATTATATATGAATATCTATATATATATATATGTAATGAATATAGTCGACGAATTCTGTATTCTGCTGCTAACGACGACATAATGAACCAGTATTTTTAGTCTTGATGGAGTTTGGTGTTTTTATTTTTAGGTATATATATATATATATATATGTATGTACCAGTCAGTATTTGGGTATAGTATTTGAGTACATTTTTACGTGAATAATTATTTGGTGGTGCCAAAATGATAATTTTTTTTATTTTATTTTTATTTGACTAACACATTTATTATCTCATTTGTACATATATTATATATATATATATAAATATAATCCACTGTACAAGTTTAGCACTTAACAAATTTCGTTAATTCCTTTTTGAAACATTTTTTCAATACAAAGAAATATTTTCATTAAACCTGCATCAAAATGTCTTGTTAAAAATGCTTTGTCTAAGCAAATCCGAGAGACAGAGAGAGAGAGATTCCAGCATAAAGATTTTTTGCCAGTTCTGCTGTTATATGGAGTAACGAAACTTTTTCCAAGCAGACACAATTCACTTCATTTTTGATATACAATATATGATGGTTGTGTGAAAGCATCCATAAAATTTATTGCTAATTATCAAAATCATTGTGCAAATTTCCATGGCAGTAAGTAGAAAACATATCAACACAAACGGGATCATAAATTAAATTGTAAATAAAAATATTCTTTAATAGTAGTTGCTATAAATATTGACTCTTTTATATTACATTAACCGGCATAAATATATTTAGGCAACATATATAGTTCAAGTATATATGCAGCAGAAATATTTAATCCAAACAATGATTCTGTATAAGTGTATGGCATAGCTGTTAGTGTCATAAACGTGTTATCATATGGTGATATACAAAAATGCATTAAAATTAAAATAATAACTAACTTGGCCACACAAATAACTTGTATGCAAAAAGGATGTAAAGTGTAACTAACTCTAGCTTAATTCTTAGATTTATGCCTATTATGGTATAGAAACTTGAAATAATGGAACAACAGTCATTCATATATGTATATATGTATAATGTGGTCATGTTTGTTAGAATTATTATATATTTTACAGAAATACGATTTTTTTCCACAGTTGCATAATTTTATATTACCTATAATACAATACATATATACATAAATATATATATTTAGTGCATGCCTATATAAAATTAAGTTTTAAATTCATCACAAGGAATATATAGTTATTTTATTTTAAAGTACAGAAAAGGTATTTATTCAAGGTCAAAAAGTATTTTTGTTATTTTATTTTTTTATTGATCGTCTTCCATTTTAATTATATATTCTTCATATATGTACAGCCTGTGTCTCAAAAATACCAGAACTTTCCGAAAATTACATATTTCAGTGGTGCGACATTTATTTTGTGATATTATTAGTGGTTACACACATCTTTGACTGATGTTGTGTCCATTGTTTATAAGCAAAGTTATAGAGCTGAAAACATAAATCTATATAAATTTTTGCTGATATAAATCCAATTTAACAGCTGCTTGAACCGATACCACTAATAGGCTATAATGGTGGTAAGCGCTATCACATTGCTTGTAAACAATGTCATAAAAGATAGGGAATTTTTGAGACAAAGGATGTATACTCGTATACATATACATATTTCTTCTTATATGTTTATTTGAAACCTTTGTGTTTCTGTTCTTTTTTTTTTTTTATTGCACACATATACATTTATTTTCTCATAATTTTAATACTGATAAAAAAGACACCTAGTTAAGCAAGTTAGTATATAGGAAAGAAAGAAATATTATTATATATATACTTATGTTTATATATACTATATCTGTATGTTCAATATAAAAACTATAAAATATTTTGCAAAGGATAGCATATTACGTGCGTTTTACTAATACTATATATATATATATAGATATATATATACACTATATTGTCACTAAAAAGTCATAGCATAGCAGTTAATATATTTAATAAAACGTATTCGTCAATAAATATAATTCAATTATATCCATTTATTTATCGCATATAGCATTTAGAGCGCGCAGCTGATTTAAAATATGTGTAAATTATTTTTTGCCTTTGTATTATTTAGGTATATATATTTTTTGATTATACTATATATACTACAATTATTGCGTTGATGTTTTGGAAATTATGTTCATCATTTTTTTGGTCCTACAATTATTGCGTTGATGTCTTGAACATTATGTTCATAATTTTTTTAGTCCTTTTTTATACTTATTTAATTTTGATATGTCTAATGTTTTGAAACCGCTATGAAATACAATCAATCTTTAGTCAAAATTACTCAAGTCTACTTTAGTCAATAGATGAGGGGTAGTGCCACGTTGAAAGCAAAACCCATGCATTTTTTATATACAATACATATTATCTAACATATATTATTTCTTATGTTGATGTACCTTTCTTTCTATATCAACTTTTATTGTTACCAAGCTACCGAAAAGTATATTTATTAAATTTATATATAGACACATACACAATACATATACACATTAGTTTTTAGTATTTTCAATTATTATTATTTGTTTATATATATTTTATATATATATTAATTTATTATAAATTGAAATATAAAAATTATCAAAAATAATAAAGAAACAAAAAAAAAAAATCTTATTATTATTATTACAAACAATAAATAAACTAATAAAACAAACAAAGTTAAATAAATATAATACTTCCCGTCATCAAATTAGTTTAACATTACATATGGTAATGTATATCTCGAGTAATGTGTATATATATATATATATGGTATATATTGATGTGTGTATACATTTATGAATTTTAATATAATATTTACATTATAATATGTGTTGTATACTGTTGTGTATATACAAAATAATATACTATATATATATACTAACTATATATACAATAAGACAAATATTTTAATACAATAACAACTTCTTCGTCGTATATACATAGGTTCAATTAATTCAAGCGCAACAAAAATTTGTTGATATATATATATAAGAAGGCATTTAAGCAAAAAATAAAATTCTACATACACACATTTGCATATAATGCCAAAATGTAATAATACATTATGCTAAATTTTAATTACTTTATTATTATTATTTTTATAAAATTATAAATACATGTATACAATGTGCACGCTGACAGCAGCAACAGAAATTTGAAGAAATAACCACGAAGCTTATCTCTTCAATATTATTATTATTATTATTATTATTATTATTATTATACGAGTTTATATTTATATGGTATATATACCTATGCTATATAGATGTTAAAAATATTTCAAGGACATCATCATTATTATTATTATTATTATAATTATTATTATTGTTATTATTATTATAAAAAAATAGTATATTCAATTCGTTTATGTTTTTTATATATATCTTTTATGTTTGCACATTTAAAAAAAAAAAAGTAAAATAAAATGATGCGACCGACCGTATCTTAAAAATTCATAATATTATTCTTCATATATAGTTGCATACATACAATAATATATTTAATATACAATCAATGAGCCACAACACAATTCTAAAATTTCTATTACTGCGTTATTATAGTCTTTGCGTTTTGTTACAACAAAATTGTGTTGGTTTATTTTTATTTTTTTTTATTTTATAACATTTTATATTCGAAATTACACATTAAAACAGATTTTTTTTTTAGATTACAAATGCATCGCAAATAATTGTATAATTATCATTTTGTTCCGGTTCACAATGGTATTGCAGAGAATGACCAACCAATGTGTTAACACAATTTTAAATCCATTGGTTTTTGGCCATCAATATACTGCTATGTATTATTTAAAAAAAAAAACGGTTACGTACTGGATTATTAGATGAGAGTAAAGTGTATAATATGATATGGTGACTGTACAGGTTTGTCGACAAAACCAAAAAAATGAGTACTGTATGGTTAGGACATAAGTTTCCTCTGTACTAAATTATCTTTGGCAAATAACAATCAGTATGCGGCGCATAAGCGCAATAAATACAGAATTTTTTGGAAAATACAGATAAGGATACTTTCATAATGAACCAATCATTTATATATATTAGGTTGTCAACTATCTCCCTTCCGCCTTTTTGCTCTTTATTCAATGCTTTATAAAAAGTGTTACAGTAATCGGATTTAGTTCAAATATGCGCCGTTTTGTTCGATAATCTGTTTCCATCTAGACTGCAACTTCATAATACCTCCCTCGTAGAAGCCCCCCTCCTTATTTGCGAAGAACTCGGACAGCCACTTTTCACAAGCCTCTTTTGAGATCAACTTTACACCACCAAGGGCGTTCGCCATGGACAGGAACAGGTGGTAATCACTTGGCGCTATGTCCGGGCTATATGGTGGATGCGATAAAACCTCCCATCCGAGCTCCCGTAGCTTCTGACGAGTCATCAACGAAGTGTGTGGTCTGGCGTTGTCCTGGTGGAACACTACACCCTTCCTTTTGGCCAATTCTGGACGCTTCTGGTCGATCGCCTGCTTCAAGCGGTCCAGTTGTTCGCAGTAGATGGTAGAATTAAGCGTCTGGCCATATGGGAGCAGCTCATAGTGGATGATTCCCTTCCAATCCCACCAAACACACAGCAAAACCTTCCTGGCCGTCAATCCCGGCTTGGCCACTGTTTGGGACGATTCACCGGCCTGCGACCACGACCGTTTTCGCTTGATATTGTCGTATGTGATCCATTTTTCGTCGCCAGTCACCATCCGCTTCAAGAATGGGTCGAGTTCGTTCCGTTTCAGCAGCATTTCGCAAATGGAAATTCGGTCCATTAGATTTTTCACTGTTAATTCATGTGGCACCCAAACATCAAGCTTTTTTTTGTATCCAGCCTTCTGCAGATGGTTTAAAATGGTTTGGTGACTAACTCCCATCTCCTGGGCGATGTCAAGAGATGCCACATGCCGGTCTAACTCGATGTATTCCATGATTTGATCGGTATTTGTCGTCACAGGTCTTCCGCCGGCTGGCTTATCCATGGTGTCGTTTTCACCGGCTCTGAATCGTCGAAACCATTCCTCCGCGGTTCGAAGTGATAGAGTACCATCCCCCAAAACACCATTAATCTCACGGAACGTTTCTCTAGCGGATTTGCCTTTAACGAAGGAAAACTTTAAAATAGCGCGAATTTCGGCGTTAGTGAACTCCATGTTTACACGTCTATAACTGTTGAACGCAATATCCAAACTAATCATACATAGCGTCGTTTTGTTTGTTATGTCAAGAGCTTTCAAATTATGTACAGTGTTGCCAGATACGAGCTCTGTAGCGCTTTGTACATAGCCGCGAAATTAAAAAGACAAAAAGGCGGAAGGGAGATATTTGACAACCTTATATTTATATAAAAAACATATTTTTATTAATAACAGTTCAACATTTATATGTATTTGACTTTATACAGAGGTCTTCTTAAGTTACATAATTTATAACTGAACAACGTTTATTATATGTTTATTTATATGAATTATGCAATATTGTATACTCAAGGTATATCAGTATAAGTCAACCCTTTTCATAAATTTTTTTTTTATAATGCATTTTGTTACACTGACCGAATTAAGTGTACAATAATGTATATATGCACGCAAATATATACAAAACATCAGTGTTTAAAATTTAAATAATAGCTTATAGAACATATAATAATATAGTTATAAATATATATAAATTTACAAATTGAATTTAAAATCAAACGAAAATAATTATTATATTTTATAAAATATGTAATTAAATATTATATAAATTATAAATTATATTAAATTCAACTCATTTGTCTTATAACTTTTTATTCTATATATATAAAATGTTTTATAATAATAATAGTTGTGTTTTTCCTTTCCGCGTACTTGCGTACTTTAACCAATCATATAAAACTTCTAAAACGCTAACAAATTGCAAAATTATTCTTACTAAAAAGAAAACCCTACACTAATACAATATTAAATTGCATTATAATGTCTTCATATTGTGTAGATTAATAATGGACTGACAATGAAATAAAGAGATATTATTATTATTATACCATTTTTATTATTTAAAAATAAACATCTATTCTTATTTTCATATACAATATATAAAAGCCAAAATCGTTGTTGTCTTTTGTCGACTTGTCGAGATGAAACTAATTGATTAGTTTTCAGGTAGGTCTATTTTATTAAACAAATACATATATGGTATATATGGTATGTAAATTGATAGTTATATAATAAAAGATATGAAAAAAATATACAAAAATAAAATTGAGTGTAAATATATATATTTAGATAGAACATTTTTTTTTACCTATATATCTATATCAAATAATATTCTAAAGATTTTAATATAATGATTATAATATTTTTTGAGGGCTGCGAAGTATTTCTATATACCTAAAAATGTATGTTAACGAATACAATGTATAAAATGATGAATAGATGTTAAATTTTTGTATAAAAAACCAATAAGGTATTGGGTTTGTACAAACAAATTTTAAAGTAAACGGATACAATAGAATCGGTTCGAAATTTACAATTATTATTTTGGGATAATTATATCTACACTTTCATAATTTATGATTTTGTATGGAAAAGGTACTACGTTTGTGAGTAATATACGGTTTTCTTCACAATATGGGTATATGCGTATATATATGCAATATTTATTGTAATTCATTGTTTTATAGTTAATTTTTAATTTTAAATACAAACATTTATTAAACTTTTGACTCTATTATAGATAATCTGCATATATATATATTAAATAAGATATTATATATATATAAATATGTAAATATCAGTATTATTCATACTCTCATGTTAATATGTAATTAATTATATGTATATATATATATATATTTTATTTCTATATGCAATAATATTAAATTAAAAAATACTTGAATAAAAGAAACCAACCAAAAACGGGATAATTTATTACTTATACATATGTAATTAATTACCATTTCTATAAGTTATTATCGTAACCCAAAAAAATAATTGCTTTTCAATGTGTATATGCATATGTATATGTTAAGTATGATCATATATATAAAAATTATATACAATAAAACACGTAAACTTATATATATAGTTATATCATCATATATTCAACTATGCATCCACAATATACATCTATTTATCCATATAACTATAGATATACGTACAGTCATCCTTAATGACTTATATGTTATATATCCATATATAATATATATATATATATAGGTATATAATTAAATGTAAGTGTATATATATTAACAATAAAAATTTCTTAAATCGATTTTAACCAATATTATTACGGCGACCGGTTCCATATAATAAATAAAAATCTTAGAACAAAATTATATAAAACACGTAACATAAGTATAATTGTATATATATAAATATGTATAAATACAGAATATAACAGAACAGAAAAAAAAAAAATAAGACTCAATTCCAAATACAATAAATATTGAAAAAAAAAAAGGAGGATAAACGACGCGTTTTCTTATTTTATTGGTAATATAATATGATTATTTTATGAAAATACATAAATCGAAAATTCTTTATTATATGCTTATTGAATATGTGTTTCTTGTTGTTTGTATTAATAATTTATTGTATTACCTGTTTTCATGAACAATTTATATTTATAATTTTTTTGGTAACATCGTTTCTCATAAAATTACTTCTATAACGCATATCCCATACAATATGTATGTTACAGCATGTGACCGTTGAAACATATATATATATATATACTATTGTTATGAATACAGTATTTACTGATTCATAATAATAATTAGATTAATCAATAATAAACTGTAGAATTATGAAAATTCAATTTAATTTTTAAAAATTTCTAATTTAATTTGTACATTATTAAATTAGCGAAATTTTTGTCAGACAATTTTATATCGAGTCTTTACTGTCACTTTTATTCATTTAATTCTTTCTCCTTACTTAAATATTTTATTTATTATATATTATATACATTTTATTATATTATAACACATGTCATAAATATAATATATAATGCATAATTATATTATATATTATTACACATACTTATTTGTATACGTATAATTGTATATACTTTAAAAACTTTAAAAATTTCTTATAATTTACCTGCAAGGAGTATATTCTAGTACATTCTTTTACGTAAACTGTTTTGGTGGTGTTAAACATCTTAAAAAATATTCTGGTCGATTCTATAATTTTACACACGCGTGTATTAAATTCTTGTAATTTGATATTTATCATCAACATTGAAATACAAAAGGAAAGAAATTTTTGTGATTTGCTACAAAAGAAAATGACGGTACATATCTAGTAGAATAGTTCAAAAATGAATGTGTGGAAAACGGTTTCCCTGAATAGAATTTGTAAAATATGGCGAAAAACATTCGTGAATTTGTTATATATCCAATTTTATTGTCTTTAAAATATTATTTATATATTTGGTTAAATATTAAATTATCACAGTATCTTTATTTAAATTTCTTGATGCATATAATACTTAATCCTTGATGTTAAATAATTTTCTGCAATTGTCTTTATTCACAGAAGTATTAAACATGTGGTTTTTTATACTATTAAATATATTCGAGACAATAAAATTTGTGAGAATTTCTTATTAACTGCAACTGCATAAGGAAAAATATTTGTCGGACGACACTGGTTTACAATATCACATGAAATTTAGAATTATAAATATATATGAATTTTATGATTATTAAGCATTTACTAAGCGTAAATATATTCACAAAATGTTTATTATTTAATATATTAATTAAAATTAATTAATTATTAGATTTTAATTGACACTTCTTTATTTATAAAATATTTAAACACACAATTACATTTTTTTGGCTGTAGCATGAAATTCCTTTATAAATATTTTCATAACACAATATTGTTTCTTTAAGTTTTTATTATTTGCTTTATTCATTTCATTCATTTTTTTATTATTTATCAATAATTTTTAAATTTTCAAAAAAAAGTACATAAGATAATTGGCAGATATTATACCTCTCTAAACTATTCTAATAATATGATGTGCATACAAATTAGGTTGAAAAAGGATTTTAGTAATTTTATACCACCAAATCAATAATTATTATAAATATTTATTTTTATTATTGTATTTTTTAAATAATAATATATGCGGCTCCATAGTTTTACAAAAAAAAAAAAAACAATTTCGATATACAATAGTTTATGCTTCTTATGACAAATTTAAAAACAAAAAAAAAAGGTTCATCAATGGAATTTATTATTCTGAATTAATTTGGAAAAACGTATAATGTAGTGTGTGTTCGACTGGCTGTATGTTTATTTTTTCTTGTTGCTTTTAATCTATATATTTTATTTTGTTAATTATAAAATTTAACAATATCGCAAATACAAAATTTAAGTCGTATTATATTATGATAAAAAAATGATAAAAAAAATAATATTATTTTATAATACAAGAACAAATACATACTTAAAAAAATAAATAAATAAATAAATAAATAAATAAATACGCATACTTATACGAAAACTTAAAATAATTACAAAGTTAAAATTAATATGCGCAAATTTTTATTAATAGCAAAAATGTTTTTTAATTTATTCTTAAATTTTAATTTTTATACATATACAAATAATAACACAAAAATATATTGTTTATATGTTATTTTGCAACTTTTGTGTGGTTAAAAATGTCGAAGTTTATTTAGGTAAAATAAAAATGAAGAGAAATATATAACGTATAAATTTTTTAGTACATATAGCTATCGAGTATGTGTATTTTTATTATATATTTTTACCCAAATGTACATTTATAGTTAATAGGTATATTATTAAAATGGTTATATATAGACAAGCAATAAAATTATATTCGTATATATTAAAATTAGAGGTAATAAATTTTTTTTTTTTATATTAAATTTACTAATTTAATTTTTGTATTTTTTTATAAAAAAAAAACAAAAAAAAACTTGAAGAAAGATAATTTCAAGGAAATAATCTTGATAAAAATAAAATACCGCAAATATTCAAAAATTTTTTTGTTTTCTATATATAATACATTAAATTTATTACTATATGTATTTGTATTTGTATATATATAATTTAAGTTATTTAGGTATACACCGTAGCACCACACAGCCATACAGCATACATCGACACGGTAGAACAAAATAAAAAATTTTTATTTATTGTATATTGGTAATTTATTATTAAGGAATGATTTATTTATTGAATTGGTACATAAAATATATATATATTTATTTATATTTATTTATTTATTTATTTATTTTAACATTACAAATATTATTTAGAATGAATTTTATAGAAATTCTTTTTTGGTATTAGTTTAATTTTATTATAGAAATACAATTATTTGAATGGTGTTCCGAGGTTGCCGTGTATACAAGAATTATTTTTGTGATTCCGTTGCCCAAATAAGTTATAGTAAATTTTCGATTTAAAATAGTATTCATTATAATCATCGCAGTAAGCGTTTTGGTAATTAAAATTATTACTATGAAAATTAATTGAGTTTTAAAAATCTGTATATATGCGGAGAATTAAAATATCAAATCATTCTAGAACCATTTTTTATATGTTTTATTTGTGATATCTTATAAAAATTACAATTGGGTGCTTTTGACAAATAAATTTGCTTTTCTGTTTTTTTTTTTTCGTTACGAATCACATAGTGGATGTATCTGTGTTAAGCCTTACGGACACCATGTTTTGTGTTATATTTGCTGTACATATTTATAAATATAAATATGATTATTCTAGTTTATAAAATACGTTATAAAAATGCGTTATAACTTTATATGGTTATATCAAACTGTGTTATATGTTGTATGATTTGATGTTGTAAGCAGACAGAGCGGTACGTTCTTATGAGCTTAACAGTTTGTTTGTTGTAAGGACAAAAATTATGAATCATTTAAACAAAACAAACATCCATCTATAACCCATTTAATTATACGTTTATTATAATCTACAAAACATTAAAGAATTAAAAACATATGGCGGTCATTGGGTTTTATTTTAACTTTATATATAGAGTAATGTAATTTTGTATATATGGAAATATATTATATGGGATAGAAATTAACACAGACTTAGATTTATTTCAACTGGAATCCTATATATGGATAAATCGCTTAGGAAAATATTGAAAATATTATAACAATTTATAATCCTTTTGTGTGTGTAAAGTAATTGCATAATCGAATATCTTAATTGACGATTAATTTAATACAATAACTCTTTATTTTTTTTCTATATTCAAATAAAGTAAAATACATGATATTAAATAAAACAAAAAAAAAAAACATGTTCTGATATATTGTTTAAGAATGTTTTTCTCCAACATAAATGAGTAATAACTATGTAATGTGTGTAAGCATAAAGTTTTTATAATAATTTTATGAGAACAGAGATAATATATAAATAATGAGTAATTGTAAAATAAAAGAAAAATTTATATTATTTATTTAGAAACCAATCTTCATCATCACCATATATATATAATGTTAGTCAACGTAGCTCATATAGCATATATATATCAAATATAGTTACAGTCTAATTGATAAATTACGCTGCAAGTAAGAATTTACTCATTTTTTTTATATAAATGTAAAATTATATATGGATGAATATAATATATAAATATATTGTATTATTGGTTCGATAAACGTATTGTTAAATTTCTGAATGACACATCACTTAAACAGAAAAAAAAAACATATTATAAATTTATAAATTTATATATTATTTTTATTATAATATATATAGCAAAAATATCAAAAAATAAAATAGAATTGCATAAGGAGAAATTGAAAAGTTAAAGAATATTCTGTAGTTACTATATGTAAATAAATCCAAAACAGTTAATTTTCTATTCATTCAAAAACATGTTCTTACTTTTTTTAGTACATATTTTAATTAACATGGAAATTAGAAATGAATGTATTTATAGTTAAATATGAATTCCTTTTCCGCAGATAAATCATTAAAATGTGCAAATTTCAAATTCAATGAATAACAAAACTAATGTGGCAGAAGAAAATTCGATATCATCAACATCCGAATTTAATATATTTGTATTTTATATTTTCATTATATTATTTCCTTATTTCAAATAGTTATCAATAAAATGTGTATTTGCACAAATGTTAACGTATTATATATACGAAAATTGATATTAATATTATAATGTTATAGCCAAAAAACAATATACGATATATAATCGTATATCAATTGCAGTATTTGACGACTATTTTTCTCACATTTGCCAATTTGTCTTCTATACAAATTTTAACAATTTTATTGTACCATATATATGAAAACTATTTAGTTATAGCATTCTCGCAGAGTCCATATATCGATAAACAAAACATTAAACACTTAATTATAATAATATTATATAAAATTTATATATATTATTTATTTGTATTTGTATTTTTTATATTGTATATATAAAAACTATATAAAGTACATAATATAATATATTATATATAGCGTTATATATACACAAAAGTACTATTTTAAGTTCTATATAGATGTGTCGACAGTAGTGTTTATACATTGTGTTGTTGTTATAATATTAACATAATAATAATAATATTATAGTAAAAACCGTGTGCGTTTTTTTTTTCTAACACTTTGTATATTATAAATTATCTATACATATTATACGCATACAAATACATATAGATTAAATAATGCGACAAACAACCCACATAAAATAGATGAAAATAAAAATAATTGTAACAAATACCGACTATACGGATTTTTTTATTTTATTTTAATTTTTATTTTATTTCATTTTTTCCTATTTTTTTTTTTTTTTCTTCTTGAAATCAAATTATTACGCAATTAAAAAGAAAATGAAAATGAAAATGAAAATGAAAATAAAAAAAAAAAAAAAAACAAATTAATGAAAATGAAAACAGAAAAAATAACTGAATTTATTTTTATACTTAAATTACTATTTGCCGTTAATATTTATGTACGACACATGCCTCCATCTATAAATAATATTACACCGCACATATTTATTATTATTATTTTTATTTTCTTTATTTTAAAAAGATAGATAGAGAGTACGCGCATAAGTACAAAAAAATACAATTACTTATAGATTTTTATATGAGCGCAGCATCTTTTTACTAATCTAATTTTTCTTTCATTATTTTTGATTTTTTTTTTTTTACTTTTTTTCATTTAACTTTTCACTCATCTCTGCTGGCGTGCATCTGAACACAACAGACTACCATTTATTCCATTCATATATATATATATATATATATATACTATATAACTTTATTATAGGTATCTGTAGAGCATATATTTATAGTTTTCCGTTTATGAAAATTTAATATAATATTTTTTATATATACCTATAGTTATTATAATAATATCTATGTGTATGTGTGACTATACGAAAAAATAGTATAACAGATAAAATTCATATTTATTATTATTTATATTATATAAAAAATATACAATATTAATTATTATAATGCTATAGTCAAGAGTAAGACTTGGGTTATAATAGGTATATGTATTTGTATATGAATGTGTTATATATACATTGTAAGTACTACTCTTATATATTTAAATATATATATATTTATAGTTAATTTAATATACATAAAAATATTTTTGGCTACATTTGTCTTATATAACATGAAAAAAAAAAAACAAAATAAATCCAATGAATAAATAATTCAAATATAGAATATATTGTTCTTAAATAGAAAATTAAATACATATTTTATAGATCTTTATTCATAATAAATACTTAAAACACACACATATATATATATATAACCGGAAATAATAAATATAATTTCTATATAAATGAACTATATTGATTTTGAAAAACTATTGCATATACCTGATGAACAGTTGATGAATTAATGCAAATACCACCGAACATACCATTATTATACAGTCAGTCAAGTTGGTAATATTAATTACTATGTAGGCAATTCACCAAATGGCCTGCATAATAATCGAATGGTATAGATATTTTCTTAATTGTATAGTTTTTATATGACTAATTAAGCATCAGGATAATGCTACAAATACAGAAATATAAACATTGTTAATTTTGGGATAGCGTAAAAACACCGCATATATTTACAAAGATATTCGTTTTTTTTTCAATAAACGAATAAATGATAATTCAGTATTATAATAAATACCAAAAAATTTCACATGTATATTTCGGGAATTGAACCCGATATTTCAAGATTTCCATTTACAATAACAACGCCAATAATATCATTTATTAATACAAACACCGATATGTGAATAATCTTTATTGTTAATTTTATAAATTATGAAAATCTGTTTTTTTTTTGTGTTATGAAGTTTTATCTGCGTTTATTTATTTATTTATTAATTTATTTATATTTTATTCAACTAAATACATGTGTGAGACGAATAGTCTCTGAATTACGATATTTTATTATTATTGAGAAAATTATATACTTATACTTGATTGATATAGTGAATGAGTTCAGGTGTCACTGTGACATAATCGTATAAAAATATTATATAAAATGGAAAATTTAAATATATATTTCAATTCTAATGTAAAGATTGTAAAAAACTAATACAAAGTCATACTTTGCTATATTCATAATTTTAAAGTGAATTAATTAATGTGTATTTCATATTTTAAAAAAAATGTAGTTCTTCCATTTTTTTTCTTCAAATATATACATTTCCAAAAAGTAGAACTTTTACATATTACTATTTAAAAAAACCATCTTTTTTACAATTCAGTAAATTGCAAAGTTATACAAATTATAGATGAACTTCTTCTATGAAAAGAAATTCTCTTCCCAAACATTTCTGTATTCTAATTATGAACATTGTGGAAAAAAAAAATGTGGGTGTTTACATTTTTAATTTTCTACTTTTTTTTTCTTCCAAATAATAACAGAAACGAACATAAACTATAAAATAATAAAAAAAGATTGCAAAATTAATTTTAATCAAATATTGTTATTCAAACAATTTGTATTGAAATGAATGTATAAATATATTAATTAACAATAATAATAAAAATTATAAAAATTTGATATTTATTGTATTAGGTATGTGTGTGTGTGTGTGTGTGTGTGTGTGTGTGTGTATGTAAATTTATTTACTTCATTTTTCTTTATATTTTATAATTCTATTTTTCAACAATTTATAAAAAAATACAAAAAAAATTCAAATGACTATTACAATGAATAAAGTAAAAAAAAACACACATTTAAATTACCTAATAAAAAAACCAGTTTGATTTTGATTTTACAACTAAAAAAGTAAAAAATTTATAATAAAAAAAATACGATTTCTTCATTACAATTTATGGGACATCATATCGATTATTTTCTAAAATAATAAAAAAAAAAATAATAAATAAATACAGAAAAAATACCAACTGAGCAACCGACTTTTATATAAAATATTATTAGATCTCTTTATATATATTATATTTTTATTTATTTATTTATTTATTATATTTTTTATTATTATTATTTTTTCCATAATCACAAATAACTATTTTAAAGAAGAAAAAAAAAAAACATTTTATTTTTGTTTTTGTATTTGATTGTATATTTTCATCTCATATATTGTATTAAATTATTAAATATATAGTTGGGAGAAGATCGCAGTGTATATAAATATATATATATATAATTTGTACATATAATAAAAATATACACTCAAATATTATAATAATATTAATATTTACCGAAAAGTTGATATTACGCCCAACTACTTCGCGTACGTCCAATTAAAAAAGTCACGAAAATTAAAATAAAATAAATTTGTATTTTTTTCTTTATTTATTTAGTAGTTTTTTTCGTTTTTTTATTATATTATTTTGAATGTTGTTGATTTGGTTTTTTTTTTTCATTTCAGTTTTTATGTAAAACTTGTTAAAATAAAAACAATTTTATTATTCAAATTATAAATATAGTACCGGAAAAAAAATGTGATATGGCATATATGGTACATATATATATAATATATGGTTATTTTGAGATGCATTATAAACATATAGATTATATACTATTTTATGTACCATATACATACATTGGCGTGTAGAGAGACATGGTCGATTAATACATTCACTTTAATTCTTATAGTTTTCTTAAAATTTAAATACAAGAATTTAGATAATAAACAACGAAAAAAAAAAAAAAAAAAAAATGTGGGCTGAATTCATTTTGAGCAAATATATTGATACCGATACTCGGTACTTCTATATATAAAAAAATAAACACATTCTATGGTACTGTTGAAAGCAAAGGAATTATATTTGTATTTTAATCATTTATAATTATAGTTTAAGCAACAATTTTTACATTTATTATATTGTATAATGTATATAATAAATAATGTTTGAATGTATTTTGAAAAATATTGATAATTATTATGAAAACTATAGCTAATAAAACTATTCATGTTCCATTGTGGGATGCAGATATTTGCTCATTATACGTAATTAAACAGATAATATGGAAAGAGTATACGTATCAAATTATTTTATAATATTAAAAATTATACTATAATCTTGTATAATTTAAATATTTTATTACATAAGCATTGAAAAATATTACCATAATATTAAAAACATATTAATATGGAATAAATAAATTTTAATTAAAACTATTTGTAAAATAAATAGCGATAAAAATCCGAGTGCGATAATGATCGATAAACTTCACCTTATAAAATACCATATATAATAGTCTAAAATTTATACAAATATACACATATTTCATATTATACAGTAAATTTAATACAAATTAAAAGTTATATATCTATAGGCAAAGTAAAACTTATCTTAAAAAAATGGTAACTAACAAAATTTTAAATACGAATTTTATTTATGAAATCACATCACCCCTAACACAATATGAAATGTATACTTACTTTTGATGAAATTAATGTAAGAGTTGGAGATGATTCCTGTAATTTAATAAAGAAATAATGACATTTATTTCTTTGTATGAATTTAAAATGGCTGTTTTTTTTTTCATTTACAATTCCTTTCAAATACTGTACTTATGCGTGTGTGTGTGTGTGTGTGTGTGTGCGTTTAAGATATTGACTTAAATGCACATTCATATATATTTCTTACAATTTAACGTTACGTATAATATAAAAGTATAAATGTTTTGCCACAAGCACACACAAACACAAGTACAGTATTGAATAGAAAATGCATTAAAAAGTACAATAACAATTTTTTTTTACAAAAAATCTAATTAATGTGACTTACTTATCACATACTTGTGATTTAAAAAAAAAAAAAAAAAAATAATAATAATAATAATAAATGTAATTTTTTAATTTAAAATAAAATGAACTAAAAACAATACTAAAACAAAAAAAAAATTAAATAATAAATTAAGAATTATTGTATTTTATGTAAATTTTGTATTTATGTTGAATATGTTAATAAATTTTTATGTACTGTTTTTCGGATATATTATGTACCATATTTTTTATATTACATGCACGCATAAAGGATCGCGATCATGTGTCGTTCATGTTACCCAGTATATATATATATATAATCTATTTAATATAATATAGAAATGTTCAAATTTGATTATGTTTAAAGTTTATGTTTTTATTCCAACGAATACCCAAAAAAAGTTAAAAAAATAAATAAAAATATTTCGATCCTGTTTGGCAAAAACTAAATAGATTTTTCTGGATGAATAGTAATTTTATATATTTCTTGGAATTTAATGTAATTTATCTTTTATCTAACTTGAACCTTAGCATTTTTTTAAAACATATTAAAACACATTAGAAAATTATTATTGAATTCAATAAAAAATAAAATAAATTTGAAGTACATATTTGAAAGTATTTATGTATGGTATTGTATATAAAATATGTATCTAATAACTATATAAAATAGATATTCATCATATAAATAAAAGTGAAAAGACACGAGAAAACACAAACTGTCATGCATTTTGATAAAGGATATTATTGACATATACATACAATATTTATATTACTTTTTATTTTTTATAAATACAAAATAAAAAAAATATTGTAGTTTTAATGTTTTTATTTGAATTTAAATCTTCTATGTATTATAAGTCAGTGTAATTTTATAATAAAATAAATATAATAAATCAAAATAACAATAAATTTAAAAAGGATCTTAAAAAATATTATTGTTATCGCATATTTATTATATGCAAGCACGAACAATTTAGGCAATATTATAGATATATATGTTGTATTAAGATAATATAATGTGCATGCGTATATTCATATATGGCATATATTCAATATATAGATATATGATTATAGTTTTTAACCAACGTTTATAAACGTTGAGTTTAAGTATGTTAATTTTAATTGTAATATTAAAATTAATTTAATAATTAGTTTTATTTATGCGTACATCACTTTCGCATATAGTTATTAAAACTTCATTAAGATACATTGTTTTTTGTGGTGTACGGTATAGCCCATCACCTTCCTATAGCAAAAAATATTATCTTTCGCACACCACGAAGCACAAGTATATGAAGTTTGCATGAATGGTATAGCAGTTATTTCCATATAGTAAAATATGTTAATATTATGTATTTAAAATAAAATTAATAATATTAATAATAAAATAATATCAAAGTCGACACCTTTATACTGCCTACTTAGCCAAGTAGCATATAAACCTAATCCGTTGAATTTTAAAATACATTTATAGCTTAATGAATATTATTTTTTACTTATATTATAAGTAAAAGTACTTATATTATATTATTATTTTTCGCTAAAATCTTATTATGTATACATTAGATTTTTTATATTATATTAGATTTTAAATTAAAATTGTTATTAAATTGTGTAAAATCACAATAATTTTAAATTCGTTTGTAAATATTTGTTAAAATTGAAAGTAAATTTAAGAAACTAGCACAAAGAGCCAAAAAAAATAAATAAAAATAAATAAATGGAATATATCAAATTATGGGTAGGTGTGCTCCTTATAAAATCATTTTACCATATACAATTAAAAATTAATTTGGAAATTAAATTAAAAATGAAATTTTTTTTTGTACTATATACGAAAATGCTTGTACCTCAATCTGGACAAGTAATTATATACCAAATATTATAATAATAATAATAATAATAATAAGACCATATTAATGCTATCGATTTATATTGTATGGATAATTAATGCAATTGACATATAATGAACAGAAAAATAAAAACAATCAATTAAATATTTAATTACACTAAAATTATAATATTACCGGATACATAAAAAAAAAAAAAAAAAAGACACAATTTATAAAGAATGGAATGGAAATATAAAAAAAAAATAGAAAATATTTATAATATATACGAACAACACCTAAGATGTATATGTAAAATTATATTATTTATTTATTATAATATAATCTTAATTTTTTTTCTATTAGATTTTATTTGGCAGTTCCCAATTAAAAATAACGTTTTGAAATATAAAATAATTAACATTATTCAATGATTTTATCATCATATTGTATTGTATAAATACAAAAACATATACACATACATATAATTATAAGTATATAAATACGTATGTTATTTATATATAATTAACATTTTTTGAAAATAATCTCAAAATATTTTTTCTATAAATTTATAAATATACATGTAAATTTTAAGTGACAATTTTTTTTTATTTTTTTTATTTTTTTTTATATAAATCCACCTCTTTATTTATTTATTTATTTATTTATTTATTTATTTATTTTTAATGTGCGGTATAGTTTATTCATTAATATATATCTATACGTACGTATATTTATATCAAATGTAAAAATATATATACAATACAATATATAAAATAAGAAGAATCTCTGATACGCTGGTATTTTATATTTTTTTTTCTTTTTATATTACTGATGCGGTTAATGTGATGATACTTTTAGTAGAGTTAATAATAATAATAATAATAATAATAATAATAATAATATATACAGAAAAAAAAAATAGAAAAAATAAAAATCTATGAAATCCATTAAAATTAAACATTACTCGTGTGTTATTAATTTCTCACTAACATTTTTAGAGAAAATCAAACAAGATTTTAAATTTTTTAATTTTATTTTTGGTCATTACCTCTCCTTCATTTATATGTGTATATTAGATATGTTAGAAGTGAATTCATTGGATGTTCATTTATATAACATTTATACAACTAATATATTATACTATTTTTATATTTTTTTATAATTATATTTTATATGTAAATATATGTACACTAGTGGAAATTAAATTATTTACGTATATACGTGTGTATATACCATCCATTATAGAATATATATACAAAATAATTTAATGGTAGCTATAACTAATTAATGTGTGTATAAATAAAAATGTAGTAATTGAGAGTCAAATAATTTTAGATCCTATTTCACATAAATTTTTCTTCAACTTCTTATAGATATTAACAATAATTCGTTTAATTTGCTATGGCTGTATGTATGTAGTGCAATAACTAATGGAAATATTCTCTGAAATTTATTATTTTAGAGTTGATTTGCATATAAATAGTGTTTGACCCAGTATATATTTATATTTAAATTTTCCTTCAAATAATTTAGAATCGTATTAAATTCATAAAATTATTCTGTCTTAAATTTAATAAATAAATAGCATACTATAGATATTCAAACCATATCACCATATATAGTTTCTAAGTCGAAATATATATGGGTGGGCAATTGTCCGTCTAGGCTTAAAAGAGACGAGTAAGTAACAGTTTACATTAAAACATATTTGCTAAACTTTTTACAACAATTGCCAGAACACCAAAAATGTAATAGTAAATAATTTTCATGTTAAAATAAATGTGTACTTAACACACACAAAATAAAAACCCGACTGTATTCCTATTGTAATATTGTATATTTATCATTCCATAATATCGCTAATCCTTATAAATTATTATAAATAAGTACACCAATTTGGTTAACATAAATTATACAATACAACTGTATGAACTCTTAAATATTTGCGCTCAGAATATATAGTGATTTGATTTGATTATCAATAGAATTATTTAACATTATCAATGACGCTAATTTATCAATCTATTAAAATCCATAGTGTTGATCAAAAAATATTACAAAATAAAACAAATCAGAATCGAGTATTCAATGAATTGTAACAATTGAACTATTTGTATTTACATATGATCGGAATTAATTGTAGTGAAACACACAGAATGAAGAGATGTCTATAGAAATAATTGATTTTACATTTATTTATTCAAAATATATAATAATTTTTGTACTTTCAATGCAATTGAATAGATGCATACTTATTTTTACATATTATATATCGTTCATTTAATTAATTTAAAAGTCAAAGATTTTCATTTAAAATGCGATGCAATATTATTTTATATTTATATTTGTAATATAATTCTCATGTTCGTAAATTTAATATAGAAAACATTTTAAAAACTGTCAAACAAAATGGCCGCACTTTATCGGAATGCTTTATTTATTCAGTAATGGTACATACGGTTAATAATAATGTTTGACTTGCGTTTATTTATGTGACAGCTGGTCACCGTGTGCACACATACAGGCTATAAGATTATATTTTTTTGCAAAAAGGATAATACTAAAATCTGTACACATTCGACGTAATTCTGCGAACAAAAATGCATTAATAAATTTAAAGTTTTTATGGTTTTAAAAGAATTTATTTACAATGAAAACTGGTCATTTTGTGTAAACTTATTTTGCATTTAATTTGTTGGCGGATATCTTCTGGCCAAATTACCACAAATATCAGGTTAAAAATAACTTCATGCCATACAAATTTTATAAAGAATATTACCAATTACAAAATTATAATTTTATTAGTATTGGTATTAAAATAAGTAAAATTTAAATTTTTATTAAACATATGTTTTTAAACTTATTGTTTTTAGACTAAATAATAAACATATAAAATGTTCTCTAGTGTATTTATATACATTAAATTATATATTATTGTAATAAAAACGTAAAACATACAAAATAAATATAATCATTCGACGTAATAAATAGTCTTTAAAAACTAAATAATTTGAATAAATTACCAATTATATTAAAGTAGCGGCCATTTTTCTTCGCTTACTTTTTTCTTGGGTTTTTTTTTTCTTTTACTTATTTTAATATTTAACAATATAACAAATAATAATAACAAATAATATATTTTTGAAATGTTATATGAATCTAAGAAAATTGGCCTCAAGGTAAAATAAAATGTCACAAATTTTGAATAAAAAAATGCGTTTTTATTTTATTTGTTTATTATTTAATTTTTTGGTTTGTTTTTTTTTTTTTTTTGAAAGTTTATGTATATAAAATTATTCGATGACACAAAAGCTTATTAGAGAGTGATTAAAAAAAGTAATTATCTGTATAACACATATATATATATATCTATAAATATTTAATTTTTATTGATTTTTATATTATTTTATGTAAAAAAAAAAACATTTTATTTTATTAAATTGTTAAAGAAAAATATCATAATTTATGTGTATGGCAGTTTCAAAAATGTTGAATAAATTTATTATAGCTTTAAAGAAAAAATAAATATTTTGTTTTATGAGAGCATTTGTTGTTTACATATATGATAAAATATAATGTTTACAAATCACATAAATAACATGTACAAAATATATTTCTAAAATTTGCAATTAATTAGTTGTTGTGTGTTTGTTACGATAAGTCATTTAAATAAATCTATTATTTATTATTCACTTTCATTTTTTTTTTATTTTTTTTTACTTTTTATTATTCACATTATATAATTTTTTATTACACATTCCATTCATTAAATATAAAATTAAATTTTTTTTATTTTATATTGATGATGTTAATTAAAAATGTATGTAATGTAACAAAAAATATAATAATAATATAAATTTTATTTTTTTTTAATTAAATTTAAAAAATTAACACATTTATTTGTGTGCGAGTGAGTTTTTATGATGATCTTTATCGATGGTTATTTAAAAAAACAATTATAATAAATACCTATACTATTACAATAAATAAAGTATATATATATTTAGTTTATGATTTATATATTTATGGGATTTATTATATGTAATTATAATATATAATATAATAGGTTATATATACCAATATATATAGGGTAGCGGATTCTATATCTGGCCATACCTTAAATCCAAGCACTCTGTAAATAACTGCTTTTTAAATAATTTTATATAAATTTAAAAAAGAAAGATGGTATATATTTGAAGTTGGATTTGAACTTAATGGGGGCGGAATTTGGTATTTTTACCCTACATCTCACAAATGTTATTTTTGGTTTGCATATGCAAATACTTTATAATTTATAACATATATTTTCTATGAACATTTACTATATTTACAATAATTGATTTTATTTAAATCTCTTTCCGTTTTGTATTAGTTTTCAAAATCTATAGATATATTATTTATATTCTTATTGGAATGGTTAAAATTATAATTCACTTTTTCTCCTCTTTCCGCACCTATCCGCATATATTGAAATTTTATACGAAATTAATATATTATCAGATGTCAAGAAATTCCGTGTTTATGGTCCTGAGCCTTATAATTTTATTTTACCAGAAACTTCATAAAAATTATTTCTATATGTATAAATTTCATTATCAATTTAATAGGGAGAAGTTCGTTCTAAAATTTAATAAATAATAATATTAAAAATTTTGATAGTAATCGATGGTTTGAAATAATTTCGATCAAAGAAATCGATCGTGTTAGCACACACATTGACCCTAATTAAAGTAATGATATCGGATTTTATTCTATTGAAATATATATAGTGATAGCAATTCAAATACTGATATTCTGCACAACTAGCCACACACTAACACACATTGAAAACCAGACTAATGAATGTGTTGACTGGATGCGGCGCGATCTTATGCGATTTAACGCTACCACCACATTTTTTTTCTTTTTTCAATAAATTTATAAACTGGTTTATTTTTATTATTATTATTATTATTTTATTTATTTTTTTTTTTTTTGTATTAAAATGATCTTCAATTGATAATAATTTATGGTGGTGTGTATTTTATAACTAAAAAAAAAATAAGAAAAAAAATAAATTGTGTAATCTTTTTATAATTCTGGTAACATCGCAAAACAATTAAATTAAAAATTATATATTTTAATTTATTATGTTATTTATATTTAATAATATATAAATTGATGATGATGATGATGATGATGATGATGATGTTTGAAAATATCAAAATTAATATAAGTTAAAAAAGTAATAATTTTTTTGATATTTATACATTTATTAATCATCGTTTATAAATCTTTTAAATATTAATATTACTATATTTTTGTATTCATGATATAATGAATATTATATATATATATATATTATTTGGTACGGTGTTGTATTCATTATAATAAACCTTGAAAATATTAGTCAATTAATTAATTATAATTTTGAAAAATATTTATTATTTTAAAATTTTATAATGCACTTGACACACCCTGAGATTAATACATTTATAAATTATATGCTCATCAATTTATCCTTTTTCTTTACATACAAATATATATTTTTATTAATTCATTTTTTATATTGTTTCAATTTGAACGTTGCGAGTTCATAAATTGCACTGCGTGTTAGAAAATATATATAGACACTTATAAAATTTAATACATTTAATTTCACTCTTTTCGATTCATCTTAAATTCTTGTATATAAATAAACATATATCATTATTATTTTCGTTTATTTGAAAAAAATACTATAAAGATAAACACATATGAATTGTATATTTAACTTTTTGTCCTGTATTGTTGAATAGTAATAGTAATAAAAGAAAAAAATACCTCCATTTGTGTACGGCTGTGTGCATGCATGACATATGAAAAAAAAATCAAATAAATGGATAGATAATATTATTAAATTGTTCACAAAAATGCAAAATAAAATACCGTTTTATTTTTAATTTACAATAAATAAAAATAAAATGCATAACAAAAAGTCATAATTTACATTCAAAATTTGTATCTATATATGAAAATGTGTGAATAAGGCACATACAAGTCCTAAACAAATAAAATACAAAATAAATATTTATTGATTTTAACGGTTGAGCTAAGTGTTGCTTATCTTGCCTGTTTTGTTTGTTAACTTTTTAGTCAGAGATGAAATAAACAAAAATTTATAAAAAAAAAAAAAAAATAGGAATTTTCATGTTGTTGCTAATGTTTATGTGCAATAAAACCAAAAAAGTGAATAGATCGTTTGTTTTGTTAAATTTACATTTCAAAAAAAATAAAAAATTTTTCCTAAAATCATCATTAAATAATATTATATTAATAATTATAAAATATTATAAAATAAAAAAGTATATCTCAAATCTGCAACAAAAAAACTTCTCACACACCTTTTAGAATTTTTATTTTTATTTAAAACGAAACCGATTTTTTTACATAAAGTGTATACAGTGTTCATTGGTTGAACTAATTTCAAGAGATATAAAATTATAACTGAGGTACGCGTAATATAATATAAGCTTAAATTATGCGTCCTCATATTCAATTGAAATATAAGACACACATCTCTTAATAATAAATAAAATACAAAATAATGAAAATATTATTTAAGAAAATTTAAATCGAAATTTATTCCATTACATTATTGTATATACTTGAAATTATTTTCATAAATGAATGTATCTCTCCACTTATTTGTATAATAAACATTTATTCAAATTACTGGTTAAATAAAAAATTAAAAACCATAAAATTAATAATAGCCCCGCGCAAAACATTTGAATTTGTCTTTATTACTCATTGTTTTTAGTTATTATCTATTTAAATTAAACATATATAGTTATTTTATTTAACTCAAAAACGCAATTAAAAAATGAATAAATAATCATATTTTTATTTATTATTATATTTCTTTTTCTTTATATATATTAAATTAAATTAAAAAAAGAAAAAACAAACAGCTTAATTACCAATTATTATCCACAAAATGTATAGAAAAAAATATGAACTTAATATAATATTAATTCAGGCTTTTGTATATGTGATGTGGTGTGTGTGTGTGTGTGTGCATATATATATAAGTATAATAATTATTACACAAATTAATAATATTATAAAACAATGTGTAAATGATATATAGTACATTTAAATAAAAATATTAAATGTTAAGCGGATGTTAATTGTTAATTATATTTGAGGAGAATGTATATATACGAGTAATATTAATATATAATGACAACATATATATATATATATATTAATTAAAAAAATAAAATAATTTAATTACAATAAAATAACCAAAATACACGCAATATAGCATTGCAAATTTCCGGCACATCGTTTATGTATGCGTGTATTAGAACATAGTTCCTATATAGTATATATCTATACAATATACACATATAATATCAGTGGTAAATATATATTGAAAGTGGTAATGTTTTTTTTGTATATAACAATTAAATTAAAAATTTTATTCCAGACCCGACATATGCATATAGAAATTTAGTACATTGTTTATTTAAATTTGTTAAGTATACGATTCCATCTCTCAATCACATCACACATATATGAATTAAATTTCATTGTACATATAGAAATATGTCTATATAGTTAAAATTTGAAAATTTGTTGTTACTGTATAGTGTAGCCATCAGTTGACACAACCCAGTATATATATATATATATATCTCACACATTTATAGTAATAATTTATATATTTAATAATTTCATTTTTCATTTTTACGCTGCACTTTGTCATTCTAAAAATATTTAAAATTTCATAAAAACCGTTGATAGAATCTATATGTAGTGAATAATCTCTGTATAATAATAAGTTATATACAATTATTTTTCTTAAAATTCTCAATTCAATTATTATATTATACACTACAAAAGTAAACTATAAAATTTATGACTAAATGTTTTAACAAAAAAAAATATAAATATATATTAAACTAAAACATTATTATATCGTTTTTTTTTTTATTTTCTATTTTTAATAAACATTTTTCATACGTACATTATATTCAGGTAAATATATAGACTAGGTGTACTTTGTACATTAATATATAAAATAATATATATAGATAGATATGTTAGATATATATTAATAACATAAAATATCGTCGATAAGTTAAAAAAAAAATAAACTAAAATACGTAAAAATAAAAAAAAAAAATTAAATTATTCTTGTACACATAATTTTATTCTTTTTTTCTTTTGCGATTGACTTAAACCACCACGTTAACAAAAAAAGGTACCTATTTCATAAATATAATAATATTATGAACAGGGTGATGCAGATACAATAGTTAAATAAAAACTTTAGATAATAAAGAAGTAATTACATACGATAGATGAAATCAATTAATTTTCCATTATTTTTTTTGGGGGGTTTTACAAAGTTAAAATTTTACCAGCACTTGTATTCGTGGTTTTTCAAATAGTAAATAAACTCTCTTTTTTATCCGATTGCTTTTTTACTTTATTTGTTGCATGTGCTACTTGAGCGTGTATTGTAGTAATTACTTAATACAACACATTGCTGTAAATATGATTCGATTGAATTATATAAATGATAATAATTGTTAATTAAGAAAAATCGTAAAATTCATTATGTCAATTCCGCGATAAGCGTCGATGCTCAACCATTTGAGATTATTCGAAAACCTACATAGTCCAGCGAGATTTTTAGGAAAACTTTCTGAAAAGTTTCATAAAAATATATTTTGCTTATGAACAAAGTTTTGGAAGCTATTGGAAAGTTTTGCGGAAAAAAGCATTTTCATTAACGTATTAATTTTTCAAATTTAGAAAGCAATTTTTCTTCTATTTTTATTCGTGCAACAGAAATATTGCAAAATTTAATATATTTTCAATATTTATGAAAATCTAATCTATACAATTAAAAATTATAGCAGTTTAATGTTTCATGCTTCATGATGACAATAAATTAGTTTGAAAGAAAATGTTATTTTCTGGATAATTTTACGCTAGCTTCCAAAAATATAACTATAAAAACTCGAATGTATAATATGATTTTGGGGAAAATATTTAAAATTATAGCTTGTTAATATAAATATTTTCCAAGTAGTGCTACATGAAATTGAAATTGATTATCGGGATTGTAATATAAGAATAACTTAATTATGCAATTTGTTATTATAATATTGTACCAACTCAATTAATCTCATTCTCATTCTCATCTAATTCCAATATCTATTTTTTTATAATTTTCAAAAATGTTTTTTATAACTATAATTTTTAATTTTGAATTCTTTACAAAAAATTATTTTTGTGAATTAATCTAAATGAAATCAACTTTCAAAGTTATTTAATTTGACATATATCATCTGCTTTCTTAAGATTTGATGTTATGTTAATAGCCCATCAAGAAATTTAAGATTCCGGATGGATATATGAACCTAATCGTAATAAAATCAATTCTTTTTTCTTCTGTTCATGTCAAATAATAAAAAAATAATGTAGTATAGACATAAAAAAAATTACAATTACAAAATTATAAATAATCTTTCGTCCTTTCTTATATAGATACATATTCTTCTGTGTAGGCAGGCTCAATTAAGAATCACTCTGTGCACACTTATATCCTGCATACCATGTAATATCAAAATATGCATTTATTTATAGTTATACAAAGGTATTATTTTTTATACCCTTGTCAATTATATACACTTATTTTATACAGCTTTAAATACAAATAATATATATAATCGAAATTCAAGTATTGTAAATACAACAGACAGAAAAAATAATCCATACTTTTATATATAAAATGGCGAAGTACTGGCGAGCGGGATGATTTTATATAACCTGCACAAATAATCGAGAAAAAAAAAATATAATGCTGCATTTTGATTGTTTTTATTGTATTATTAAAAACCACCACCACCACCACGAAGTAACAAATTTATTTCTTTATTTTACGTTTTATTTCTTATATTTTTTATTAGTTATATGTTGTGCGATGAGTGTGGTATATACACAATTATATATATATATATATTATATATATAAAATATATAATTTTTTCTTACCTGAATCATTTGTCTCTATAGATCCAATAAAAAAAAAAAAAAAAAAAAAAAATATTAAAATTAATGAATCTTATGTAAGACAACTTACCGATTTCAACCGACCGGCGCGCAAACATCGACCCAATGATATAAATAAATGAATATTAAAAAATTTAAAATGAATTTTTATAAAAAAAAATAAGGAATGAAATACATAATGCATTTAATGGTAATATTTAGTTAATAACTAATCATTCATTTGATGGTTTTCAGGTGAAGCGTATAAAAAGTACCTTTTTTTTTCTATTTTAAATTATGGTTACAATTTCTTCTCACAAAAAGGATATTTATCATTTTTTTCTTTTATTTTTTTATCGCTATTATTATTATATTATTTTATTTATTATTTTTATTATAATTTTATTATTAATGGCATTATAGGTATCAGAGTATAATTTTAATATATAAATACGATTGTAATTCACCAATGGTAATGTATTAAAACATGGCCGGCATTAATTTTTAAATTATATAAAACTTAAAATTAAGCCAATGCAATTATTGTTTATGATTTTAGTATAGCTGCACCAACAAATCAATGACAATGCATAGTAGATTTGCCAAATAATTTATATAGTTATAATAAGCTAAACAGTATTATAAACATAAAAAATAAATATATTTATGGAAACGTTTCTAAAGAATATACAGAAAATATGTTGTAATTTTTCAACGATAACAATGTTTCAATGAGACTTCTGCTCATCAAATTAGTGAGGTGAAACAATTTAGGGGTTATTAATTTTGAAATAATATATCTCGTATATACAAAATATATTAATAATAAAATAACAAATAATACCAATAAAGTCAGTAAAAAAATTAAATAACACGTACATTCCGAATTTGTGCATTATTATTGTTACAGGAATTCTAAAAAATAGAATGGTTATATTCTTCTTTCAAAAAGATCAATGTTAATATAATAGATTATATATAATAACAATATAATAATAGTTTGTATACATATACAAAACTATTTATACCAAATCCATAACATATTGTTATATTGTAACTGAACCATAAATATGTATGTTGTAACGTCGATCATCGTGTTTTACAATTTAATTTAAAAAATAAGAATAAACGTAATAAATTTGATGTATTTTATAGAATTTATAGAATATAAAAAAAAAAAAATAAAGCCATTTGGTTGTTATGTTGTTAATTAAATGAGTTTTGTTACGCACCATATAACTATACTTATTTACTTACTCCACTTAGTCACAAGTGCGGTTTTAGCTTTCCCCAAAACGCTTCTCCAACCTGACCTATCTGCAGCTAATGTCTTCCAATCTCGAATTTTAAGAATCCTAATATCACAGTCCACTGCATATAGCCATGGTGTTATGAAACTTTACATTTACATTTCAAGGCAGAAGGAACAAGTTATGTTATAGAAAAGGGAGAAAATTATTAATAATGGCTGAATTTATGTAACAATATGTTCAATATATACTTTCTCAAAATTAAAATTCCCAACTACACACCTACAAACATTTCCATTATATATTTCATTCTTTTTAAAAATGCAATAAGCTTCAGCAATTTATGCACTATAACGTACATGTAATTGGGATAACGATTTGACATGAGTCTGCGATTTTTTTTTTTTTTTTCATTTGTTTTCTCTTACAATTTACTTAAACTCTTATATAAAATTAATATAGCATTACAAACGTACAGATATAAACTATAGTTAAAATCAAAAGCAGATTTGAAATATTATTTTTGTACAAAAAAATGTACCTGTTGTCTGGCATCTTTTATTCTATTATTATATATTATTATTATTATTATTATTATTATTATTATTATTATTAATATTATTGTTATTAATAGTTTTAACGAAAAATCAAAAAATTTTAGCTAAATTTGTATACCATTCTCAGGTAGAAAAAAAGAAAAGACACCCAAAAAATATGAGTATGCGTTGCTATTGAATAAATAACACGAAAAAAAATTATAAAATAAACCTGTTAAAATGATTTCTAAATTGCATTTATTTTATACTTTTATACTAAATAGTAATATATAATATAAAATAACATGAAATGTAAAAAAAATATCAATACTTGTTCAGGTAATATATATTAGTATATATATATATTTAATATGTAAGTATAGTCGAAACTACACCGAATATAATAAAATTAATTTTTGAGGATTAAATGAATTTTTTGTTATTACTTTTATTACCCATATACATACACATATATATTTGATAGGATACTACTAGCGAAAGTATGAACAGCATAATACATATAAATAATATATTTATTATAATATGTATTATATTGTTCTTTTACCGTCAAAGTATTAAACTAGATTCTTATATGAAATATAACAAGATTTAGGTCTAAAAAGTCATGATTTTTTATTTAGATAAAATTAATTTTTTTTATTTTATAAAACACATGTGCAGCGACGATCCCTATAACACATAAAAAATATAATTGTATATATGTGTATAAGTGTACTTTGAAATTGTTGGTGGATATTTGGATATTATTGTAGACATATTTTTTTTTTTTGTAATAAAGTACATAAAATCTGTAAGTATAAGAAGTATAAAGTAACACTGTTGATTTATAGTTAAAAAGGCTAATAACATATATGTTTAAAAAGTACTTTTTTTTTATTTATAAAATTATGCATTTTATAAAGAATAACTAATAAATTCTATTGAATTTTAAATAAATAAATGTTAAAAGAAGGAAACTTATAGAAAATAAGAAATAAATAAAAGAAATATATTTAATATAATATAAAAATTTCTCAAGTTGGTTCAACCTACTTATTCATTCTGTAGATTCGAAGGGCATTTACAAGGATATATCATCTAATTTTCATTATCAATTTTAAATTGAGAAAATATTTAATTTTTCATTATTTTAAAATTTTATTCGTTCGAGTTCATAACGCGAAGAGTTGTAATCTATATATCAATTAATAAAAATGCATAAATCACTATGAAATGAATTTTTAACAATTGTTTGTGTTCATGTTAGTAAAATATTTTATTTTATAACATATATACATATTATAATTTATCTATAGTAATACATAAAATACGCTTAAATAAAATATTTTAAATGGTAAAAATGGTATTCGACGAACAAAATTATGTACCTGAAATAATGCGCTTATTTTTTGTGTATACAAATAAATTCATAAATATTTTACAACACATAATATTAATACTTCATTTATAAAATTTTTAGGAAATATATAAACAAACACACACACACATGCTGTCAATTAGGAAAAAAAACTAAAAATTAAAATATACAATATTTAAATAAATAATAAAAAAAATATCAAATTTCTTTGTACGAAATTATTATCATCAGTTAATATATTATTTTATTATTACATTTGTATTTTATAATGCAAAAAATATTACTTCAAATAATATTATATATTAAATAGTAAATACTCGTATATATACACAATTTCGACACCATCCATATATAATATATCCTTAAAAAATCTAATTTTATTTATTAGGTTAATATGCAACCTAATCGAAATAATTATTTAAGCTAAAACTTGTGTAAAAAACAAAAAACTATTGCGAAAATTATAAATCTTTATTATAGAACATTCGATAATGTAATATATATTCACATATATTGTAATTACCCAAATTATAGCTGGGATCAAGCAAGTTGTTTAAAAGTGAATGTATACAGGAAGTTTTGGTATACATAAATTTTCAAAGTGCGTATTTGACAGTTGTGAAATAATGAGCCATCAACACCCACGTCCATTTACCGTTTAATGTGAAGATTTTGAAGAAATGTCTTAGAAAGTGTTACAAAACAATCCTTCAACCTCAATTAATCGTAAACTTTGTTGATCATTTTGTTTACACCAGAATTAAATGCTTAAGCGCTTGATTAACTAGTGGTTACAACAAGATGGTTTAACTTTACATACAGCCAATGTTACATTGGAGTTCCTGTAGTAGTAATAGTAGTAGTAGTAGTAGTAGTAGCAGTAGTAGTAGTAGTAGTAAAACTTCCCGGCTAACATTCTATACTTTCATTTGATAATTAAATTTAATTTAAATATTTTTTTAATATAATATAAATTTACAATTAACTATATCTAGATTTAAAATTCTTCGACTTATTCGAATTATCTATTTTTGCACAAAATTTCAAATGTATAGCTGCGAGTCCTTCAAAAACATAAAATTTTGTAATATCGCAATATATTATTAATGTAAAATTATACACACACACACACACACAATATAATAAAAATAAAAAACATAAAATTAATTTATTTTTATTTTATTTTCATTTTTAATAGGTGTGTGTATCGCATCTATACGCAGCACAGCATAAATTAATTTTTCTTTTTTTTATTTTTATAATGATATAAATATGTTTATAAATTATCAACAGTTACCCTCAAATTATATAAATATTATAATATATGATAATATCTGCATACACAAACGACTGACTATACAGATACATTAACACAAAATTACGAATATAAATTACAAAATTAAACATATGTTTATTTATTTATTAACAATTATACTACATATTTGTATTTGTTTCTCTAAATTAATATGGTTTTTACCTCGACCATATTGTGGGCAATAGTTTTTTTTTTAACATTTTATTCGATATTCGTTTTATTGTATTTCTTTTCTGAAATTTTATTTCAAATCTATTTTGTTTATGCGAAAGTATATCATACAAACAAATACACCTCAATATTTATAATTATAATAATTAACAATAAATATATAAGTGAAAGAATATAACATTAGTTGCATTATATAAATTGTTAAGTTATTGATTGGATGCAAGAACGACAGAAGTAACTATATAATTTTATATGGACAATATCATAATCCTATATAATCCGCGTGTGCATATACCCATAATTAATTCAAATCAATCATTAATGTTTTTGTTATTTTGTTGATTTTATATTTTAAATACATACTCATTCATTCTATATGATTTAATGGAAAATATACATTTTTTATGTTTTTAAATTATCGCAATTAAAGCGATGAAAAATAATACCGGTCAGAGGAATTACGTAATTGAACAATTTTTAAGGAAAAAAAAATAATAAAAACTAATTTATTTCATGTGATACAATCAAAGTAATTATATTTATTTATTTATTTATTTATTTATAATTCAAGTAATTAATTTTAAGACATGTGTGTAACTCTTTATTCTTTCTATATTTGTGTATATAATATAGAATTTTTATATTTCAAATGCAATACAGTAATTCTTTTTATTATATATAATTATCTATTTAATAATTAATATAATAATAACATATAATAATAATATTGCATGATGTTGATCAAATTTCTCTTACATGGTGACGATATATATTTACAATTTGGTAATGGTAGTACACATTATTATTATTATTATTATTATTATATTCCACCATCAAGGTTAAATGTTATTTGAATTACAAATTTAATTTTTGCAATGCCAATATATACATATATTATAATAAAACAAAATAAAATCGGTTTAATATATGTGATATTATTTTTTGTGTGAGCGCAAGTTAAAATTTATGCCATCTCTTTGTATTTGTTGTATGTATTTAAAATATTTATATAAAATTTGTATGTATATTCGTACTTTGTACGTTATATATATTGCGCACGGATAACGCATATATATATTTAACGATATATGTTTTAAGTAATAGACATGTAAATTTTTATTATGCGCTATTATATTATTATAATACTAACAATAAGTATATGTAATGTAAATATTAAGTCACGATATATAATGCGGTGTAAGAGTTTGTATATGTAATATATAAGAACGACTATATACTATTTATATATATATATATACCATTTATATATAGTGTTGATTTGATGCGTTGTAGATTATATTAAATTTACGATAATTTTTTATTCAAAGAAATATTAGTAAATGTAAAATTGTAAACGTACATTAATTTCTATAAATTTACTCTTGCCGATCGCTTTCAGAATTATATAATGGCACATATACTAAAGTTGCAGTTTCGATTTATCGCTATATGGTGTTGATGACGTTTTTTTTTTAATTTAAGAAGATTTTAATAATAATAATGTTTCATTCGTCCTATTACAATATCGGAATCGGAATTCTAATTCTATAAATAATGTATTAATAAAAAATTATAAATAATTATATAAAAAATTAAATATATAGTGATTATAGAAACTGGAAATGACATGACTTTAGGCAAATTCTAATTATTCTATATGCATACATTTTTTTTTCTTCTATACGTGTACTTTATGTCTGACAGATGGATTAATAAGAGTTATATTACTTATATTTCAATATATTATAGAATTGTTATTGTAATTGGTATAGGAAGAGAAAAAATAAAATAAAATTGAAATAGTAATTACATTACTTAAAAAATTTAATAATAATATAGTTAATTTTTCACAGGGTCAACTTTCAGTGTGCTAATTTTTCAATAACAGAACAATAAATATTTCTATTTCTAGAAAATATTTTTTTGAATGTAACAAAAGGAGGAATTCTGTTTTTTTTTGCTATGTGATTATTTAAAAAACAATTTTATTTATTTACATTTTTTTTATATTTATAATCATCCTGTATTCTTTTTATATAAAAATATATAATTGTAATATGCATTATCGTAGGTATATTATAAAATGATATGTGTAGTGTTTTGTTATGTACCATATATATATATATATAGATATAGAATAGCCAATGGACCTTAATAAATATTTGCTTTCATAAGAAAAAAAAATTTAAAAAAATATTGAATAAAAGAGAAAAAAAAAAAAAAAGATTTTACAAATATAATATTTTTTTCTTATTATTATTTATTTAATTCTATAATTTTGTTGGCGGTTTAATTTTAACTGACATAAAAATTACAATTTTAATACCAGTACGCGTTATAGTCATCATTTGTTTATTATAAAGTATAAACCAAGCATTCCCAAATTGAATACAATGAAAAATCATTGTATATATATAATAAATCGTATATAACTACTTACATTTAAATGTGTATGACTAAATAATTGTTTAACATACTTTTTAATATATCATATAGAAAATTAAAAATCATTGCTGTAATTTAAGAGTTTAAATATTTTAATTATAATAATAATAATAATAATAATAATAATAATAATAATATTTTTTATAATAATAATAAGAAAATATTTACCGGAAATTATTAAAATTTCTAAATGTTTATTTTTATATATTCCTTAACATTAATATAATATTATATAAATCTCTCTATATATAAATATATATTATAGTTATCTAAATGCGGTTTATATTATAATATATAAGATCGAATGGACATCGCTCTGTAAGTAATAATATTTATATGTATATTAATATAATAAAAAAATACATAATACATACAGTGTTATTACATTTTGTACATATATTTTTAAATGTATATCAATGATGATGGTAACCATCCGCATTTTTAATAATAAAGAACAATGAATGAATCCGCAGACAAAATTCAAGGAATTCAATTTATAAAATGGCCTTCAGTTAATCCACTAAAATATCCATACACATTTATATATTGTACATAATTTTTTTGAATGTGTATGTATTTTAAAACAATCTTTGTTGATGATCAACGTGATGAGTGCTGGTAGAGGTGAATCGAAATATTGGTTCACAGGTAAATAATGTTATATTATATTTAGATATATAGTATTTCTCAATATATTTATATATGAGTATTTTAAAATAATGTATATGTGTGGTCATTTATTATATGGTAAGTAATACAATAATAAATAAGAACAAATATGAATTTTGTTTTTTTTTTCGTGAATAATTACAAAAACAATAACAACAATTATATCAATTATAATGGAATGTAGATTTAAAAACCATAAGTATATACCATTACGTTAGCGTTTAGTAGAATATTCACTTTCAGCCAAACGTAATTTTATTAAGTGAACAGTTTTCAATAAAAATATAATTTATTAAATTTCTTCAAACGTTCTTCACTATATACACTGCTGTATACCATCACAATATGTATGAATATAAAAAATTTAGTATTATTATACAAATACATATTTAAAATATTAGATCACACAGTACATTTTTATCTGGTTTATTTTAAAAATATTATATAATTCAATAACTATTTGATATTACATAACTTTAATTACTGAAGATGTATAAAAAAAAATTGTTTTCTTATCGAATAATATAATACATCATTTATCTCTCTAGCAAATATACAGTAGTGCAGGCAATTTCTTAAAAAATATCTCTGTATATATATCATCATATAATGTTAATGTAAAATATATGTATATTACAAATAGTATAGAAGAGGTAATAATAAAATTCAAAAATTTATTAGCACTTACCATATAACAACGCGATGATAAAAAAAAAACATTTTATTGCAAATCAATCAATACCAAATTGAACGCATATAAAAATATATTGTGTATAGACAACTCTGGCATTAAAATAATTTTTTTTTTTTTTTATGCAACAAATGTAACTAATCAACTTTAAAAATTTTTAAATATTAAAACAAATTTAATAATATATATATTATAATGTTTGAATTACATCAGTTTGTGTATAATATATACATTTCTTTTAATATCATCCATGATTATATATTATATATATAGGTATATATATTTATCATTAGACTCATTTTATCATCATCATCATCATCATCATCATATATACCTATACATAATACACCAACCATGATAATGCCTCGTGTTATACATTTATTACATTTTTTTATTTTCATCTCATACACTTTTTTTAATATAGAAATTATGAATTATTTTTAATTTATGTATTTCATTGCTGCGTCATAGAAATTTACAGATCGAAGTATTTTTCAATATATTTGTTCTTATTTTTAAAAATTAATATATAGAGTATTATATGTAATTTTTTAAGTAAATCATACATTTACATACAGCACATAGTTCTATAATCAAATTATTTGGTTACACACTAAATCGAGAATCAAAAAAACAGCGTATTTATCGTATTTTGGCCTTCGGATTCGACAGTTACATTTCCATACACCGGTTGTTTGTCCACTTTCATTCGGCTCAGTGAATTTCACTTCAAGGGATACCTTGCAATGTTCACAACACACTCCACCCCGCCAAATTTGTGTTCCATCAAATTACATTTTCTATATTTACATAATTGTTTGATTACACATCCTACAAAAACTCCTCATTATAATAATAATGATAATATAAACAGAAAATACCCTCACGGTTGGCTAATTTGGACTATTTTTTAAACTATTTTTGGTTACGAAATTCGATTAAAAAGTAAACACTAGAAAGTTTTTAAATAATAATCCAACCATTATTGATTAATTGTTAAACCTAAGAATTATAACAATATTGTTATTGTACCAAAAAGTACGTTTTTTTTTTAAATTTCGTGGGTTTAAAACACCGAAAGTATAAACTCAAGTTATAACATATACAAATGATGTGCCGTATTTTATTAATAAAATAATAACGCCATTTTGATTTTAAAATATATAACACCATTTTGTTTTTTAAATTACATTCTTAAAATAATAATATTAGTACTTAAAAATAATACATACCAATATTTTACAAATATGAATTTGATTTGAAAATTAATCTTAAGTGGTTTAAAAATCGACGTAAACTTCGATGTGTTTATTATTTAATATTTCTTAGCTTATATAAAAAGCGTATAAACTAATTTTGTGGTAAAGGTTTATACTTTGAAAAATGAGAAAAATTTCCGCGGAAAACATCCACATATTTTCCATGGAATAGATAAATTGAAATTTGTTCATAGAATGTCCATAGATTTTCCACTAAATATAGTAGTATTTTATTTAGGTCAATTGAAATCTTTGTATTTTCAGGGTAATATTTCCAACATATATTGTATTCATAATTTATTTCACCAATTATCGAAGACAGGTGGGTTCAAATTTTGTATATTTTGCTAATCTACATATATAATCCTCACTCTTTTTAAATTTATTTTCATAATTTTTAAAACAACCAGCAACTCAAAACAATTATATTTCCGAAGAATTTTTATAAGACTTTTAATGGATATTATCCACGACTTTTGTGTTTTGCTTATGTAAGCGTTTTATCTGCGCCAAATTTCTACAAAATCATACTATGAATTTATTAATTAAATCTTAAAAATTTCCTCGGATTGAAACTACGAACTACTACATATAATGCGGAAATTTTACGGACAAACTATACGGACAGTTTTACTTGGTACTTTATTCTGTCACAAGTGAAATATCTTATTCTATATTTCTCATATACCAACTATACTCCTTAGTCGGTTTTTAAATTACTATATATAATATAAATGTAATGTCATACATTACCACATAAAAATGGTGAGTAAACCATATTTAAACACAGTTGAATTTCCTAGAAATTATCCGTTAGTATATATGGTACATAAACGATCACATCGAGTAATTGATAGAGAGATTAATAAAATAAAGATTTCTAAATAAATATAATATTATAAGAATATAAGAATAATTCCATAAATAATTTTGGATAATAATTTTGATGTCAATAACACAATAAATATATTTATATTTTGTAAGAAAATAAAAAAATTAACATAAAACATTATTTATAAAAAAAAAAAAAAAAAAGTAAAAAATGAAAAAAACGAGAAAAAATAATAAGAAAAAAAATCAATTTTTTAAGAATTTTAAGGTCAATAAAAAATCGATATCATTAAAATAAATTAAAATCTATGAGTAAAAATAAAGAGGAACAAAAAAACCGTTGTATAGATAAATTGAAAAAAAAATAAGAAACAAAATAAAAAAATTAAAAATCTAAATTCATTTTTTTTTTCTCTTATTCAATTTGAATTTATTACTAATTTTTTCATTATTTTTGAACGGTACCAACGCGCACAGTATTATTATATTGTATACAACTATTTTGTAAATTCGTCTATATGAGTATAAAATCACATTTACACTTAATTATATACAATATTTCTATCTATATCATATGACTGAGGCTATGTGTGTCTTTTCTCTATACATCATTTCCAAATTTAATATTTTTTTTTTTTTTCAAATAAACATAAAATTATCTTCTCATAATGCAAAATATAAATAGAAGCAGCAATGTTTTTTTTAATGTTGAAAAAAAAAAAATATATAAATAATAAATAAATAAAATAAAATATAAATGTAATTTATGCAAATGTCTTTTTATAAAAATAAGAGAAATATATATATATTATTATTATTATTATTATACGAAAATAATAAATATGATACACACACAAAATACACAAGAAATAAATAAATTTCTAAAGGTAAATCTACTAAATATATTATTATAAGACACAATCTTGAATGAATTATCATATACACCTCTATATTGCTTTTTTTTTTATTTATTAATTTGTTGTTGTTGTTTCAATAATTTTTATTACCAAAAAAATAACAAAAACTATTTATTTTTTTTTTTTGTAAATAGTTTGTAACAATCTCAAATACAACTATTTTTATGGACTTTTAGATTTAACCATTTTTTTTTTTCTTTTTACATTGGTTTTGAATTTAATGATAAAATATTATAAACCAAATTATAATAATAATAATAATAATAATAATAATAATAATAAACTATAAAAAAAAAAAAAAACAGGTATTCATGAGAGTCGTCGAATTGCTTAGATTTTAAATTAAAGATGATGTTAACGTATTCAATTTATAATATTATTATATACTTAATATTCATATATATAATATAAAATAAATATATAAAGCATATATTAGGAAATGTATTTGAAAAATATATGGTATATATAATACTATAGTGTATATATAACTTAATACATATTTTAAAATATAATAAATATCTTTTTAATAATAATAATAATAATTATAATTTTACTATAACAATAATTATTATAATATAACATATTTTATATATATATGTTCTTATAAATATATACCGATGCGGATGATTTTAGATATGGAACACATAAAATACATAAAATAAAATTGAAAATAAATTAAAATATTGAATATTTTCAGTGATCTGGCTTGGTTATGATTATATGATTATAATGATGAAAATGAAGAGTTCGTTAATGACGATGATTATCATTTGTACAACTATAGATACCATATATTATATGATATCAATACTTACGTCAACGAAGATCAATTTAGTTTATTATTATTTTAATACTATATACGCTTTATATACGTTATTTATATTGGTACATAACATATATTGGTATTAGAGTATTTACATAATTTAGAATAAATATTACATTATATTTAGAGTTGTGAATTAATTTTTATATTAATAAAACTTCCACGAACAATTTTATACGATTCATTATGCATTGGCGTATTCGTCGATATGTATATATAAATAAACTGTATTAATTACAATTACCTGTTAATGTTAAATTTACGAAATTTTTTGTAATTTATATAAATTTAAGACAACACGGAAATTAATCATACCATAGCTCACTGAAGTATTGGTTTATCGTAAAAATTGTTTTAAAATCTCTAATACTTAAATTTCAATTTCAAATCTTAGTATAGCATTTCAAAATAGCTTCATAAGTACAAAAATCAGTAGAGTTTTTAATTAATAAAAATTTGTATGCAATTATGACAATAAAAAAATATATACGATCCTTATAATAATTAAGTAAGTATGATAACCAAAACGAAAAATAATGTTAAATTTAAAATATATTTATTTATAGATTTATATATATTATTAGAATTTATTTTACAAGCCAACTCTTCTAATTACAATTGCATTGTATACCATGTCTTTATGTAAATGAGTCAGAGATTTTCCAAATGTTTATGATGTAATTCTAATTGTTACTTATTGTTTTGAACTAGACCAAGCAATTTATATTATATATTAAATGTTTTTATACTATGTATGACTTATTACTTATATACTTAATTATATTTTCTTACAATTTTTTCGCTTAGAATTATTCATTCTAAAAACTACATACAGTATATTTGCGGAAAATAATACTTCGGAAAAATTAAAATTTTTAACATAAATAATAAATATACCATCAAAATTAATTTACTATAAAATTAAAATAGTAAAAAACTGCTCTCGCATATGAAATTAGTTGATTTTACTCTGGTAAAAATTAATCTATGATTTACTGATACACCAATAATTTAAATGTATAACTTAATTGTTCATTTTATTTATTATATATTATTATGAAGTACTACATAAATAAATACAATATAAAAATCAACCGCTCATGAACAACTATTTATTAAATGCAAATACTTGGAAATTATATTTACATGAAAACTCTTACGAAAGGGTATATAAATATATATCAAATAATCAATTGATACGAGGATATAAAAAGATTTTAATTATGTTTTGTAAAATATTTGTTTATTTTAGTATATTAGTATGTAATATAGAATATCTGAAATCTAATATATTAAGTATATACAATATTATTATTTAATCCATCATACTATAAAAATGAATGGACAATTAAGGAAACATCTATCATTTTCGATAATTTCAGACAAATTCGTGAATTTTTATATACTCTGCATGAAGGCAGTGCGTTATTTATAGTAACTTGACTTGACAATAAATGTTTCAAAAATGTCATTTGACTGCGCGGATGATGATTATGTGATGAATATTAAATGGACAAATGTTGATTTTTTCATAAATTTTACATACGATTTTTTTATAATTGCACATATATTTATAAATTTAATTTATGCATACTATCGAACAAAATAATTCTTTAATTGTTGTAATATTATATTCGTACACATCTATACATACCATTTATTTATATATTTATATAACATCATATGTGTTACACATATAACAAGTAAATAATTGCAAATAATTTCTTCTAATAATTTATTTAGCGATGCGATTGTAGGCGGATAAAATAATATTTTTATATAGTGTACTTAAAAACAACGATTTATTATGATAATTTTGCTAATAATATCCTAAATTGAATAATATCATATGGAAATTTCTTTGGATTTATTAGTTATATATATATGAATGAAGCTATAAATAAATTATTTAATATAAGCATAATTAATTTTATATATGAAATCTAAAGTATATTGAGAGAAATCTTATCGTTTGTTTTTTTTTTGTTTTTAATTTTATAAAAAAAAGGTGTGCGTGAATTTTTTTTTTAAATTAAATGTTATTCAACATAGAAATTCAAAATAATATATATATATTAACAACGATTTTCACTATGAGCAAAAATTATACATATGACATTTTATGGAATATTTGTAAATTATATTATGTACTTTTATACAGAGTATTATATTTCTATTTAAAATTCTAATCAAGCTTAAAAAATCACCCTGTACAGTGATATTTTAAAGTGTATGTATTACAGATATATAATAGAGACCAAATACCATTTAATAGCAAATGTATTTCATATATATATATTCCACAAGGTTTATGCATATGAAACTACATTTTGAACACATATAGATAAAGTAAATTATTCATATTCATATGTTTATTTTTATTGTTTTGACATGTGTGCACAATATTTAGTACAACGCATTTTAAGTTTTATACAACAACACAGTTTTTTATCTAAACAAAAGGTTTTCATTAAAACAGGAACAGTTTCTTGATTATTTAGAATAAAATATTTTTGAATCATTCTTTTTAAATAAACGTTTGTTTTTTATTTTAAAACCTCACAGTTTCATATGCATACGCCTGATAGCACAAGTAGGGTGAAACCTTATAAATTAATTGAAAATTTAAAAATTTAACTTATGATATTTAATGTTTGCTATTAATAAATTTTAGTTAATTATATAAGACATAATATATTTATTTATATTTAATATAGTAATATATATATATTTTATATTTCATCATATATCCTTTTAAATCCTATTTATTGTGTATTATATATGTGGAACATATATTATATTATTAATAGATTTTATGTGTAAGTATACAATTTATTGTAAAATTTAAGCGTGTTTCCGAAATTCCTTATATTACATAATAATAATTAACAATTGCCTATATTACTCGCCAACAAAAAGTAATATAACATTTAATCTAAATTATTGTATGAAATCATCATGTAAAGAATATATATACTTGAGTATTTATCAAATAAACGGAAACGATAATAATTATAATTTGTGAATCAAATGTCATTTTCCTACAGAATAAAATATATATAATATTATAAACATGTAGTATATGTTGTAGTGTAAATGTTTTTGTGTAAATATATATAATATTGTATAAAGTAAATTAATAAAAAAATAAATAAATAAATAAGTAAATAAATAAATAATATAAAAATATAAAAATATAATATTAAAATTAAATTATTATACATAGAAAAATTAGTAGGCATACCTGCAATTGAATATTTTCTTCAAAACCGTCCGGAAAATCGGTACAGGATACGTCCAATTGAGAAAATGATGCCGCAAGTTGTCTGGCGTTCATCCCCACCACAATACTGATAATACAGTGGAACGTAGCCACCTTAAAAACTTTCACTTTTTTTCATTATATTTTATAAAATTATATTAAACATTATTATTATTTGTTACACTTTTCTTCTTTTTTTTAATTAAATATTATTTTATTTTGTTCTAATAATTACAATATAATATAAAGATTATATTTGAATTATTTAATTTATTTTAAATTATTTTCATTATTTTAAGACACAATACGACTACAATTTTTAGTTATATTCAATTAGAAAAAGTCTATTTTCATATGATGATGGGTTAAACAAAAAAATTATTTAATGTAAGCTCTTAAATATATTATAAGAAAATTGTATATAAATATATGCATTTAATTAACTATAATAAATGAACAAATTTATTATTATGATTTTAATTAGACAAGAAATACACAGAACTTATGATATTATTGTATTTAAAAACAATTATAATTGATTAAAATAAAATCATATAATGTTCAAACATATTAATTGTAAGTAATTCAGAATTTAATTATTATTTCCAAAAAAAAAAAAATAAAAATAAAATAAAACTAAAAACACAGACCGTTTATGACATATTTCGATCACTTATAAACATAGAGGCGTACGTACATATTCAATTATATATATATAAACACTGTATGGTCTCAAGGATTATCGATTATAAACTAAAAAAATCTAATATATACATACGTTACAGTTAGCTGTATGTGTGTGTGCATATAAATAATATAAATAAAATGTATATATAATAAAAATAATTTTTAAACAAAAGCAATAAATAAACCAATTAAATAAAAATAACAAAGAAAAACAACTTATGAACGAATAATCAAATAAAAATTATTAAATAAAAAAAAATAAATATAACTAAATATATAATAGACAAAAATCAACATAAATAAATAAAAAAATAAATAAATAAATAAATAAATAAATAAATAAATAAATAAATAAAATAAAGAATTTATAAAATGCATTATCGGTTTGGTGTATAGCGCCTGTTGAATTATACAGTAGTAAACACACATATGAATTTTCAGAATGAAATATATTGATCTAGGTTATGTTCATTCAATATATATATATATATATATGCATATAGATATATATATTCATATAAATAAATATATATATATATAGATTATAATATTGTTTAACTCGTCGATTATATAATGCCTGTCAAAATATTACAATACTATTTATCAAAACACTCGTCATCATCATATTCTTCACCAATTTCATTGTGTATATTTTTCAAATGTGTGTATTGTGTTGTGACCACTTAATTTATTAGAAAACATGACACTAATTAATTACCACTATGTAAAGTTTATATATAATATATAAATATATATATATTCATTCAATATTTGTACATATATATATCATATAAAAATTTATATATATATTCACATATACACACATATAAGCGTTTAATAATATGATATAAAATTGAAAAACGAATATACGTGAATATTAATATGTATATCGTTGCTTGAATATATTATTATATTATAGGTATTATTTTATTTTAAATATATATATATATATGTGAGATATATATATATATATAGAGTATAAAGAAAGAAAGAAAAAAAAATTAGTTTATATAAAAAAAACTAAAGCACACATAAAAAAAAGCTTAATCAAAAAAAAAAAAAAATTGAACATATCTAGAATGTGAGAACTGTTATTAATTTTCATATATTATTGAAAAAAAAAAAAAAAAAAAAAAAAAAAACATAGATGTACACCGCAAATACCACAATATTAAACATAACCATCATTTTTTCGTCGCATAATAAAAAATGAAAAAAAAAAACAGAAAATCATTCACTGCGGGAAAAATTTTTTTCTGATTATAATTTTCATATAAAGAAAATTTTGTAGTTGTTAGAAATTTTTACGTTTATTTGTCCTTTTTCGTCCTTATTTAACCGAAAATATATAATAAAAATTAATACCACAAATTAAATCACACACTTTATTTCGTACATAAAAAAAACATAAAAATAAAAATTTATTATTTATTATTATAAAATTTTTCTATACCATCAAACTGCACTTGATTTTTTTTTCCAATATGAAATAATTTTATTTTATTTATTTTTTTTTTTCCCGTTTATTTCACCGTAACAAATAACAACACACCATTTTTAAACACTGACTCTAATTCTTTCTATTCCAGCAATTACAATGAAAATTAACTAAATTTTATTATTAATATGTACACAACCACCATCACCACCACACTACCACCACAACAAACAATTAATAATTTGTTTTGTTAATTAACACAGAAATTTTTATATGGGCATAGATAAAATGTATGCATTATATAAATTATAAATGCAATTCAATATTTTTCATATTGCAGCACTAAATTATTTTTGGGTGTTGCGCCAAATAAGAAAAACACTATACGAGGTAAAAAAAAAAAAAAAAAAAAACCCTAGCCTAATACCGTTTTATACACACACATACACACACATCCACAAAACACAGTTTGACGAAGTTTCTGTTTCGTAATATATCGGGATAATGATTAGTATGGTTGTATGTATGGAATTTCGTTAGGCGTATGCGCTCTAATAATACTTATTGATTTCTTTGCGGAAAATGGAAAAATAGAAAAATTCTTCTATATAAAATAATTCATACATAAACAAAAAAAAATAATATATACAACACACACACACATCCATATCGATATATATTTTATACTTATAAGCGTATACATTTTCTTATTATACATGCCAGATATATGTTCGTTTCATTGTATATATACCCTCCAAAAGATTTTATCCTCATTATTTTTATTCCGGTTTTGTTTCAATATCCTGTTTATATTGAACCTGCACATATTGTGTATGGGCATATATACTGCGCGTATTTACATGTGTGATATATATAATAACATATATATATAGTGTTTGTGCTATATATATGAATTGGTGTTATTTAGAAAATCATTTTCGCAAATTGTTATATTAATGATTTAAAATTTTAATAATTGTTTCTATAGGGGTTTTTTTTTTTTATGAAATTTGTGATTTTATTTAAAATTCTTAATATATTTACTAAAACTTTAAAATATTCACATAAATTAGAAATACCATATTTTATTAATTTAGCTTATGATTACACACACACACACACACATTATATATATTGCATATAAATTATAAATAATATTGCGATATATAAGATATTATATTATAAGAAATTAGGTTAAAATAGTGAAATGTATTTATAACAATAAAACATTCCTATTCATACTATGGACAAATAAAAAATATAATACAATGATCACTAATATTTTAACCGTTTACGTTAAATATACTCGTGCTATATAAATTCAATATATATATATATATTACATTATCCGACAATGATATTCTATATATTAGTGAAAAAATTATAATACAGAATACTATTTATATAGGACAACATTTTTTATATATATGTATTTACATCGTTTGTTGAGAAACGTATATATGCTTAATTTTACAGTATTATTAAAAATACCATCAAAAACATTACCATCATATTACGAATACAATATAAAGTGATTTGTCTGTATTTTATATATTTTATTATTTTATTATATCTATATATATATATAAACTATATATACCATTTATTCCTAAAGACAGTCGTATACATTTAAAAACATGTCATATTCTTAACATAAAATCCATTACAAAATCAACAATTGTTAATTTTCTGCTTAATTATATATGCTCAAAATCTAAAAAGACACCGCAATACACTCTGCACGGTAACACTTTATACACAGTCAGTATCACATTGGATAGGGTTAGTATTGTGTTACCATTTCTATCTTTATTAAAAAAAAAAATGATATAACTTTGAAAATATGATGTTGGTAGAAGTTGCTCAAAGATAACAATATGTCTGCACACATTCAAATAAAAATAATGCGGGATTATGGAAATATCCATCTTTACTTTTAAAACAATAGGTTATTTTCACAATTTGTTACCTTCAAGAGATTTGAAATAACAATTTTTGAAAAAAAAATCCTCCAGCTATCCCATTGGTGGATTGTTAAATACTTCCATGCTAAGTAATTTACCAGCATGACTGTAATGAAAACGGTCGATTATTTTATTTGAATATTGTCACTAGCGTTGTCGCTAACCTATTTGTGACATATATATTGGTAAATAACATTTTTTATTTCACATTGACTCAATTGTTGTTTCTTCCACCTTAAATGTTTATATGCGTTATATTATAATTTATGAAAATCTCGCTTTATACTAATTTAAATTATTTAATAATATTTTTTTTAGTATTTACTTACTTTATATTTATGAATTTATACATTTATATGTGTGTGTATTATATGCTAGTGTAGTGCCACCGATTGTACAGTAGAAATTGTGCACTACCTAATTTACAACTGCACATTTTTAGTAATGATTAAAATAAATACATAATAAATAAACACATTTAAATTGGAAATAGAATATAAGTTACATAAAGATCGAAAAACTAATTAATATTTGTCTTATAATATTTATAACAGAAATGTATTTGTATTTCCTGGCGAAAAGCAAAGGTCAGACAATTTTCTGAATAGTCCTATCTATCTCCTAATTCATACAAATATTCACATATCATGTTATATGCTCATCTAATACTATAAATCGTATCCGCGTATATATCTGTATTAATACAAAATACACTCTTTACATAATCATGCTATATAGATGTATGGCATCATACGTGACTTCACTATTGTGTGTATATGAATAGATTGCTTCGTTTGTTTTCTTTCCTGTTTTTCCAATGTGTCCTTTTTTTTGTGTAATTTAGCCGTACGAGTATTTTAACAATATATATACCATATATGTTTTTATGTAACATGTAACATAAAATATTGTAGTACATGTATATTTTTGGGCTGGTTTTTACATATTCATATGCTTATTATAATATATGCGTATATATATTCAATATATGTACATTCATATTTTATAAAATATTATATAAGGGCGTCGTCGTCGCCACACTATTTGTCGTCGATCTGGACATCGTCATCATCATTGCTCATCGTAACATTTTCTAATAATCAATAATTTTCTTTATATTTATTATTTCACATTATTAAAGTTCCTGGTATAAATGAAAATAAAAAAAAAAAAAAATGAATAAAATTATAAATAAATGGTTCGTATTTTAATCTTATTATAAACGATAATATAATACAAAACATTAGGAGAGACTGAGGCACAATTAATTTAATTTTTAATTTATGGAGAACTCATATAAAAGGTCTTGTTTTTATAATAATGTTTTATACCCAATCGGATTCTTGTTGTATACGATGTGCATATAAGATTTAAATAACTTTATCACCTAATCTCACTCGTTTATTTTTTGTATTCATATGTATTCGGTTGATATAGGCACAACGACCTCTTTCTTGTAAATGAAAAATAAATTAAGTATGTCTAATATTACATTTACCAAGGTGATTAAAGAATTTACCTATGGTTTTTAATTACTGAAATTTTTTAACGGTGTGGTTATACCATTTGTTTGTTTAGTGAATAAAAACCACATATATCTTTGAAAATTTTCATTTTGAATGAGCTACTCAAAAAGCAATTTTTATCAATTTCACTGTAATATGAATGTTCGGTGTAAATGTCATTACACCTGCTATACAATTACAGTGATATATTTAATTAATTATTCAAATTATATTTACCATTAATCCCCTCCAATTAACAACAGTTTTATTTGATTAATAGCAAATACAAAAAAAAATTGTAAAATATTAATCAGAAAAGCCGCACTCATTCGAATATTTTCTTATTGTTAAAAAATACTTAATATTTATTTATTTACAATATTTTTAACCAATAACCACTCATACACACACAAACACACACAATAACAGTCTTAAAATATAAAATCATAAAAAAAAATATAAACTAAAAAATATTAAAATTATATAAACAAATACGAAATGAAAATTAATTAATATTAGTTTTTCTTTCAAACATACCAAAAATAAAACGGATGATTCCTATATAGACATTTCACAATGTTTCATAAACATCGTATATATATACAATATATGTTTCAACATAAGAACATGCTATTTTGACAACATTGACAACATACTTTGACCACATAATAAATATGTCAAAGTTTGAGGTTGAAGCTCTCATACACGAGGACATTTTTTAAATCAATCAATTGAAAAAGTTGAATTAGAAATACACACGCAATACAAAATACAATTAATAAAATACCGAATTAATAACGATATCATAAAAGTAGTTTTATAACAATACGTTAACATGTCTTAAGATGTAACGATAGCTGGCAAATCATTTTCCTGATGTTTTCCAATAAAATTATTTGCATTATATACATATTCCAATATTTACCAATATATATTTATTATAAATTTGTTGGAATCACCCGCATTGTTGATGTCTTTGACGATAATCAAATTATATATATTCAGTTTCATAATATCCATATAGACAGATACACTTATAGTAAATAAACGTAAAATATTATAGAAATAGAATATGGAAAATCATCAAGTATATTCTCTTCTTTCTTTATAGCAACGCATTTTCGATGTACAAGCATTTCCAATGCACATCATATAATTATTTGGAAAATTCAAAATTGTACACAGCATATGTATGCGTGCGTTAAATTTTTATGTGTGTATGCATGTAGGTAGATAAATAATAAAATGTAGAAAAAAGTTATTTATACACTGAATCATATTGAAAAGAAAAATAAAAAAAAAAGAATTAAAAATAATGCATTTCCAAATATATATAATAGAGAACAGCGGCAGTTTTAATTTTGTTTGTTTATTTACTACTGAAGATATTGTTAAATATAAAGATATAATATATATATGTATTTTTTATATAATTATATATATATATTCGAGTAATAAACTTACTTAATAGTATAAATTTTAATACGAGTATATCGCTGCGAATGTATGCGTATATATATACAATTAGAAATGGTGTGCTATATGTGCTCCAAATTAATTTGGATAATATTTTTAAAAATTTTTTTAGAAACTTATATATGTACCTCACTCTATATGTGTACAAGAAGATATATATTATAAATTATGAATATACATGAGATTAAGTGACATGCACGCGTATATACATATATATATATATAATATATTCTTTCTTTATGCAACAACACACTTATTCATCTATCTATACTTATAATAATACTGTTCTGTAATACAATTTAATTTATTTTTATTTTTTGCCTTTTTTTTTCTTTTTTTTAAATATATTACTTATATATAATAACACATTTATTTTTAGATTTTTGTTGTAAACTGGGTTCAAACAAATTTCGATTTTATGTATTAAAATTAAAGCATATTTATTTCTATTAATTTCATGTTAATTGTATATACATATACCTTATATTTATATATATATGTATATATAGCAAGCACGAGCACCACCAAACACCACATATATGATATATTCTATATATAAATGAATAAAATGATATGTCCAATATGTTTTAAATTTTTACTAAATGGATGAAGATATAAAAATGAGAAAATTGTTTTCAAATTATGTCAATTTACAGTAAATAATATTTAGTAAAAAAATATATTCTATAGATGGGAAATAAATTATAAAAATTTGGTATATAAATTTCACACATTATACAAGGTTTGTGATCTGTTTTTGTATCCAATATTATATCGAAATGCAATTTGAAATACATTTGCAGATATTTTCTATTTAGTGTTAAGCACAATGTAATGTATTATAATGCCATATAACATATTTATTTGTCATAAAGTTACATGTTTTATTTTTAAATTTTTATTTCTTTTACCAAATTTAATGTTGTCGTAAATGTCATCGTAATATTTCATACAAAATAACCGCATAGTGTCCAACAACAAACCATTTTTTATTTTCAATAAATGACAGTAATCAATCATATAAAAATTAAATAAATAATCAATATAAGAAATATACTTAAGATCTATTATGTATTTTATTTTATCTTATGAATATATGAATATATAGTGTATAGGTTTTGTTAATGTTTGTAATGGTTAATGTATTTTTATAATATAGTCAATATATAATAAAAAAAAATCATACAATTCATAAAATTCATTCTTTCATTCATTTTTTTCTTTTTCAAAACAATAAAAAAATAAAAAATAACTATATACAATTCTATAATTTTATTTATTTATTTTTTTTTTTTTGATACTTAAGTAAACCAATGATTTTTAATTATAATTTAAAATAAAAATTAAATTTTCGTTTACAATGATTACTTATAATTATTAGCTCCACCTCTTTCGCGGTGGGAGAATAATCAAAAAATAAAAAAATAAAATAAAATATAAAAAATCAAGTTAATAATATAATAATAAAATTATCTAATTTAATTAACAAAACAAGAAATCAAATATTCTAAAAATCTAAATATAAATATATTACGTACATAAACATACAGTTTATTATATTTGCGTATCGTATACACTCACCGCGCTGCCTATGCGTACGTATTTTTATTTATATAATTTTTTAATTATATCTAAAGACTAAATCTACAAAAATTTGATAAATAAATTTATTAATATTATTATAGCACAGTGGTGTGTGTGTGTGTGTGAGTAAATAATGAAATTATATATTTATTTACTGTTTATGGACTATTGAAAATGTTGATGACAATTTAAATCTATATATATATTTTATTAACAATGAATTCATTTTTAGAATATGAATCTAATATTTTATTTTATTTTATTCCACAATCAGATTTATTATATAAAAATTTAATCGAAATGATTAGATTGGTAGTGATCTTTTTTTTCTTTAATTAAGATCCATACTTAATTTAACGAAAATCAATTGGAAAATTTTTTATACGTTTTCTGAAGGTGTAAAGCAATAATAAAATTGCCTTCGAAATTGATTTAATTAAAACTATATGGCCACATTTCAATGTCACTGAAACGGTAAAATATTTCTTCCTTTTACAAATAAACGCCTTTTTTCAAAGGATTTCTTATCCAGCTTTGAATTCATTTACAACACTTGGTTTCCAACTAATCCATTGGCGGCACATATAGATCGTGTTCGTTACGTACTGGATTAAGAATTAAATGTAATTAGTGATTTTTATCATTTGATACAAAGTTTTCACTTCTGGAAATTGTATTTTTTAAGAATTATTTACCAGAGAAGTTGGTGGAGCTATGATAAAGATTTCATTACTCTTTGGTATTTAATTAAGATATCAAATGTTAATTGTTACATTCGATAACTGAATTTTAATAAAGTAATGTTCCGTTTTAAAATTTGTTGTTACTGTATTGGAAATTTAAAATTTGAATAAAATTTGGATAATGTATATAAATTAATTATAATATAATAGCTATGAACTGTGGTGGTGCAGCTATAAAGTGTATTCAATAAGCAATATACGATTTATATACAATACTGGGTGGCGCAAATTGTACGTTTACGTTGTGGTTTGATTTCTTTATAACTTTTTTAATCTTTCTTTTTTGTATAATGGACAATTTCTCATTTATCTATCTAAAAACCCATCAACATATACATACATACGATATACACCATATTTACGAATAATATTTATCAATATATAATTTTGAAATTGTCGATAATATAATGTTAAAAATCAAACAAATGAAGAATGTTCCCTTCTGATTTATTTATCAAAGAAATAAGAAGTTAAGGACATGTGTCGAAAATGGCATATATGGCCATATTAGTATACCAGTGAGGAAACAGTAATATGCCATTTGAAAATGTTTTTCTATGCTGAAAAAAGGTCAAACCAGGATGTGCAAGATCAATAGTAGACAAACATATTTATATACCATATATACATAAACACACAGTTTGTCAATGCATTTTTAAGACTGGATATATAAAATTAAATATAGAAATAAGTTTGATATTTGTGCATATGGTTTTTCAGCTATGCAACAAATTCATTGTGATCGAGATCTAAATGCTGTGTTAACATTTAATTGGCATATATGACACATATTGTATTGATTTATTGATACTGCTTTTGTTGAACATATGATGGATATGTTCATAATATTTATATATATATTTTGTATTATATAAATATAAAATGTGTTGTGAACAAATTTTTCTCTTTTTTTTATTAAAAATGCAATGTGATGGTATTGTTGAACAATTATTCTATAGAAACATTTTTTCTGTAAACCATAAACAAGTGTATATAGGCTAACCATAGCTAATTGTAATAAATATTAGGGGTTATTATATTTGAAGTAATAAATTTTATCGTTTTTCATCAATTTTGTTTGTGGTTTGTTTTCATTATTTCTCTTCACCACTTCTTGTATCCTACATGCATAAAAAAAAATTACCAAAAAATTAGTGCATATCTTTTTGATTGAAAATCGGTAATTTATTAACTATAATTTTATCTTTGTATTATTATTATTATTTAATAATTGTATAATACCTTATTTTGTAACATACTTCACGCTCCGTATACTGTATATAAGATTTTTGCAATAATATACCATAAGATCAATAATATTTTTATCCATAGTATCAACAAAAAATATCGTTAATATACATTTTATTTTTGAAACAATCCCCAAATCATTTGGCATTTATATATAGTTATATATATATATATATATATGATACATAGGATAATGGATATGTATATAATATACATATTGCATATTATTGTATATACCATATATATATAGATCGTATGTGTGTTAGGCTATCATTCTTAATAAATACAGAAATAAATAAATAAATAGAAAAAATTTTTAAAGGGAAATTGCGTGTAACAATATATAGAAATAAAAAAAAACCAAAATGTCGAATTTAAGGAGTGTCCAATTGTATTAGTTATTCTTAATGTTCGGAAATTGGTTACAGACTATATATACTATTTTATATTTATTTTATTTGGATATTTTTTGGTTGTTTTAAAGCGAGGGGTTTGTTTTTTATTTTGCTATTTTTTTTTTTTTTTTTTTATTTTCCTGATAAAATATATAAAATGTAAATGGTATATATAATGGAAAATTATTCTAAACATCATATAAATATAATGAATATTGGTGGTTATATAAAATGATATACAAAAGGTGTTCTATATTTGTTTCGAATATATATATATATATATGGTATTCACGTATTTTAGTATCCATACACACGATTATACATATATATATATATATATAATGATTTGGATATGATATATATGAAAAATGGATCAAAGAGTGATAAACGGATACATAAGAATATTTTATTTGCGTAATGTGAAATGAAATAATATATAATGTACGTTTTTGGAATGGATACAAATAATATAATAAGAATAACGTTCATAAAAAAAAAAATAAATATTAAAGTAGGAAAGCAAATATTTTTTAATATATCACATTAATACTCGTATAAATGCTTATCTATATAATATATATATATGCCTAAGCACGTAAATAACTTGTTAAATAATATTATATATTTTATATAACAGCTATAGAAAAAAGGTGTACATAATATTAAAAAAAAAATAAATAAATAAATAAATAAAACTGTCCATTAAATTGTCGATTAGATGATATAATATACAATATATAATCATAATAATATTCATATATATAATATAAATAAATAAAAAAAATTTATTTTAAGAATATATAGGGAAAAGACGGTTTTTTTTTGAAACATTATATATTTTCTAATAATTATATTTTAATTTAATAATTATACAACAACTATACCTATATAAAAAAAAAAATTAACTTGGCAACACAATAAAATTGATTTTTATTTATAATAATAAAAAATGTTTAACATATTATTAACAAACAAACATTTTAATTATTACACACGAAGCTAATTTAGATTTTTCTGCGATACCTGCGATATGTGGTTATTATATTATAATGGCAGTCATAATAATATAGTAGATACAAACAAAATTGACACATAAAATAAAATTATTCAAAATAAATATATAATATTTTCGTTTTTGTTTTTAATCCGAGTGATGTAATCCATACAAATTAAAATTCTTTTATATAACAAATCAATATATTGATGTATTATTTGTATATGGTATATATATCATTTATTTTTTTTTATATGAAACAAGAGTCGAATTTTTATTTATATTATTATTTGAATTCGCAGTACAAGCAAATAATATTACTATATATTATATATACGAGTACCATATAATAAAATAAAAAAAAAAGTAACGAAAAAAATATATTAATAATGTAAATAAATATCTGCGTACATACACATAAAGCAAATAAAATATTTATATTTTGGTCATGTATAATGCAAAATCAGGAAGAGGACGTAACACATGTGAGACATATGTAGAAAATAAATTACATTTGTGGAAAAAAAAAGAAGAAAAAAAAACACAGACATAACGACACAATACACAAATGTATTAGATAATTTTTAGTATAATATTTAAAAAAAATAAAAAATTAAATTCTTTACAATAATTATATTCTATTTCGGTTAAGTTATATTCTAAATAAAATAAATAAATAAATAAATAAAGAGAACGAAAAACTACATAAATATACAAACAACTTTGTGTATGCACTTTAAATGTAACTTCAATATAAATATAATACAAATAATAATAAAATCCTCGTACATATCGACACATTTCTATTATATTTATTTATTTATATTATGAACAGAAATAATTTAAATGTCCAACGGATCAGCTTCTTTACTGCACTTCTTTGTATACAAATACATAAGCTATTTTTTGTTAGTGTTTGACTGACAAACGAAAACTGGCAGAACGAATTTGTTGTCAGTCGGTAAAAAGAACACACGCTGCCCCAATCATTTAATTTAAATATTTATTTTTAGTATATACGGATTATCGTCAAATTAATTGATAATAATTATCATTTATTTATATTAATCATTTTATAATTAAAATATATATCATCCTAATATATCTTGTATAAATGTATTTAAATGTATATTAATACATATATATTACTCAATACTAAAACTTTAAGATTAACTTAAGCTTAAAGCTTAAACATTTAAGTATATATAATATATATATATATATATATTTATTTATATATAGTATTCTAAATCTATATTTTAATATATGATTTGAGCATGTGTGCGAAATTTTTAATTATAAATATTCTCATTATTAGTAACATCGTATTTACTAGATACTTACTATCAGTAATTTCCAATAATAAATTCCTAATTTACTTATTCTTTTAGCTATATATACAAATTCTAATAAGATTCAATAAATTGTCATCGTATTGTTTATATTTTTCAATAAACTCACCCATAATACTAATGAGTCGCAAAAATCCTCTCTCTTTTTATACTGATTTATATTATGATGAATGGTCTGCAAAATATTTGAATACATAGATTCTATTGTATTGTCTATACATTTGATGATAAAGTTATTCCATCAAAAATTTTGTTTTTTTAAGATGTGGCACAACATTAGAGAATACATAATTTTGAAATTGTAAATAGTTTCGTATACTTAGGATGGTTGGTAAATGAATGATATTGATGAGGAAATTCGACGCATTGCAACGGGGTTCTTAAGTGCAAGCTATATATAAAACATTAATATGTCCAATGATAAGATAGGTCAGGTTGAAGGAGCGTGTTGCAGAAGGCTAAAACATCACCTGGGTTTTACCGCCCTACGGAGTATAGGTAAGTAAGTAAAAAAGTAATGGTTTACTTTTTTCAATAAATACATTTTACATTCCAAACCATTGACGTAACAATCTTTTATACTGAATAAAAGTGTTCTTCTTTGATGAGTATGAATGCATGTTTTGTTTCGTCTATATATAGTTTGATTTCCTCATCAATATCACATCTTATACACCATTCTCAAACCGTATTTCATTCGTATTGCTAATAGTTTACTTACAATGTAGCAAATTCGGCACCAATGCTACACACACACATAGCAACATGTTTAGTTAATATTTATTACGTGAATGTTATCAAAAAATATTAAGGTAAAAACTTTATAAATTTACAATAACAATTTATTTATAGAATTAAAGTTCTGAAAAATTAACCTTCTGTTTTGTATTTATTATGACGAATTTATATGAGTATGAATTCAATTTGTGTAAGGGAGAAATAAAAGAGATATATAGTAGGAACATAAAGAAAGGTTAAAATGAACCTTAACAGTCACAAAGTCATAGTATCACAACTTGGTGGTAATGGTAATACATAAACATTTAATTTCTCTCAATTTGTTATAATCTTTTAAAACTTGAATTATTACTTATGCGTTTATACTTTAGAGTAAATGTTGAATTATATATTTTAGATTGGAAAAAAAAAAATAAAATCTGATGAAACAATATTTAATACGACATTAATTATTGTATATTGTGTGTGAAATAAAAAATCATAGTATATGAAACTATATACCATTTATTATATATTTAAAATGAATGTATTTTATATACTCTCCTCTTCACATAATCCACCCATACATATACGATCGTTCGTTTCCTTTCATTCAGGTTTGAAATACCCTTAAATTGTAGTTGTGATTTTTAACAAAACAGGGGTATTTTATATACATATATATTTTTGTATTGCATTCAAACAAAACCAGTATTTTTATATAAAAATTAATATCATTTTTGAATATTCAGGAGGTTCAAAAATAGGCGCCGATAAGTTTTTTTTTCTGATTAATTGAAAACATAATTCTTGAGAACCGGTGTCTATGCGATATTGATGGTTCATTATCAACACTTTCACTGACAGATGCAATGTTTTTATTTGAACGTACAATTTTCTTTAGGTTTTCAACACGTTTAAATAATGCAAAAACTACCTTATATATACCATTTGTAGTTGAAGTGATATAGGTCGGTTTTACTTTCTTACTTAATTGAATCGCATTGAATCAACTAAGATTTTTTGATATTGTTGTTTGTTATGTTTTAAGTTATTTCAAACATATTTTGGTACATACAAATATATATATTTATATAATAACAGATTTGTCACGATATATACATTTGCATAAATGCGTTTTGATCATTTAAATTCTTGTTGCATAATTTAAGGACTTTTACTCTTTTAGCTAATAATTTTATTAAGTTTTTTTTACTGCAATAATGCTTACAAACAAAAAAAAACTCCTCCCCGTTTTAGTTAGTTAGTTAGTTTTTTTGTTTTGTTTTAATGACAATGCTAAAATATACACCGTATTTAATAAAAATAAAAGCGTCTACTTGCGCTTTAGTAGTGTATAAATTATATTATAATATATAGATAAGATTAAAGCAAAATAAAAATTATAGGTACAATTGTATTAGATTCAAACTGAAGCGAAGCTAAAAAAACTATTATTTTGTTGTAAACACATTCGTCTATGTATTGCATTGTAAATTTTCGGATCGCATATATATAAATGTAATTTATATAACCGACAATCATCATAAATATAATAATATATAAACAATACTAATACAATAATACAGAAAATAACTCTCAATTTTTTGTTATATATAAAATATTAATTTTTGTTATATACTTATTTATTCTCTTTTTTAATTTTTATATTGCACAGCTATTAAAATATAGTGCGCCTTTGCCATGCCACAGTTTTGTTGGTGTTGTTTCGATATCAAATCATATATTTATAACTATTTATATATAATATACTATATAATATAATATATATATTATATATTCATTGAATGTATGTATAATATTTACATATAAATATGTGTATACTACATTTCAGTCTGCATTTATTTATAATCTAAATATACTATACTAAACTAACTCTATAAATGCTATATAAAATACATATTCGTTTCATTCAAACCATCTCAATACCTTTTATAAATTTACTCAATTTTTTCGGTTTTCTAACTAAGCCGATCTCAAACACAGAAATACATACACTTGAATACACTACATTGGCTACACTATATATACTATAAATATATATAATGTACAAATACTCTACCACCAGTCTACACTATCAGACATTACCACCCGACCGTTGCAATAACGTGATGGTCACTGATGATGATGCTATGCTTAAACGTTTATATACTGTATTATATACTTATGTGTATGTATACGTATATAAAAACTATAATATATAGTAGTAGGCAATAATATGATGCCCGACAGGCGCATGATTCGATCTAAATTCAAGTTACACAGTTTAGTTTGCTTTGAACCTTCTTGCCGGATTGTGAAGATAAAAAATAAATATAAAAAAAAAAAAAAGTACGGATCACTATTAAAAAAAAAAAAATAATAATAATAATATTGTTTTTCATTATATGTTAATTGTTTTATTTGCGTGGTGTGTTTGTGTGTGTGTGTCTGTGTGTGTGTTTGTATGTGTGTTAATTTCATTACCTTTGTTCAATTTTTCTGCAATCTTTCTGCATTATTTTAAAACAACTTCAATTCTTAAAATTTAAATTCAAACGATACACATAAATGTTTGTTTACTAGCGCGGTGTTTTATGATCGTGTGAATTGAAGTAAAAAGGATACAAAAAATTATATATTTGTGTTAAAAATGTTTCATAAATAAATTGTGTTCTTAAAAAAGTATATAGTGTTTTTTTTTCTTATATATATAATTGCACATTTATTGTACGTACAAATTTTATATAGCGCGAACACAATAATATGTAATAAAATTGTTTCTTATGTTATAAATGTAATTTAAAATTAAGCATCAGTTAGTAGTTAGAATAGATATTAATTGAAAATATATCGTCATTCATTCAATATAACAAAATAATATTAGTGCGGTATTTCTTATTTAATTCATATGCAAAATATATAATATAATTTTTCTATATATTAAAAAAATTTTGATGAAAATTTTTAATAATAATTTTTTACAATAATTGAATATATATGCAATAATTAATTATAGCGTTATTGTATATATTTTAATTTGTTTGTTTTTAAATTGATCCGTTAAATAAATAATTTTATATTATTGGTAACAATAACAACAATTTATTATGTTATAAAAATAATTAAAATATATATTGTTATAATAATAATAATAATAATAATAAAATAAGAAAAATGATAAAATTAAAAAAAATAATAAAAAAAATGATCGTAAAAATTATAATAAAAAAATTCGATTAAAAATTGATTGAAAAAATTCATATATTAATAAGTTATCAGTTAAAGTACGGAAGCATCTTTTTTTATCCCAGGTAATTTAAATATAAAAATAAAAAATTTGAGTGATATTATCAGTTGTCGAAAAATAAATCTAATATAAATAAAAAAAATTAAAAAACAAACTCCGCCGGTATCAAAATAATTTGCAGAATTTATTTTAATTTATATTTCTATATGTTCCTGCCTTTTCTTATAAAAAAAAATGGTTAATTTCCTCTTCACTATTTTTATTTGTATGTCAATATTTTTACTTATTCGGTTCGGATTCATGTACTGTGACACCAACTGTAAACAATTTAACCATTACCCACCCCCACATATTACGTAGAATTTTAATGGGTTTGACGGTTTTTTAGCGGAGTTTATATGTCGTGTAATAAACCTTTCATTACCACCAAGTTGATAAATTACTCCGCATGGGAGTATATAACAATTTACCAATTGTGTACTGTACTGTACTGTAATTAACGAAAGATAGATGTTTTCAAAATACTATTATTTTTATATGGCTGATTAGCTCATAGTTATGTGTGTGCAGACATTTTTAATTCTAATATAATAATTATGTTGTTATTAAATCAATAATAATAATGTTTTTACAAGTAATATGTATATGAAAATTGTATTCTGTTGCTAATAAAAACGGAAAAATTAATAAACCCCTGATTTATATTACCCTGTAAAAAAGAAGCTATTTAAAATATCTGAAATTATTTACTTATTCATCAATTTACCTCCCAAAATGTTTATCATAACAAAAAATGTATTATAAACTTATAGTGTAAGTTTAGTAATTTTTCAATAAATTCTATGATATTACATATATTTATTCTTTTCATATTTATAATTTATTGTACATTTGTTAGTTATAAAACGAACCTTTTTTTAATAATGCTTTTTTTGAAAAATTTTATTATATTTTTAACCAGCCGCGTAGCAACATTAAATAATGCATTGAAAACCCAGATGCTAGGTGTATACTTATTGTTATTTCGATTATATTGTATATGTAACTAAACAACATACTCTGTTTAAATTTGTTATGTCCTTATTATTACATTATATTATAAATTTTTACAGCAAATATATACAAGCAATACAAATTTATATACCATAATTATAATAATCTGTGATTTAATATATTTGGTGGTTTCATTATTATTTCAGTTTTATTTGAAATTAGGTACATATATATTGTGTTATTGAGAATTATGTTATTCTTTTAAAACCAATGCTTTAGTTTTCATTGCAAAACAAAAAAAAACCATAAAATTATATCTTGCATATTTTTACTTATTTTAAAATTAAATTAATCGTTTTTTTAAATTCATATATATATTACTCACCCTTATGTGTTGCAGTTTTCGATTCCTCTCCATATATTTCAGTACATAATATACATTTATAAACTCAGTTTGTATATAATACATTCTTTATATATTTGTATAATATAATTGTATATAAGAATAATATATATATATATATATATACACATATTCTTTTACCTGATAAATTCTGTGTTGAAATATATAATTACATATAACTTTATACCGCTTATATATATATGATATGTATATAAAGCGTGTGCTAGTGTGTGTAATTTCATTTTTGCGCGTTTTTTTTTTATTATTTCGTATATGTGACTGACTGTATATTAAAATATAACATATATATACAATTTAAAACACTTATAATTGTCTACCATCGTCTCACTCTTGGCATCATGTCATGTTGTATATAAATGCATTATTTTATTGACGACGCAGTGCTATGGTGTCAAATGAAAAATCTATTGATTTTTTTTTTAATTATAAAAAGCAACAACATAAAAATACAATTTAAAAATAAATAGTCTAAGTTTATAATACAATATATATATATATATAGTGTACTCAGCGCGTTTATGTCAATTTAAGTTTATAAAATATAGAAAAATTTAAAAAAATTATATTGTGTATGTTGTCTAAAGATGTATTAATTTAGTTTTAATTTTACAAACAATTATACCATACATTCTATTCTGAATTAAAAATTAAAATTATAGAATAGAATGAAATAATAATATAGTTTTTAACTTCTCTAATGTAACGTTTTTGTTTAACTATAGTCATTGCATGCCATTGGAAAGGAAGTGTAAAAAGGGAAATAAAAAAAAAAAATAGAAAAAACTCAATTTACACGAAAAAGAAAAATTTTCAAATGAAATGAAATAAAATAAAGTGCAATATAATTTTTGTGTGCATATTTATTTATGAATGTATAATATAAATACAATTTATATAAGGCTGCAGAACTATACAGTCGCACACATACGTACAATATAATAATATATATATATATATATATATAAATTTAAACCGACACCCATCATCAATAGGATTCTTAAGAACAGCAGTTAAAAATATATGTGTCAAGTGACTTTTTTTTTTTTTTTTATTTTTTATTATTAAAAAACCGGTAAGTAATTTGATATTTTTTTTATTTTCTTTCTATTTTTTTCCACTTTGAATAAAGTTAATTAGTTTATTTAACAATATTTTTTTCTAATATTTTACTATGTACACAAAATACTATTAATTACGATTTACTATACTACACTACTACTACACTACTGCCATAACAAAATTATTTTGTAAAACTCAATATTTTTACTTGTGATGGTGGTTGTGTGGTGAGGCATATGAAATACATATATATATATAAAACAATAATGCGATAAATACAAAAATATATTTACTTTATTATTTACAGTAAAACCTCTTTATATGTATGTACAATATAATATATAATATTGACCGAAATAATTACACATTCTAAATTTGAAAACGATTTCCACTATATACATAGATCAGAGCTATCTAACTTATCAATATTAATTAAATCGCCGAAGAAAATAACAATAATGACAGAAGTATATTTATTTTTTATTAAACTTGAATAGTTTAATAATTATTTCAACATAATAGAAAATAATATATAAAATTTTCTCGCTTTATTCCATTTTAATAATATGTGTTAACAGCAATTTCACATTTTCTTTTTATTTTTAAAATTTAATTTTTATTCTAATATAGAAGTAGTAAATTTATTTACTTATTTTATATTCTGAAAAGTGTTCAAATCGTTTTACCAATGCTGTATGTATCATCATCCATCGTATCATTACTGTACGCAACATTACTCACTTGCCAGCTTATAATTTTGGCGCCATTATTTCTTACTAGTATGACTTCAACTCACGGTACATTCTTGTATATATAACATTCAGTAATGATGCAGTCTCAGTGTTTAGAATATGATGTTAATCGGTCGCTGTTCAATTTTTGAGTTGTTGTTATGATTTGTTATATAATATTTTGAAATGGCTAACATAACGATTCAAAGAAGAATAGAGAATTTTATTCTAAAACTTTTTTACGTTTTAACATCAATAAAATTATTTGCCACCACCGCATTAAAAATAGATTTTTTTATGTACGAATATATAATAATGTTTGTGTGTAACTATATTTCTATAATATAATTATAGTATATAATATATATTATATATATATATATAACTGCGTATACATATATATATATATAACTTTAACTGTATATAATATATTATGTTATATAACAAAGAATAAAAAAAAAATAAAGAACGACGGCGACTAAATAACTCACAGCTAAAGTACAAATTCAGATATTCTTAAAGCTCATTTTTGCATTGACTTTTGTTACGAATATATGACTAAATTTTAACGATAACGTTCGATCGAAAAAGTGAAGGGACAAATGACGAAGTGGTAAATTTGTTATGTGCTTTGGAGTTAGAACTGAATATAACAAATGATGTAAATAACATAAGTACATGTACTGATGCTATATTACACAGAATATAGATGGCACAATAACTATATGTACTTTATTTATTCTTTTATGTTATATTTTATCAATGATGATGACACAATATTATCACACCATTGCCATAACATAAATTTGTTTTTTTTATCACATAAATGCTCGCCGGTGCTGTAACAGCAAATATAATCGAAAATTGCTTTTTTATTAATATTTTATTTTCATTCCATATATCGTAATTTGAAATAGAAATTTATTTTACAAATTTTTATTTCATTTCAAAGTTATCTTAATATACTTTAAAGCCTATATATATATATATGTTGATCTTCTTCTACATAACATAAATACACTAATAATATATAATTATGTTTCGTTGTGTTCTTATACATGTACTTCGTATACCAATGACATAATATTATATTCAAATATATAGTAAAGGAATTTACATTAAAATTATTATACATTTTAATGTTTCCATTCTGTAACTTTTAATGCCGGCAACAATTCAATTTAAAATCAATCATTAAAAGTATCTATGAAGTTTTTAGAAACACATAATTTTCTTTAAGGTTCTGTGGTCTCAGAGGGTCAACCTTTACGAAAATAAGCTCTCATCATGATGATGATGATTATAAAATGCATATTAAAAATCATAAATTCCATGAGAAACGCAGATGTGGCTGTGTAATTATTTGTATAAATTTTGTAGAAATTCATTTTTATTCCTATAAATGGACAAAAATTATTATTATTATTATTTTTTATTTCTACTAATATAATTTATTTTCAAAGAGGAATAAATAGAAGAATACAATACAAATAAGGTTACACACCCACAATTTTTTATTTTTAATGATTTTATTTTAATGTACTCGAACCGTATATTATTCTGTTCTTTTCCGAATACATTTGTTTCTCCTCGCTATATACAAGTATATATATATATATATATTTAATAAAAAGCAACCATGCTATTTTATGGTATGGAATATAATATATCCACACACAAATAAAACAATAGAAATAATATTTTTTCGGGTAATTCAAGCAAAAACATTATTATTAGATTTATTATTTTTTTATTTTTATTATTTTTATTATTACTATCATTTGAATAATTAGAAATCTCTATATATATATATTGTACAATATAATAACCACCATACACACACACAGACACATAGCACCACATCCATGTAGCCGCAAAGAGTTCGCTTTACTAATTATTATATTCATCTAATTGTATTTTGAAAAAGTATACCAATTTATAATTGTGTATTTATTATGGGAATTTATTAAATTAAATTAAATTAAAAAGAACAAAAAGAAGTATTACAATTTTTATTTTTTTTTTCTCTCTTAATTAAAACGGAAATTGCCGGTACTTAGGATAATTTATGATGCATTTGATTTTTTATATCATATTTTGTTTAAAAATTTAATAAATATAATAGCAATTTTTTGTAAAATAATACGTAAGATTTATTAACCATTAAAAATAATAATAATAATAATAATATTTTTATTATTTATTATCTGGAAGGAAGTACTTTTTTTTTTTTTTTTTAGATTAGCTCCATGAAAATTAAAATTATAAACAAAAAATGATATCTAAAATAATGTACATGAAATTATGCGGTTTAATTTATTTAATTAGTTAATTTTATTTATTTTATAGTTATATATTAAATGCTTATGTATTATGTGTTATTATATATATGTAAATTTGTGTGTGAAGTGTCGGTAAAATAAAATTATTACTATATTGTACAGTAAAAAAAATTACTGTAACAACAAGAAAATTTATGCAAAAAAAGATATAAAACAATTATATTTAATCTGGAATAGTCAATATTTTACTCGATTAATAAATCATCACACTAAATGTATATATATAATCGTATAATAAATATTAAAAAGTACGAATATATGGAGTAAATTCTCAAAACTTGAAATGTACATACAAAATAAATAGATAAAAATAAATAATTATTTTTTTTACAAAAAAAGATTAACATATATAGCAGATTAAATTGTGTGAAAGCACGAATGTCCATTAAAATTTAAATTCAGTGCGAAAAAAACGTTAAATGGCACACATTTAATAACCGAGCAATTGAATTGAATATTACTTTTATGTTGTTTACTTACCGAATCAATTAACTCCATATAAAAATAATATAAGAATTATACAGAGATAATAACCATACCGCACTGCATCTGCTAAACAACTCATATACATAGCTGATAGAGCTGTATCACCGAACATTATTTTCTGTCGCCGTTGACCAACAAACCGTAACTCACCTGGAAAATTTCGTGAATTGTTATGCACGTTAACCATACTGTGCCGACGCTGTGTAATTTATAAAATTTATATAGATTAACATATCACATTATATTTATATACATATAATAATGCTGGCAAAGAAAGAAATAGTTACACACGATTTAATTTCTTTCACGTACGTACTATATATAAATGTTATTCAATATCAATTTAAACCTCTATATATAAACGTAAATGTATATATCTTCTTAAGAGTTTAAGAGTTAAATAAAAATATACATATATATATATGAAATTAAATCAACTATTTTAAAAGTTAAAACCATTTATTTGTATATTAAGAAACATTATTAATACATAATTATATTTTATATATATATACATTTATTTGTTGTGTGTATTTTTATATAGCAAACTCATCATTTTCCCGAAATATAAAAGTAAAATAATTTCAATAATATAATAACCACAATAGCAACAATAATAACAACACCAACAACAACAAAAATTATATATAATTATATCTTCTAATGTGTAAAAACAATCGTGATTAAATCATTAATACCTGTCCATATATTTATACAAATATAGAAGTATAATATTTTAACAATAAAACAATATACGAGTATATAAACGTATTTTACCAATATATGTATATGGTAACAACAAAATTACATATATAATAAATATGAAATAGCAATGAATTTCTAATTGTAAAATACCTGTTTAAAAAGCACTGAATAATCCACATGACTAATTATTTTAATTAAATCTATGAAATATATAAAAAGAATCGTTGACAAATAGAATAATATGTTTTTTTAATTAACAAAAATAAAAACTAATATACATTTATAGGTGAAGTTATTGTTAAATTTTGTTAAGGAATACAAGTAAGAAAACTACACTCTATATATAAATGTGGATTAGAAAGAATGTTGTGAAATCGCAGGTGCCATACACATTTCTATCTATCTCTTAAGTATATTATTACATAAAAAATTTTTCAATACATATAATTTGTTCATATATAACAGTTTTTATGTATTTTCTATTTATTTCTTATGTGTGTATCGTACATATGTATAGAAGATCATAATATAAACATCCTCATAATTCTATATAATATATATTACTTTATGTTAATATTACCCATATACATATATATATATCTATTGTATATATAGAATTAGATAACAGCAATAACGATCATAAAATATTAAATAAGTAATTAATTAATTAACTTTTGAATTGAATTCGTTCTTTATTTTTATTAATTTAATAATTTTTAATTATTTTTTTTTCTGTATAAACAACAACAACAACAATAACAATATATAAAATTATGTATATTGTATTTAGTTTATAAATTGCGATAAAAATTAAATGATGGAACACACAGTGAAATAAAAATAATATTAAAGTAATTTTTTTTCTATTTATTTGCATTTTATTTCTATTCCATTTATATTCAATATGTGTACGTACTATGGTCGTACACACACACAATACAAAACATTAAAAACATATATATCGTATATAAATAAGTTTTGTAATTATTAGACACGCAACAACAACAAATACATACCTAGATGGAGATAGGTATGTTTAAGAAGATAAAAAAATTAAATATCAATACACAGAGTGTAATGTGAATTCTAATAATTACATTTACATACAAACAAATACATTACATTTTTAATGAAAACGAAAAAAAAAAAAAATAATTAAATTAAATCAACAACATAAATAAATTTAAATGATCCCAAATAGATATAGAATAAAACATGTTTACTTTATGGTTATTATGATAAAAATTAATTTTACTTCAGATCATACATTTTAATGAGTGAATAATTTTTATATCAATATAATTATATTATTATTATTATTGTTGATGATTGTAAGACAACCAACATTTATGTAGATTCATCTTTAATTAATTTAATTGAAAGTTAAATTCATATAGAAATTTTATTGTGCGATAATATTTATATTACATTTTTTTCATTTATAAAAATATATAATTGATTTGAAAATATTATATATTGTATTTGATATATATATATATAAATAAATATATGTACTATAATTGTAGTACATATACGCATATATAATATATATATATTAAATAAATAAAACAAGACAAATAATGTACAAATTTGATATAATTTTTCATATTTCATTTTACATCGACAAAAATAAAAATATAATTATTTTTAACGTTTATTTAATTTCATTTGATTACAGATAAATTATAATATACGAGAAAATATTGCTTCCATCAACTACTTTGTTTTTTTTATTTTTTTGTTTTAAAAATTTATAACAAACATTGCTTCCGATATAACTAACAGATGCATAAATATATTCTTCTAATGCTTCCGCTTTTTATATATGCGTAAATTTTATATATTTATTGGATATAAATAATACAAAATATAATTACATCATACATTTCTATATAGTAAGTACAATTTTTTACATCTTTATATTTATTTATTTTATTTTAATAATTAACTATATATATCTATTGTCTATATCTGTTGTAAACATTTGGCAATTACGATATTTATATATTATTTTTGACAATTTATTACTATATAATATTAAATTATATGCTGTTATGATATACAATAGATATGATTATTATATAATGATTAATAAAAACATCCCGCATAAGTATTATTAATATTATAATTTACAGATTCGTACAGATTACTCTCAAACATTATGTATAAATAAATTGTAATCTGCGTAGACGAAATGTAGATAATAAAATTACTAATGTTTAAAACAAGAATATAATACAATTAAATTGACAGTTTATGTGTAAAATGTAACACAAATTTGTAAAACAAATTATTTCTATATATATTTAATTGTTATGGACAAGTGCCCTCCCCCCTTCCCCCCTCCCCAGCTAATATAAATAAACTATAAAAGCAATAACAATCATATTATACTAAATTTATATATAAAAACAATGTTAAGTATACTCGTGCATTCAAACAATTTTTAAAATAATCAAAACATCATAGTAATAATAATAATAATAAAAAGAATGAATAAATAAATATAATTTTAATATAATAACAATAATAAAATTGAAAAATATCACAAATATATAATAATTAAACATTTATTTAATTTAATTAGTTAAACCTTCATTATATAAATGCATGTAGGTCGCGTCGCGTTGTTGCGGCGATAAAAATTTGTATATTATTTGTCAAATTTTCTATATAAATACGTAAAAATTATCATTATTATTATTTAAATTTTTACAATTTTCATAATTTGGCGTATGGCACATGCAATCCGAGTAACCGATAAAACGTAAAACTATATTTGTACTTATTGCTTAAATTACATAATTAAATTGTACAATATTAATTAAAGTATCTGCTGTAACAAGTTTGTGAAATATTTAAATTATAAAAATTATAATTTTGTAGATACTTTAATTAATGTTGTACAATTTAATTATGTAATTTAAACAATAATAACAAATATAGTTTTACTCGTATCGGTTACTCGGATTGCATGTGTCATACTCCTAACAACATTTACAAACAATTACGCATACATAACAAATAAATTACTCGCATTGGTATAGTTTGTAATTCATACATTCTATAAAATTCACTTATTAGTTTTTAAACTATTTGTGGTGGTGATTTTAAAAACCACTTTTCACTAGATTTACGTAATCAAATGTGTTTATTTTAAAAAAAAAAAAATAATAAAAAGTCATTAATTTTAGTGATAATTTTATTAATTTTTTTAAATGAACTCTCGGTTTTGCTTCTCCATACTTGAACAAAACTCTAACTAGTTTCTATTAAATTTCTGTTACTAATATGAGTGATATCGATTGTTACATAAAACTATATCGCTTGAATTTGCATTATATGGAAAAATTGCGAATAAAATATTTTTATATATTTACACAGTACATTATAAAATAATAATCTAGCAACAACAATGCGTTCGTAAAACAAATTTTTCAAGTTATGTTTACACACAAATTTGCATATTTTTATCTTTTGGTTAATATGTAATTTGTATACCATAAAAATTCAATATATTTTATAATATTAATTACTGAAATTTTAGAAAAATTTAACAATTAAAATTTATGCTGTCTATATTATTTTAAAATGTACAAAATTCTATTACAACTACTATTTATTATTATAAAGTATATATGGTATATATTTCTTTTATACTTATACTGTGGTTATATAGATATTAATTAAAGTTGTTAATTAAAAACCATATGCGTTTTGATATATTGTAGTATAATAATATTCATATTTTCATTTGTATATATTTGATTATATTAAATACAAATAAAACTGAAAAAAAAAATAAAACAAAATACAAAAATATTGCGTCGATACATTGTAATTTGTAAGTTCATGACAACAATTAGGGACTATTAGTCTATTTAGAGAGCATTTTTGTTTATATAAAATTATTTATTATTATTATATTATTAATTTTTGAGTTTTTGGTTATACATATGAAAATGTCAAGAAATTTCACATAAATTATAATAATTTACAAAATAAATAAGTAATATTATTATTTTTTTATTTTTTTATATTATATACCAGAGTTTTTGAAATATTCATTTTTATATATCTAATTGTTTTGAATTTATTATTTTACAACTAGATAATTAACAAGTTTTTTTTTTTTTTTTTAATTCAATATCCGCTTTTCTTATGACAAAGCTAAAATTCATACAATATTTATAATAAAGTAAATTTAAATTTAAATCCTAAAATTATATTGCTCGATCTAAATATATACTGTAATTTATTATACACACATTTATTTTATATAATATATAGTTGTTGTTGTTGTAGAAAGCTAAGAAATTCGAAAGAAATCCAAAATAAACATAAACACTTGCCACATTTATTATACTAACAATAAATAAATATTTTATCGTGTGTGTGAAGCAACAAGGAGATCATATTATAATATGTAAATGTGTAAGGAAAGTATCACATGTGCATTTTTTTTACTCGTAAAATGTCCTATATATGTGGAGAATACACAAAATTAAAAGAAGACCTAAATCCATTAAAATAACAAAAAATATCAATGTGTGAGTATGTTCTAAATTTCCTTTTAATAATAGTATATATAATTTATGTAAAAAGGGACATGCCATACACAAATGCCATAAACTAGTCAATTAGTATGCAAAATTATAAAAGAGCCTGTATAATTTACATTCAAATGTGATAAAAAGAAATAATACATGTATTTTTAAGCATTTACACCTACACAAAATAATGAATTCATTGAGAAACAAACAGCTTGTATTTTTCTATAGTGAAAAATTGTAAGACCCAAAAAACAACGATGGTGGGAAATAATTAATTTGGTTTTTAGTAATATATTTCTGAAACATATATAAAATCATATATTTAAAATTATTTTTCTTAATAAGAAATTTCTGTATTTTTCTTTTTTTAAGATCGAATTCATTTCGATATGTAATATTTAGGTCCTTGTATAGCTCTTAAATCCGATTTATGTGTTGCATTTGTAGACCCTAAGAGTGCCCTCATTTTACTCTTCATCAGTATACAAGCTGTACCAACTGAATCATAATATGTTTTTATATTTTGAATATGAATAGAGATTTCACAATATTGAGTTATATGTTAATTTCTAATGCAATAAATAATTATTTATAGAATTTAATTATTATAATACCAACATCAATTCGAGTGATTGAGGTTGCTGAGATGAAATGAATAAACAGTAAGATTTTACTCAATTACAATTTAATTCAACCATCGCTGTACAACAATTCATTGAAATCTATTAAAATTTTTTATCAAAATCGTATTGTTCGCGACAAATTAACATAATAATTTTACAAATTAGTCAGTGGTGAAGACTGAGAAATAGCATTCAGCTTCCAATATTGCTATATTTTTCTTATAACGTTGATGAAATTGAACTTAATTTTGAAAAATAATTTGGGTGTTCACCGAATTAAATTTTCCGGGGAATCGACTTTTATGAATTATCATTTTTGGCCGTAGTTTTAACGGATTTCCATTTTTGCTTGCCGCATTGCAAATTATTATCAATTTCATAATTTTTCCATTTAATGTCATTGAAATTTTGTACTGTATAAATTTTTTGTACCATTTGTGTGTTCACTTTATACAGTACCACAAATTTCTGCCATCGATTGGAAAATCGGTCAAATCTTTTAAACGCGTCATTCGATTTTAAAAATCTCTTCTATGAAAGATTGAAAATTGATTATAATTTGTAATTCAGTATAGAAAACTGAAAAACTGTTAAAACTATGGCCCGTAATTCAAAAAGATGATAATTCTTAAAAGTCGATTTTCCGGAAAATTTAATAAATGGACATTCCAATTTTTTTTCATTAACTAATATATTTTCTATTCGTCTACAAGAAAAATATAGTGATATTGAAATCTGAAAACATTTTTTCACGCTTTGCCACTGAAATTAGTATATAATTTGATTCAACAAGGGACACCAAATAGAATATAATGTAATTAAAAAATAAAATGGAATTGAGACGCAATTTTATTTGAATTTCTTTAAGTTAATAATATTCAATATTACACATTATATTTACAAAATAATGTACATTAAGAAGTACGGGTGTGTGTTTGTGCATTAATAAATCATAGAGAGACCTCTCGCACGCAAATAATTTTCACATAAGTAATTTATTCATATAATATTTACTATAAAAGATGTACTCGTCTATATAGAGAATCAAAAAAAACCATATTAAATTAAAAAAAATTTAATTGAAAATATTAAAAGTTACAATAATAATAACAGCATAAGGTAATCTACTCGGTTCGTGGACGAGTATTATGGTTTATATGCAAAAACATAACTTTAAGGCTTAATGCATTTGTTATGTTAGAAGTTTAAGTGTATTTCACTAAATTTCGGTTTACATTCGTCGTTAATTTGATTTGTGAAGTCAAACGGATAATATATATTATAGTTTTTTTTTTACAATACCAGTGTTTATCTATAAGAATTTATTTTAATTAATTATTTCTTTATTGGACACAAAAATTGGTTATTTTTTTGTGCTTTTAATCACATGTCACAATGTCAACATACAAAATAACTATAATATAAATTCGCGGCGATACACATTAATTGAATTTTTTTCACAATATGTTACATTTACCTTATACATTCAAAATTATATTTTTATTTAGTATTTATAAATTTATACAGCACACCATCATCATATCACAGCATTGGTCTTCCATCTCTATCTTATACCCATACATTTGTTGTTTTTATTGTTGATTATATACAGATTACTACACACAGGCGCTCTTTAAAATATAATTCGCAAAAATATTATTAATTGTATTTTGCAAAATAAAAAAAAAAAAAAAAAAAACAAATATTAAAATTAGATTTTGTTTTTAGTAAAACACATAAAAAAAATTCTGCGTACAAAAAAATTAATGGCATTGCAAGAAGTATTATTATTGTGAAAAATATACGAGTATATAATTTATTGGCAAACATTTGATAGCCATATAATATTTATATATAACATATAAAATGTATCCATATATAAATATGTGAAATATGTACACACGCGTTTTCATTATACGAGCCAGATATATAGCACAATTCTAATGGTATGAATAATATTATTAATTAATAAGGGGTGACAGCTACTTAAAATTTTAAAATCTATATATTAAATTGTAATTTGTATTTTATATTACTCGTATAATAAAATAATCTCAATAAAAGCTATAAAATGAGATTATTTACATATTTACATCATTTTATAAAATGAAACGCATTTATGTGAAAGTTTCCTACTATGATTTCATTATTTCATATTAATTAAAAAATTTGTATATATATTATTAACCTCTCGATTTTCATACGAATTTATATGTTTTATATTGTCCCCTGTGTTGAATTGAAAACAAAATTATGTGTCTATCGTACTGTCTACGTGGTAAAACTAAATTTCAGATGTAATTTTCAATAAATTTTATTATTTTAGCGTAGTGTTATAATTTTATAAATCACAATGAAGTGCTGTATACTTTTATAGAAGGACGCACATATAAAAAAAAGACATACCAAAACAATTGTTATAAATAATTTTACTTACCATACACACAGACAATGCATTTTAAACTCATTTTCATTATTTTAAATATATAAATAAATTTATCAGCATTATAAGTTATATAATATTACATATATATATATATAGATATAGTTATAAGTAATAATAATTTAAATCAATTTATGAAAATATAAACAAAATTAATGTGGGAAAAGCTGTTATACATTTGTGTGCATTCGTATTTAGTATATTTTAAAAAATGTTGTCTTATCCTGAGCTATATATATATGGATATAGTGAGTGAGTGACACACTTGCCTTATACCATATATCTAATTTGCAACTCTAATTATATTATATGCAATACATAATAATACATATAGGGTTTCTTTATAATATATATTAATATGATTTCAAAATATTGCATCTATTTCAATTTATATCGATTTTGTAGGAATTTAGTTAAGAAAATGTTAAAAATATTTAATTTAAAATACAAAATATATATGACATTATTTAATTTAAAGATTTTTAAATCAATATATACAATGATTATTAAAAGAAATTAAATGGCATGAAAAATACTATTTAATTTAATAATTTATATTTTTATAATCTATCTCTAATCTATTGCGTTCATGTGATTTGTTTAATAAATGTTAAATGGAACAGAAAATGGGACCACACAAAAATAGTTGCAAATAAAATTCAATAGTTGTAAATTCTTTTAAATAATTTTGTTCATGCATACAATAATTTTGTACATTTATTTTCTCGATTTTTTTTCAATAATATGCACTTCTGTTACTACAAGAATGTTACAAATTTTTTTTCTCTTATTTCTTTTACTATATATAAACACACACACATATTTGTATATATATATATATATGAATATATACAATGCTTAAGAAAATCTTTAAGTTTAAGTGTTGATATAATCTCGGTAGATTGATATTTGATATTGTTTATATATCACATATATTATATTTGAGTATTATATATTTATCGTTTTATATTGAATTATTTATACGATTATTTTCGATAAAATATTATTTCATGCAAGTATAATTCTTTATTTACAATATAATATTTTATATTTTTTATATTAAACGCATAATATAATAATTTATTTTAATTAAATAAATATAATTAACATTATGTTGGTTTGAAACAATTATTTCTTACATAATGCAACTAGTCCACCTTCGGTTAAACGCTTCTATCAATCTACCATAATTATTATATTACCATAATCATCAAGTCTTGTTACTCTAAGTGAAGCTTATGGTAATTACCGCAACCATTCATTACAGTCAAGCTGATAAATTATGCTCCGCATGGGAGTCATATATATTCCGTTCGACATGTTGGATTTAACCTATCAGAATTTAATACACTATTTATATAAGTAATATTTCAGTATATAATAATATTATAAATTTGTTTTCAAAAAATTAATAAGTATATAGACAAATTCCAATTGCCAATTTAACTCGCGCTCTATATACCATATATGGTATAAAGAAGTTATATGAAAATAGTAAAAATTTATTTCTATTTCTGGTTATCCACTTTTCGGTTTTAACCTGCCATATTAAGTATATGTAATAATAAAAAAATATGTATATCACAGAAAAACTATGAAATACATATTAGTATATGTGGTACGATTATATTATATTCTTTTTATGATTATTATTATTATTATTATTATTACTATTTTTTTGTTTCGTCTATTTGTTTATTTATTTATTTTTTTTTTATATATATTCTTTATATATTCTTTCGCACCCTATTAACTTTCCAATAAATTGTGAAATAACTAGGAACCAAAAAAAAATACAAACATTCAAACCTTCATATTTCAAAATAAATGAACTTACTATATATGGTATAACCAAAAATGAATATCACCACTTGATATATATATATGTATTTTTTTTTAGTCGTTTACTGTGAATTTGCAGTATATTATTTGTATATAATAAATACACCTATATATGTATATATATATATAACATATGCGAGTATACTATATACTATATATATAAATATATATAAATATAACGTAAAGGACACTTTTACAAATCCCATACCCTTAATATACACAAAACATTTATATATATATTTATATATATATATTGAACAACCAGAGAAAAAAAAAATGCAAGAAGGAAATATATTATTTTATTTTTGCTTCACCATATATAAATATACATATATAATACGAGTATACCATTCCATATATATATATATTTTAGTATATATAATAAGAGAAAATCGCCAAGTATATTATTATGCGAATAGGACATCTACATTTGTACATATTATATTTTTTTTCAACTATATATATATATATATATTTATATATATGTATAGGCTTTATAGTACAATAGAATTAGGATGTTGGTTTGAAACTGAATATAAAAAATAAAAATAATAATATATAATAGTGTATATAGTAAAATAGGAAAAATCTTATTTCAAGTTTTAGAATTTCTATAATAATAATACATACGTCCTTATTTTTCTTTTTCTTTTTCATTTTCATTTTTTTTATTTGTACCTCGTACCACATCAACATCAAACAATCACCATCTAAATATATATATATATACCATATATGCAATATCGAAAATTTCACTTCCTTTTTCCTCTATAAAACACTCTCTACGACCATATATTTTCTTCGCTTATATTTATTTTATTTTATTTTATCAATACACCCCATTTGATATATGTATACACACTCTAGCTAAATACTATATTATAGTACATACATCATGTGTATGTACCATTTACAAAACTAAACTGGCCCTATGTACATACGTGTACGTGCAAATAAGTGTACGTGTATGTATTGAGTATGGGGTTTTTATAAGGGTGGTATAACATATTCGGTAGAATGATTCCCATATAGAAGATGTAAGTACTGTATATATTTATATATATAACGTAGAGTGTGTTGTTTTCTGTATATTGTATATACAGAATAGCACAATTCAGAAGTACATATATCGTAAATATTTTGTGTATGGATAAAGATAGAAAATATATGTGTTGTCCGATCGATAGTTGATCTGTGGTGATCTTATTTATATATATATATTTATATTTGTTTGTTTGTACATATACATACAAATATATCTGTATATAATATATATAAATAAATAATATATTTAAATATATGGGCATTATATAGTTACCACACACAACAGCTATATATATGGTATATATAGTACATCAGTATCATACATATATATATACTATATAATATATAAAAATAAATAGATATCCAAACTTAAAATAAAGAAGAAAATAATATGTGTTCTAGTGAAATAAAAAATATTTATGTAAGAGGTAGGGGGTAGTAGGTACATATAGAAATAATATATTGGACACTCAGATGTATTGTTATTTTGTTGCCAAAAAATATCCGCATGTGTAATAGTGAGTATTCACATATATGTCAATTTTCGTTATCAGAATTTCTTCTATCCTATATATAAATATACATATATTTTATGTTCTTCACAATTCCCTTCCGATATACGTGCGTTATATGTTTTTTATGTATGTGTTTGTATATACGATTATATGAAAATAAGTAAATATTCATGTACAATATTAATATATACGAATATATATTCCTCTTATAATATTTATTATTATATCTAATATTAAAAATGTACTTTTATTTATACAAAATATTATATTTGAATATATGGCCAGCCAGTGTCGGTTCACAATAAAATGGAAAATGTATTTTCAGCAAATTAAATATAGGTTTAAATGACAATTTTTATATGTACTATACTATTTCACTTGCATATACTTGAAATTCAAAATATTTGTATATATATATATAGCCCTCAATAAGCTGGATATTTTTAAACGCGTCCTTTGTAATAGTTATTTTATATATGAATTTCTGTTATTATAATTCATTATTATACGAGGTACATTTAACGTGGTTACTATATATGGTATATGTATTCAATTATATATGTATATATACGAGTATATTGTTATATGTTATTATATTTCTGTAATATTATATAAATTGTTTTTCTATTTTCCGCATTGTGAAAATTACTCTGTTTTATACCCTCTCGTATATTATTGTATATAGAATATTTTATATATATTAGGTGTGTACAATATTGTCAGTATATAAATACGAATATATCAGCACAAATTAAATATTGATTTTATTTTTTGTGTTTAATTCTATTTTGTGTACAATACACACAGTTACTATATATTATAATGTTCTCTATTATACTTATATATAAATTAGAATAGATTATATGGATAAATTAATATATATATATATAATATCTATATCTATGGCGGCCCGTACTCCATTAGAGTGAATAATATACAAAATATTTATTGGATTTTCTTCGTTTTTTAAATTAAATGTTGTGGCAACCAAAAACGTAAATATTCCTATCCTATCTATAAAATAGTTAAAAAATAAAACTTTAAACATAACAACAAATAGATCCTACTATAAAATAAAATAAGAGAAATAATATATAATAATAAGTTTTCTAATGTATTTATTTGTTTTTTTTTTTCACCCATTTTCTTTTCTCTTTGATTGTTATTTATACTTACTCAAAATACAAAATTATATGTTGTTAAATAACAAACAAACAAAAAAAAAAAAAAAATAAAAAAAATAAAATATAAAAATAAAAATGAAAATGAAAATACAATAAAATATCACATTAAAATAAAAATAAAAATAATGTACTTAACTATATATTTTTTGATATCATAAAGAAATAATAGGAAAAGTTGAAATGGTATATATTTATAAGTTTATCGAATCAAATGATATGATGATATGATATTACTTTACTATATCTATATATCGACACACAATAGAATTTATGCCATTACATGAATATTTATGATTGTGAAGAGCTAAACAAGACTCTGACTGGTAAATTATTAGTATATATATTGCTGTCTATATTTTGTGTTCGTAAACATTCACTGTTAAATAAATGGTTTAATAAAGTATCTTTTAGATTTTAAAATTATACCAAATATTTATTTAATTTTTGCTTTCAATCCCCGACAGACGATATCGCGATCTATCTTCTTCAATACTCATCATATATTGATAACAAATATATAATATTTTATTTTTATTAGTAAGATGAACTCATATTATAATTATTAAATGGATTAAATTAAGAAAACATCATTTCAATGAGATAATATTTAATTAAAAATTTTACAATGTATATACAATACACACACACACACACACACGCATACAAAATATAAATTATTAATAATATTTAATAAACGTAATAATATGAAATAGCATTAAATAAATGCGAAAATTATACGTTATATGCATTATTAGATGTAGAAATTATTCAATTATTGATAATAAAATAAAGTATTACAAGAATTTACTATTAAAATTTCTGTTACATATCCGTACATATATATATAATATTAATTATATAAGTAAAATATGTATATATATATAGTGCTCATTTGCTCCACATATTCTGTGTTTATATATATACGACGTGACGTATCATTGTTTATATTATATTTAAGTAAAAACATTTATTTATATATAATACAAATAATGTGGATAATCTAAAACTGCTGAATTTATATACATAATAAAAATATTTTAAACTGAGTATTGAAAATTACTCCCCATAGAAGTAAATAATAATTTGCCAATTAATTAATAGAAATAGAAGCGATGTTTACGATAACTTCCATTATTTTTCTATGAATTATTCTTATGATGTGTGCGCTCACTGTGTACAGTCATTGTAAATTAAATTAAATAGTGCATCCGCATATATATATAGCAATGTCTGCATTCAAAAGTGTTGTTTTTAATGGTTAAAATTCAAATATTCAAGTTGGTTTTGATTAACCGTGTACACATATATTAGTAGAGGTATGATGAATATATATATATATATATATATTGCACGATTACTAAATCTAACTTTGAATAATTGATTTTTTTTTCTAATGTACACAGATATACGCGCATATTATTAGATATTTTTATTTCATCCATCTATTTATCAAATCATATGTATTTATCCTTTCATTCATTCATTCATTCATTCATTTATTCATTCATTCATTCAATTATTATATTGTTGTTTATAATATATAAAATATACAAAAGTTATGTTGAAATTAAAAAGGAAATTAGGCGAATGATTGAAATTTATTTTTATTAATTTTTTTCAATAAAGTACTCTGAAATGATTTTATAATTTATTTATAGTATACAAGAATGTATGTATATGTTATGTATAGGTATATATATATATATAATACCACATACATAAAAAATGAATATGATCTATAATGTAATTTTAAAAAAATTACTTTTATTATTAATAAAATTAGTATCTATATGTAGTACGCGCCCGTACGTGTATTAATTTTTTATTGCTATTTTGTTGTACTTATATATATACAATAATAATACTAAATTATGCCATTTACTTATAATAGAATATTTTAAAAATACTACAATTTTAATTTAAACGAAAATTTGATCTAAAAGAAATGTGAAATAAAAAAAAAAGGTTTGAAAATAAATGAAGTCCGTACGTGCCCCGCTCGGTATTAAACGATCTCTAAATATTGATTTTATATATTTCAGAGGGTGATAAATATCTCTTTATCATTTTTATCCCTTTAAAAACACCCCTGCCTTCTTCACCATACACATGTATAACAGTCGGCTTATACCATACATTATTAACTGCATATGCATATATGCATGCATTCATACTGACTGTATTTTTTCGTCCTCCACCACCACCTCCTCCTCCCCCTCCTCTATATAATATATTTATAATTTGTAATACCCTAGCTATAGACAGATTTATCCTGCTGCATATATACCTTTAAATAAAAAAAAAATACAATAGAATTTAGTTTTGAATGATACATTTAAATATAATACAAAAAAACAACAATATTTTCATATATAGAGATAAGAAATATATTTATCAGATTCATTCATTGTATATGTGTATGTAAATAAAAAAATGAAACAGTGTATTGGTGAAAGTAATGTAATAACATTAAAAAATATATTATATTTGAATCACAGATTTTAAAAAAATTGAAATGAATGTAGAGAATAGAAATTTCGTATATAACAAAAGATATTAACATTTTTTTTTATCCAACCATATATTGTATATATGGGGTGTATAGAAGGGGTTGAATATATCATGTTTATAATATAGATGGCTATGACTATACAAAAAATGATGATATATTATATTAAACAAATAATTATATTATTTGCTATGTTAATAAAATAATAGTGTGTATGTATTACGAAACATATATTTTTATATATAATATAACATACAAAAGTCTTATTTAATTCATAGATACATAAACTATTAAAATGTACTAATCTTATGTATTGTATAGAATTAACATTTATTTTGTATAGTCAATTATTGTTTTTACTTTATTAATTGCACGCTCAAAAGTCAAAATATAATTGGTATATAATTTTATAGTTATTTTCATTTTTCTTTCTATGCTTATTTTTTATTATTATTATTATTATTATTATTATTATTTTTTTGTTGTTCATATAATAAATGCTCAACAAAAAAAAAAAAAAAATAATAAAATAAAGATTTGAATAATTTGAAGCAAATGTAAAATGTTCAATTTTATACATATATATACTATGTATGGTATATATATATAGTAAGTACGAATATAAGTACACGCGCGTATAAGTTGAATATTTTAATGTTAAGTTAAAGAAATACATGTGTACATTTTGTACTGTGTAGTGTATAACATTATGTGTATACATCACATTCGCATATAAAAGTTAACAATAAATTATTGCGATTGTTGTAATTGAAGTAATTTAGCTGTAATGAATGTGAATTGATGTCTACACGGTTTATTAGTTACTCATTTTTTTTTTTTTTTTTGCTGATTTTATTTGCAATCATCAAATTTATTATAATATAAATAATATGTATATGGATAGATGTATGTACGTACGTATAGTACTCACATAATATTGAAATTTTTCATATATGTCATTTTATAGTATGTATGTTGAATTTTATATTAATATATACGTATATTTTATGAAAGACGAATAAATTATTATTATTATCATTTTGTTATTGTTGTTCTTCGTAATGTTTTGTCTTATTTATTTTACTTTGCCTTACAATGCCATTTAGATAATTTAATTGACTTAAAAAATCAGCGGCGTATCAAAATTATAATATTATATATATACGATGAGTATATAATATAATGGTATTAGCTGAAAATAAGTAATATTTAAATATATATTTCTAATTATTTATTTATAAATACCTATAATATTTATTCCAAATATAAAAGAAATATACATGTAACGTGTATAAAGGAATATTTACTATATATCGTTCTTATATATATATATATATGCATGATTGATTGATTGACGGTTTACTGCACTTAGACCATTGTAATACTAATACTAATTGATTACGACAAGCCATAATATAGTTGGTAAATTATTTCGTAAATGATTATATAAGAATTCACCAAATGTACGTAAAATTAATATAATGGTTACAATATTCTGCAAGAATAATTAAATTAATAATGCTGTTTTGCTGTGTGGTGACATTGTTAATGTTTGAATGCCGTTCAACACCATATTTTAAAATGTGATCGAACTCCCAATCTCCTCATTGGCTTACAATATATTTAACCGTGCTGGGCCACTGAACCAACCACTGACCATTCTTACATATTTAGGTAGTCAAAAAAATAAAGGATAATTCCCTTTCTGCCGCAGAATTTTCACGACAATTTTATGATAGTTTTTTTTCTATCATTATGTCTCTTCATACAGTGATTTGACAATTGTTATTAATTATAAACGATAATATATTTAAATAAATTATTTCCCAATATTCAATATTCTATTTATGATATATTAACTATATGAATGTATAGTAGTAAACACAAATAGATATTTAAATTTGAATATTGGTACAAGTGTAACAATTATAGTATTTTACTAGAATTGTGAAAATTTCTGTTTTCGCTTATTTACAAATATAAAGTTATTGTATGCAAACTAAATTGATAAAAAACTATTTACATTACCGTTTTATATATTGGGATGATTGACATTAAACCATTTTCCTTTTGAAATACGTTGAAGCTCAATGTTTACCAAAAGTGTTTCTTAATCTCCTCTACCATACGCTAAATAAAATCAATCCATCCATTCATATATATCGTTATATATGCACTAAATTAATACAATACCTATGTTAATAATACAAATTTATTTAATGATGTGTATGTTCCACTTCTACCACAAAATTTTAATTCATCTTCAATAAATATTCATAAATTCATTTATTTTGAATCTAATTTGTATTTTATTTTTTATTTTAATAACTGAATGAAGTAATATATTTTGTGTCCTTTCCAAACACAATTTTTATTTATACATATTTTTTTTTTAATATAATAAACATTAAATTCGTCATTGAATTATTTTAATTTTATATTATGATAGCATTATTAAAAATGAAAAATGAAAATAAAAAAAATGTATACGAAATAAATAAATAAATAAATAAATAGTGATTTCACATTATAATGATATTTGCAATATAAAAATAGTGTGTATTTATTTTTAATATATACAAATCGCTAAAATATGATTGTACATGTTAATACTATTAATATTAACAAAAATACAAAACAAAATTTTTATAATTTAATTTTATATTTTCCACAAATTTTATTATTTATTAGAATGACCTTTAATAATAAAAGGTGTTGAATATTATTTTTTTTTTTATACAATTAAATAAAATTTAGTCAATATTTTATATATGTATAAATTTACAATCGTTAATTTTTATAATAATAATAATAATAATAATAATAATAATGTGTAATAAGAAGAGAAAAAATTTAAAATAATAAAAATGTTGCAGTTAAAAACTATTAATATAAATCATATTGCTATATATCATTGTTCATATGTATACTCTTCGTATATATAATATTAATATAATTAAAATTAAAAAATTAAATATTGTTATTGTATACGTTGTGTGAGAGGTGAATTCTGCTACAAAGGTGCTGCAAAAAAAAATCGATAAATTTCAATTTTGAAACCGTAATAAAGTATTAAGAGCACATTTGTGTATCAGAATAATAATAATAATAATAAGTTAACTACTTACGAACCAAATATCAAATATCTGCATATTTTGATTGAATAAATAATTTCTAATTTAATTTAATGGGAAATTTGAAAATAATGCAATTAAATTGTCTTTTAGATTTATACTTTTTCAAATGCTTGTTATTCAATAACGTTTCTCGCATATTAATTGTTGCAGATTTTTTTTGAAGAATTCCATAAACGATGATATAATTACTATTTATATATATATATATTTTAAAATCATACTGAATACAATTCTGCTTTGACGAACGAACCTATTAATATTACTATTTTTATTTTAAGTGTGTGTTAAAAATAAAAACAATTACAATTTATTAGTTAAAAATTGTAGTTGTCGCGATCATCTTTTGCTAATAGTATTACACCTTTGTACAATATATCTATCTATATATATATATAATATAATATACGTGCATATACAATTAAATAGATTCTGTCATCATTATTTTGTCATTAACTATTAAATTTGTGGTTTTGTTGTTGTTGATTTTTATATTATTTTTTCGGCTAAAGGTGTGTCAATTCTTTTTCTATTGTAAATATTTTTCACTGTTTGTCTAATAATAAAATATATGGTATTATAGACACATTATACACAGATATACTGTACATTATTTATAATTTATATTTATTAATTTTTTTTTTTTTTCAGTTCGTTATTCATTTCTTATAAAAACCGCATACACATTTATATAATAATGTATTTATATATAAAAATAAATACAAAATAATTGTTTTCAATTTATTATATTTTTATATATACAAATATTTCGTATATATTGTTGTGTGTAGGTACAATATAAAAGTTTTTTTTTTTTTTTATTTTTATTACATTCATTTAATGATTAATAATTTAATACTTATATTTATGTTATTCATTATATGAAGAGAAAAAAAAAAATAATAAATAATAATAATAATAATAAATAAATATCCAATAAAAATATTATTAAATACCATCTTTATTTATTTTTATATATATGTATTTTTTTGGTTAATGATATAGTAGCAATTTTTTTTATTTATTATTATTTTACAAATTTATTCAATGATCATGTCAATTTATTAAATTGAATTTGTTTTGTAATGTGTGTTGGCTCTATTCAATTTTTTTGTTGCCTGTACACAATTTTTATTATAAATATAGAAAATATTACTATATAATAGTATTTTATTTTGTTTTTATATAATATATATAAATAAATAATATAGTAATATAAAATATATTTTGTTTTAAATATTTAAATTTTTAACAATATTTATTTATTAATATAAAAAAAATGTTTATTATTAATATTTTGATCCAAAGTAAATAGTATAAAAAAAAAAAAAACAAAAATGATGCTACCGAAAATACTTACAGCAGAGAGAGAGTTTATTTACATTTTATTTATATAATTATAAAATATATTGTATAGTAATTTTTAAAGAATCATTCTTCTTATTTTTCGCTTTTCGTATCCCATATATTTATATTTAATTGTTGGTAATATACATTTGTATCTTATTTTTTATATCATTATTCATTTTCTATTCTTACAAATTATATAAAGTTTATGCAATATTTACTATATACGCATATCTACAGATCAAATATATACTTTTATAAACATGTATATCAAAATATTATCTTTTATTCATATTTTAATATATTTAATGTACACACCATCATATAATAATAACAAATCAGGCAGACATCATACCATTAACAATAAAAAAATAAATTGAATCGAAAGAAGAAAAAAAATTCATAAAGTACTTATAAACGAAACAATAAAACCATTAATTATATTGTGTGTGTGTGTGTGTGTGGTTCGCGCACGGTTCTTATTCTAACCAATTTTTTTTTATTTTTATAAATGTGAATAATAAAAATACGTAATTGTACGTAATAATAGAATTTTTACTATATTGAAATTCATCGGTTCATCTATTGCTTGAAAGGTAATAAATTTAACTATGAATTATCTAATAAGTATTTACTCTAAAAATATTGTACTAATGTAACCAATTCACATTATATATATATATATATATAGTTTAATAATGCACAACTATTTATATGAATATACGATGGATTCGATTTACTGTATCAAAAATATGTAAAAAGTTTGAAATTCTATATTAATATATTGCAGTTACTACATTTAATAATTAATTTCCTTGATTTTTTGTATATATATATATAAATTATATAGTAAATAATATGAAAATACTAAGAATAAGGATGGATCCATAATATAGTAACACAAAAATTTATATTTTAATGGATAAATGATGTTTATAATGTGCATGGTATACAGACTGTATTTAAAGTTATAGTTGGAGGAAAAGTGCGACACCTTATTCCTATATCTTGATTAAATAAAATATAATTCGCAATATGATTTATCAAAATTAAATATATTTAAAGAAAAAAAGCAATTGTTTTTCACATGAAATATTCCATTACTTTTGACCATGAACTACAAAATAAATCTGCATCTACGAAATGTTGAATCATATCTTTTATCGCATTCTGTATGTATTTAAAATTATGACTAAAAACATATCGGTATATAATATTACATTAACCCTCTGCTCATGCTCACTTAAAAACTGTATTGCGACATTGTTACTATAATTTTTGAACATTTCATCTTATCAGAATTGTTGAAAAAAAAACGAAAAAAACCAATAGATTATAAAAACAAATATAAATTTCACTTTCATATTTCTATTATTAGTTTTAATAATAAAACATTAATTAATAAAATAAAAAATCTACTGTCATTTATTATAAAACGTTTATATTTTTTTTAATAATGACCATTAACACGATACAAACTTATACATTTTATAACAATTTCCAAACAGTCCTTCATAATAATATATTTTTCAATAAAAACGGCTGCAGAACCAAGAACAAAAGGTTAAAATTTATACAAATATAATATGATGGACTATTATATTTTACAATAAATAAATATATCTATATTACATAAGTATCGGTACACTTATACACATATAAATCTCCTTTTCTTTATATAATATACTTTTAAATAAATGGAACAAATATTATATTCATACAAATAGACAAAGAATTAAAAAAATATAAAAATTTCAGAAGATATAGTTAAAGTAATGGAAGTATATACGTGGAAAGGAAAAAAAACATTATAAATAAATATATAAAACATTAAAAATCTATTTACGTTTTTGGTTTGATTGATTGCAACTATTTTACAGATATTAAAATGTACAATTTTAAATATATACTTATGTTGAATCTTTAATTTTTCAATTCTCATCTAATAGTAATAAAAATTATAATCAAATTTTTATAAATATAAGGAAGTAAAATACAGTATATTTTCTATATATTCTATTTATAATTATTATATAATTAATATATTTAGATGAATTACAAAAAACCGTATAATTTGCATTTAATTAGTTAATATATATAAATATATGTGTCACTTAAATTGAAATTTTTGCGTACAAGATCGACAATATGCAATATATATATCAATAAAAATCATTATAAAATCTAAATATATGTTTAATCATAATTAATTTTGGTTTTTAATTAATACATATATGAAATTTAGAAAATATTAACTTTTATAGTTATATTAAATTGTATATATCTTAATTTGTTTATCTCTATATGTACATAGCTTTATATATATATATGGTATTCGCAGTGTGGTTACGATATTACGAATGACTATATACTCGTATATGCATTTAATTCATGTAAAAGAAACTTAGTAGAGGGTTATATTTTTGAATAAGTGTAATTATATCCAGACAATTTATACAATAATGTGATCTTTATATATATAAACGCCATAATAATAATAATACTATAATAATATTATACTGTGTATAAATTTATTTTGTGATTGTAATAACTTTAATATTTTAGCAATTATATTTTGTTGTACTCATTCATATATATACAATATATAATATATAATTAATGTACGTATTTATATGTACTTATTTATATAATGTACACATATATTAAGGTAAAACTACCAAAAATATTTTAGTTACATTAATTTTTTTTGCATAAAAAGTAAAACTAAATTCAAATATACGTTTCTATTATATATTTTACAATAATATTATTATTATTATTATTATTATTATTATTATTATTCATAGAAAAGTATAATATGAACTGATTGTTAAATTTGCACTTAACGCGCCTACACATTTAGTGCCAATTTATTTATTTATAAATTTCAATAAATAAAATTAAATCTTGTCCTCACAAATTGGTGGATTTACCTTATATATTTAATTTTTTTTTTTTTTTGTTGTATGGTATTATTCAATTCATTACATTTTTATAATTGAAACAAAATTGTTCATAATAAGAATTATTATTAACAATTCTTTCTGTTTGTTTGTGTTTACGTACATTTATACAATTATAATATTTTTGCTTCTACTGTATTTATAAGCCACACTAAAAGCTTTTTTTTTATGTCTGTCGTTTTTTCCTACATAATTATTATCATTATTATTATTATTATTATTATTACTATTATTATTACTATTATTATTATTATTATTATTATTATTATTTTTATTACTATTATTATTATTACTATTATTTTTATTATTATAATTAAAATATATACTATTAAAATTATTTGCCTTGATTGCATAATACAAAATGTACTATATATGCTATATTATAATTAGGCGCTATAAAATAACTTGTTCTAATATTACATTTTCGCCGTTAACTGCAGTTAAAACCATGTTTTTCTTGATCAATTTTCTCTAATTTAAATTTTCATTTTTCTATAGCATAATTTTTGTGAAATATTGCAGAAAATTTATTGTTTATAAATTTATTATCTCATAAACTTCTTCCAAAATCATTTTATTTTGTACATAATATTATACAATTACAAATTATAAATTAAATTAATAATAAATACATTATAAATATTAAATGTCCAATGGTCGCATGTTACAAAAATAAAATAATATTGAATGAATATATAAAAAGAAAATAAACAAACACTCAAAGAAAAAAAAAATTACAATAACATAATGATTACATCTTTGATCATTTAATTATCTCTACCTACATGTATCACATTTAAATAGTATACGATAATATGTAAATATTTATTATGTGTATATGTATTGTACTATATACTAACAATATAGTAAACTGCATTGAATAAAAAATAAAGATTTAAAATTTACTTCTAATAATATATATATAACTTGAAGAGTGATAATCATCATCAGACTTTTGCCTTGTCATTGCCAAGACATATAGTACTATTTCTATTTACATATACATATATATATGGCTGTATTGTATATCTATTTATTTATTATTACGTTACGTTTTGTACATTTTATAATAACATATATCATTTCATTTAGACATACATCTTAAAACTTATGTGTTATATAATAATTTGTTTGTATACATAAAAAAAATATAATCTTTGTTTGTTTTTATCTATAAAAAAAATAAAAACAAAAAAAAACAATGCAATTTGTCATTAATTATTTTTTCTTTTTTCTTATTTTATTACAGGTATTAATAAATTGAAAATTAATTAATAATTATTATATATAGATGCGTGTACTTGTACTTACCAATCCATCCTGCATATGAAATTAAAATATTATAATACAACATATATTCATAAACATAATATAAATATAGTAAGTACCATCTATTTTATACTTTTAAATATTTTAGCATTGAGTTTATTATTTAATTATTATGAAAATTATTTATTTGCTTAATAAATTAATGTTAATGTAAATTTTAATTTATCCCCATATATTATATATACTTGTATACATATATATATACGAGTATATATTATGTACGAATACTTTCTGTCTTATATAAAAATAAATTTATTAATAAGATGCAATTAAAATTCATTATGCATAATCGATAAAAATTTAGAACAATGTTATACTTAATGTTGTTTTATACTTTTATAGTATTTTGAATATAACATAAAGTATAATTTTCTATAGCATATATTTAAGTAAAAATAATTATTATAATATTGATATATAGAACATACACACAAAAAAAATTTGCGAGATCGATGTCGAGACTTTTGAAGATAAAAAAAAAATGTTATATAAAATATATAATAAATGAGAGTAGCTCTAGATGTTCAAAAGAATTTGGACAATTTACTATATAATACGTTACTTTATGTCGAATGCACACTTTATCCAATGTTCAAATAGAAAAGTTTGAATATAGAGTTAGATTATTATCGATTACTAATTTTACTACTATATCGGCTAAATGCTATAAGTGTGAAATGTGTCCCGATATTGTTTATACATCAACAATTTAACCCCCTACATACACGTATACATTGCTTATTATATACAGCAAAGCAAAGTTATGTACATTAAAGATATAAACCAATATTGAATTTTTGTAATTTAATATAACACATGTCTGGTGTTGTATATATTCATTTCAGAATTGATTTTAATCAAATTGAAAATTTTATACATTGTTATGTGTTCATTTCATTATTCATTATATAATTTTAAAAAGATGTCATAATGAAAAATAAAAAAAAAAACAAATACATTTAATTATAATATTTAAATATAATTTTATTAAAATTAAGTTATATATCCGACGAGTATTTGTGAAATTCATTATGTTTTGCATTACATGTTTTTTTTAGTATATATATTTAAATAATATATATAAATAAACATATACGCGACATTTCATTATTTTCGTATTCGATTTCTATTTTTTATTAATATTTTAATTTAATTTATAATTTTATCTTATTAATTGAAATTAAAATAAAATTCATACATTTATATTAAAGAAATAATATGTAAAATTATTTTTTTTTTGTAAAACAAAACCAAAATATACACTAAATATTAAATATTAAAGTGTATCTATATAGAATAAAGGAAATCTAAATCCTTGGCAAGGCTATATTTATATATTGTATATATATATACCGCTATTATATAACACTTTATATATATATATATATATATATTATATTGTATTTATAATACATACAATTGCGTGCGTATAATATATGTATAAAATTGTCTGTTATAAAATGCGCTTGAGCCTTGAGTATAGTCATACTGTATATACAATATATGGACAAATACATAAAGAGTTTATGATGATATAATAGAAAATATTTATCTTTGCATTTTCCAACCACATATACACACATACACATACATAATATTTCTCTTTATTTTTATAAAAATCGGTGAAATATGCTGCTTCAACTTCTCAATTTCTCACATATTTTCCTTGTTTGTACTCCTCGCATAGCACAATACATACGTAATAGTGACATTTTTGTATATATTTATACAGTTATTGTATTATATACTATATATATATGTATAATAATTGTTTATTTACATACGGTCAGTCACAGAAGTGCAGGCATTCTTATGGTAACTTATGTTTTTTTTTCTTTTACTAAATATAAAATTATAATTATACAGAATTATAAGAAATCAAAATAATTTTTATATTATACCCTCATTGTTATTATTATAATTAGGCACATACGAGTAAATGTTACCACAGATTATATTAATTAACAATTTTTACAATACATCAGTTAGATGATGTTATTTGATGTAATTTAAGTTAAAAAGTTAGATGAGGAAAAATCATTTAAGATTAAAAGTTTTCTTCACAAAGTTACCATTATTTACTCTGCTAATTCAAATATTTTGGATAGAAGTGAAAAAAACATGAACAAGGTTATATACTTTTGTGATTAACTGTATATTATTGGAAGAAGTGTTGCCTAGCTGCCGGCGTTTGGCCGATATTTTTCCACTTTTCTTTTATGTTTGTTTATTTTGTTTTATTTTTATTTAATATATATATATTTATACCATATTTGTTTATTTCATTTCAATGTGCAAAAAATCGAATTCTTTAATGGCAGTATTTGCAATCATTTTTCATTTGTGTAATTTTAAATGTGCATTAAGAAAATTACTTGTTTTTTATATTTATATGTATTTATTTATTTGTGTATACATGTACAGAAGAAAAAAAAAACTCTATAGAATATAAAGTGGAAAAACCAATAATTCGTCTTTGTATTGTATATATGTATTGTTAGCGGTTTACATCAATTTTCTATACATACATTGAAAATATTTAATTGGTCACAGTTTCTTTTAGTTTTTCCTCTCGCAATTCCTTACAATAAACAATAGTGTTATATCTGTCGCAGTTGTTATTGTTCGCGTGTATTTTGTATATCGGTTGTGTCTTATCGTCGCTGCGTTATTGCTGCTACTGCTGCTGCTGCTGCTGCTGCTGCTGCTGCTGCTACTACTTTTTATTAATGCAAGTTTCTATTTATTTTAATTCTTTTTCGCAAATATAAAAAAAAAAATAAACATAGCAATATCATGGAATAGAAATATTTAGTTTCAATGTTTTTGTCTGGTTTTGTTTGTTGATTTGTGTATGAAAGAATAAGTTTTTTTTTTTTTTTTACAGTTTTATCAATATTTTCTTAACATTGTGTTAAATTCCAGTCATAACAAAAAAAAAAAAAAATGATAAAAAAAGACACTTGAATTTATAAAAATAATCAATATACGAAGAAAGCATTATTAAAAATTAAATTTTATATATAAATATTATAGAAAAAATAATTATAGTTAAATGGCAAATACCATATAGACTTTATAATTCACTTAATTATGTGCATTTACTAATAAAAAAAAAATAACCATCTCTTGTTATTTATTCTTCAGTTGCAGTTGTAGTTATAATCTCACACAGCAGCACACATGCCAAATTATGGAAAAAAAAAAAGAAACTTTAATTTATATTATCACAATTTATAGAAAATAATCAATTCACTTTATAAATTATTTAATAACTTTTTACATATGATAATTTCTTAAGCAATGCATTCAATTCAGTGTTTTTATGATATTTTTGTTATTTGTTGTCATTATAATATATATATATATATTGAAGAAATATTTAAGAAGATCATCATCAAAAAATATATATGAAATAATAAAAATTTATATCAATAAAAATAATTATTAGTATAAGATAAAATGACACATTTAACCACACGGCTTTTAATCGTGTTATCGAGCCGACGGGAAATCGATTAGATTCTTGTTAGTTATATATTAAAATACACAAATATACATTTTTGACACCGCCATATAATGGCGAACATATATATTTTTTAAACATTGTATGGTTGTATGGTTTTATAATTATAACATTCGTGGATTTAAAAATAAAAACAAATATTTTATATTAATGTAATATTGATTTAAAAATATATTATAATATTTAAGAACCTTATGCGAACAATAATATTACGTATTAATATATAGTCTATAGTCTTTTAATTTCGTGGTATTAGTATATAAAAGTATAATGTATATATATAGACAAAATATTAATTTATATATGAATGATATTAAATTACATTTTACACAAGCGTATTTTGAAAAAATTATCATTATTTACATTTTAACTGAGAATTTTTGCAATTCATTCAAAATAGATTACGTAATTATAAATTCACTCAATTATATATTTATTGTTAAGCCTTTGAGAAATGTCGCACACATTATATGTATACGTTAAATCCTAATACACATTTAGTTGGAAATTTTACAAGGCATAGGATTTTCCTTTCATTTGTATTTTTTTTTTTTTTTGTTTTCATATTAATAAAATAAAATGATTTGTATTATTCATTTTTTTCGTTCTTTCATATTACATTTAAATGTTCTTGGTGTGTTTCAACACATTACAAAGAAATTCAGAACTGTTTATAAGTTTTTCCTAACATGGATTATTTCATTTTCCTTTTATACAGTACATCACGTGTATAGGAAATAAATTAAATTTATTTAATATTTACAAATGAAAAAATTACTCAACTATAATTTGTTTTAACATATTTGATTTTTCTTTATTTTATTATACCGAATATTATTTATAAGTAGAAAACAGAAATTTGGTTAAGACAGAAAAAAAAACCGAATTATTTATTAATCAAATCTTTTATATCTTATTATTTATTTTGTTGTGTATTTTTGTTTCTTTTTTTTTTTTTTTTTTTTGTTGTTTTTAGATTCCGTCCTACAATAACTTCAAAAATGACACTACTATAACATAGTCATTTCTAAAAAGCGTTATCAACAAGCATCATTCCATCTACATCATATAATAATTTGATAATATACAAGACGAAAAAACGGCTGTCATTAATTGAATTACATAATTTAATACAAATCTTTTGTAAAGAAATTATTTTCAAATACTGTTTTATTTTTAAAGCCAATTATCATTCATATATACAACCACATACATACACATAAACTCGTCGGAGTACCAGAGAGAATTAAAAATACTATTAAATATAATAGTAAAATATACAAAAAGAAGAAATAAAATGTAATTGTACAAAAATACATTATAAATATAAAATACAAAAAGAAAATTACTACAAAAATGGAAGTCTATAATAATTAATTATAAAAAAAAACATATTTATGCAGGATGCATCAAAAGTGATCGTTTATTTTTTGATAAGAATTTTTTGTTTAATTAAGGATTTAAAATTTATGTTCTTTGTTGGTTTTTGTTTTTTTTGTTTTTTTTTTTTTCTTTGATTATGTGCACATATTTATAGACACAAATATTGAAAATGTTGGTAATCGATAATATAATTATTACATCATAAGTAATTATAACTATATAAAATTATAGATTTAAATGAGGGAGGCAATGACTGAATCAACATTATTACAAACTACAGATAATAATAATAAAACAAATGTTACAATGGAACCTTCTGTAATACCATCACCGTCCGAACAACAATACTCATTGAGATGGAATGATTATCAAACAGCTATAGTAACATCATTTCGAAATTTACGTGAAGAACAAGATTTTGTGGATGTAACGTTAGCCTGTGATAAAAGATGTTTTGCTGCACATAAAGTTGTTTTAAGTGCATGTAGTCCATATTTTAAAAAAATTTTACTAGCAAATCCGTGTAAACATCCAACAATTATATTAAGAGATATGCGAGATGAAGATGTAGAAAATTTATTAATATTTATGTACACTGGTGAAGTGCACATAGGGCATGATCAATTGACTGATTTTTTAAAAACAGCACAATTATTACAAATACGTGGTTTAGCTGATAATAATAATGGAACACAAACCTACAGAACGTCAAATAATAGTTCCACATTACAACAACACCAACACCAACATCAACACCACCAACAGCAACAACAACAACAACAGCAACAACAGCCACAACAACTGCAACCACCACAACAGCAACAACAACAACAACAACAACAACAACAACAAACACCACCAAATCCATTACAATTAATAACACAAGCACAAGCGGCAGCAGTGGCTTCTGCTGCACAAGATCATAAACCATCGCCGGTAAGTAATTTTATATACTTAATATAAAATACATTTATTTATATAAAATGTTGACAGTATGTATAAATTGCAATATATTATACGAAGGGTATCCCCACATCGCGTTTTATTCTTAAAATATTTTTATTATATATACACGGTTTTTTTTTTTTTTTATTATATATAAAACAAACAAACAAACAAAGGCAATTTTTATGCTTTATTTTCCATAGACATCAACGTCTCTACAATGGGATTTATCTGAAGACAGATCAAATCGTAGTTCACCACCACCCCAAAAACGTATAAAAAGTGTGGATTTATATCGGGCACAACACGGCATAAGTCCAGATGAAGATAGTGATTCAAAAGATCGTGATCGTGATAACGCATCATTAAGTGGATATCAACATCATCAACGTGGCAGCAGCGATCATCGTGATAACGATCGTAGTCGAGATCGTACACGTCAATTTTCACCAGAAAAAGATCGATCTCGAGATTCTACCAATGAACGAGACAGAAGTTTAGAAATTAGAGAATCGTTATTAGCTGAAGCATTAGAAGGAGGCGGACCAACAATTATAATTCCATCTGTAAATTAATTTTAATATATATTTCATTCATTAAATTTATTGTTTTTTTTTTTTTTCCACTTATAATTTTTCTAAAGAAACGTCACAGATAATAAAAAAAAAAAAAAATCAATGTAAATTTAAGTATAAAAATCAATAATAACATTATAGAATATTCTTTTCGTTTTGTTGTTCATTCGCACACATATTTAGAAAAACCATCCAGATTTAAGATCATTACATGCCCAAAGTGCAGGCGAAGATTCTAATAGCAGTGGTTCTGATGCATCAGATCATGGTGATATGCCAATGGATAGTCCACTAGATAGCTTAAATGGTTCATTGGATCAACGGCACTCATATCCAGGCAATTTCATGGGTTTGTCATCGTTAATGGCCGGACCATCAGGACTACATAATTCTGATTTTGGTAAGTCAAAATTTTCCGTTTTTTTTTATGATTTTTTATATATTTTTGTATAATAATATACCTATACCCATAAAATTACCCCGTAAAATTATATTTAGTTCCTTTTTTATGGTTTGGCCTTGTTTTTTTTTTTTTGATTACATATACATATATAGCATTTATTATAAACAATTAGTTTTGATCAATATATTATAGTATATTATATAGTTTTTCTTTTATGTTGGCAAAATCTTATAATATTTAATATCAAATCAATGAATAAAAATGATAATTATGATAATTATATAAAATTATATATAAATATAAGTTAAATATGAACTAAAAACTTAGCAATAATGCAAAAAAAAAAAAAATAAAAAGAATTATAATAAAAATAATAATAATAAATAATAATAATAATAATAATAATAAATAATAATAATAATAATAATAATAATAATAATAATAATAATAATAATAATAATAATAATAATAATAAATAATAATAATAATAATAATAATAATAATAATAATAATTGTTTTAGTTTATTTACTGTCGCAATCAAGAAATCGTAATGAAAAAAAACCGTGCGTCAAATAATTATATGATATAAAAAACCTAAATCTATCTATCGATCCTTTTCTTGACACTTGATCAACAATAAATAATTAATTTATTATATAATGAAAAAAATAGAATTAAGAAATCTAACAATATAATACATAAATTATTTATATTGTTAAATGTAATATTAAAACACTGTGATAAGGAGCAATAGACCACCCGATTGGCATTAATAATAATAACATTAACATATGTTTAGAATGCTATACAAATTACAATAAAATAGAACAATAAGCGATTAGATTTTATTGTGATGTGACCCTTATACATATTTCATTCATAATCAGTTTATTTTTGGTTGTGCCAACAACTGAACCAAATTCTATTATTTATTTTCGTAGAAAACAAATTTAAATTTGCTATAGTTAATTTTTTTTTTTTTTAAAAAAACTTTATTTGGAAAATATTCTAATCTGAATGTTAGGTATTATAATATATGGATAAAAAATATATTGTTAAAAAGAATCATAATTTAAATTATTTCTGTTTTTTTTTTTCATGAAATTCAAACTGTAATTTAATAATATATACCTTCCTTACTACAATATATTCTTGATTTTCAATATTATATGTATATGGAAAAGTATTTACATCTATATAATATTTCGTATTTTATATTTGACTTTAAAAACCTATATAGAAAATATATAAGTACATATTATAAATAAGATATAATAAAAAAAAATACGGAAATCGAATAAAAAAGAAATAAAGAACTCCTCTTATTTACCCTCTATCACTATATACATATATATATATATATAAATATATTCCAATATTTCCATTTTCTTCTAAACCAATAACCAACTTCTTTCTACATTCTTTGGATAGCCTGAAAAAAAAAATAATATAAAATAAAATAAATAGTAATATTCAGAAAAAGAAAAGATTTCAATAATCCCTATACATGCTATATATATATATATGGTGTAGTGCGCGCGGGCAGTGTCCATTTCATCTTAAAATAAAAAATAAAATAAAAATTATTCTGCGGGGATGAAACGATGTGTACGAACAAAATAAACATTACAAATGTATAATATTTGAAAAAAAAAATAAAACATCAAAAAATAAGAAATAATATTAAATCAATACACATGTTGAGAATGATCATGATGATGGTGATGATGATGATGATGATGATGATGATGATGATGATGATGATGATGATGATGATGATGTTGGCGTTAATATAGAAAAGCAATAATAAAGAAAATATAAGGAAGTAAAAAATGGAAAGAAGGTACTATATTCACATAAATAAGAAATTTACTTTGGCAGGACATTTTATCCATATGTATATATATATATATATATTACACACATAACATATATATACATATAAATGGAATCAACGAACTTCACTGTATATATATATATATATAACAAAAAAAATAAGCAAACAAAATACAAAAACAGATAAATATATAGAAAAAAGCAAAAAAAAAAGGATAATATGTACATAGAACTTACTCTATTACATTTATTTATATGTATAATTATATATATATATACAATAAATTTTACTATATATTAGACATATAAAATGAAGAATGAGAATAGAATTGTAAAAACTATTTCCCAAGCATATTTTCAAAATGTCCAAAAATGTTCTCATTCCAAATTCTATATATTTTATATATTGTATTTATATAAAGTATCATAACAATTGAATCCACCCTGCCCCGCTGATACAGAGTGCCCACTAAACGAATCATCCCATTGCTATATTGCTTCATCTTCGCAATATATCCGCACTATACATTTAGAATATATATTTTATATATGCATATATAAGCAAATATATTTTTACTCGTATGTATGGTGGTACAATATATATATATATATATATACTAACTATAAAATGAAAACGTACATTTTATATTTCTCAATCCACTTTTGTACTTGCCGCCGGTGGTTCTTTCATACTGTCTTCTATATATGTACATTTGTACACACATTTATATATATATATATATATATATCTACATACGTTTATATAGTACCTCTATATCCAAATGTACGTACTTTATGTAGACCAATATAAAGCTTCAACACCCTTAAACCTCAAACCGTCACTATATATTTTCTATAAACTTTCTATATATAATTCGCAAGTATATAACATATATACCGTTCTTCTAAAGATGGACATTTTAAGTAAAATGGTATATACATACATGCATACATAAACACACACACACACACACCCATATGGTTTATATTTATATTTTTCTTCTGTATTTAGATCACATCACATGCATACTTATAAGTACGTGTATATTTAGTTTTTGCTTATATTTTTTTATACATATATATATATATCATTATAGATAGTTTAGTCAGTTATATACATTATGGATTCTCATATATGTAGGTATATATATATATATATATAAAAGCTTTATATATGAAGTATGAACGTGTACGTACACGATATATATAAATATGTTTTAAGAAATAAATATATATTTGTATAGACGACGATATATATATATATATAAAAGGGAAAAATGCGTATAAATTTTCATGCAGGACAACACACACATTACATATACTTTTACATTATTGTACCATAAATGTACTTATAAAATATATTATGTGTGAGTTTGAATGGGGTGTATGAAAATTATTTGATGATGTGTGCGTTTGTATTTTTTATATATTTCAAATAGAAAAAAATATATATATATATATATATATATATAGAAAATTGAACCCTGTAAATTTACGTTTATATATTGTATCCTTAGCGTTTTTTTTTTTTTTTTTTTTTTAATAAAATTGGATAAAAGCATCCAATTAAATAAAATAAAAATCTTTCTCGTTTTGTTATAGATATTTATTTTAAATTTTTTTTTTTCTAATAGTCTAAAATTTTAATTTTTTTTATTTAAATATGACAATTCTTATATAGTAAATTATATTCTGCTTAAATTTAAATATATTAATATCAAAAATTCAATTTATTAAATAATACTTCTAACTATTTTAATAAAATGAAAAAATTAATTAAAACAATTAATTTACAATGTTGTAAGTAATAAATATTAACACAGTAAATCTACTATAGCCATTATTTATACATATACATTTGCATTATATATTTCAGTCATTATATATATATATATATATAGCCTTATTTATTCCTTATACATAAATAACTTACAAATACAATTATGTCTGTATGTTTCTCTTTATATAGACGTTTATATAATATAGAAATTTATATAAAAATCATTCTCATCCTATTACTATTACTATTATTATCATTATTATTATTATTATTATTATTATTATTTGTTATTATAATTCTTCCATATTTATGTATAGTAAATATATATATATATATATATAAAGGATTTTTGGTCTTAAATTAAGTATTCCATTTTATTACATATATACAATATGATATACAAATGTTGTATATATATATATATATTGTAAATGTAAGATATATGTAACAACTGTTCCACTATATATTTGTTCTCCGTTTTTCCGTATTTTGTTTCATTTCATCCTAATATTTTTTTACACTATTTATACATTTACTATATACATTTCTACTTCTCATCCTTTATAACTTATAGTATATAGTACATATATACACATATAGTGTACAACAACAACAACAACAAAAACGACGACGTGAAAAACACAGTTATATAAAATAAATGTGAAACTAGAAACTGAAACTCAAAAGCAATAAATCAATACGGGATGGTCTCCTCCATTTATATGTATACTATACAAACAAATATATCCATATATGCAAGGCCAGTTGTATAGCAGCAGCAATATTTTAAGAAGATACAACCGAAATAAATAGATATAATATATGTGCGTATCTATAATAAAATACAATATATAAAATAAATATATATATATATTTGTATATACATAGAGTATTTTGGGATGGACAAGGCATAAACTTACGCCTTACATGAAAATGTTTTATATTATTATTATTATGTATTAATATATATATATATTATATAATATGTATATATTTTGCGAGTTAAATAAACTATAAAGAGATATTTGTAAAATATTCTATACCATACCCGGTATATATGGTATGTATGGTATATATACGATATCATATACCATCAACAAAAAAAAAGTTAAAACTTTTGTTTTTGATAGTATATATTTTATACATATACACGAACAGACCATTAGTAGATAGGTTTATATATTCTATATGACATAAGTATAGTAAGTGAGCTATATAATACAATAACTATATATATATATATATACAATATATAGTATATAAAATATAGGAAAATTCTATATATAATATTATATATGTTAAATAAATGTATGAATGAGACAAAATGTGGGTCATGATTATAGAATTTAAACAAAATATAGACAAAGACAAGAAATTTGGACAACATTATATAGAACTAGGAGAGAAATTGGTATGTTATAACAAATGTTATGTATTTGTAATTTAATATCAGAGAAATTTTCGATTATATACGACGAGTACCATATATTTATTTGGTATATATATATATATGTAAACTATATATATATATATACATTATGAACATGTTAATTTATTTCATTTACATACAATGTACTATATTTATATATAAATAGTTGTATTGAAAGTGTATAGATATATATATAGGAATTATCACATAATGACGATATATATAGTGTACTAAGCAAAGTAACACATCACATGTATGTATTGTATGCGTCTTCTAAATATAGATTGTATATATTATAAATGTTATAATTTCATTAATAGTTTATTACAATATTATATAGTTAACCTGACGTTTCGAGATATCTGTATTTTATATTCAGTGACAACTAAAATATATTTCCATATAATATAAATATTTGATTTTCGAAACTATAAATAATTAAATTTGCAGAGATTCAAATAATTGTATGTATAAAATGTACAAAAATGTTTGAAAAAATATTTATTACGCACATGTGTCATATTATGTAACAGTTTAACAGTCTGTAACTATATATATAGTTTAAATTTACTTTGCCCAATTTTCTTTTTTTAGGCTGATACAGTAAATATAACATACACACATATTTAAAAAAAAAAAACATATTTAATCCTAAAATCTTTATATACTGTTAAAAAATTTAGAAATCACAAATATATTTCATTTTGTGTACTAAAATTTCACATGTACTATAATTTCGTGTATATGTACAAACAAATTATGGTACCTAAATGTATGATATATATATATATATATACAATGTAAATGTACATTATATTACATATACGAACGACAATATTTTCACAACTATATCTATATATGTGTATATTGTAAAATATGTATACACTCGCTCGTGTTATAATATCATATCATCCATATGTACCTTTCATATATATATATAGTACGAATAGTGTATGTTATATATTATTTTTTACATATACCTTTTTCTATTTCCCATATACCATATATGATAATACATACTACTGTTTATATATATATATATAGTTTCGTATATTTAATGTATACCATATATGCTTTAACAATGTGGAAAACTATACAAACACTATATTATTTAAATTTTGAATATTGATAAAAATATTTTATATAACTTTTAAATAGGGTTTTATATCCCAAAGTATTATATATCTCAAAATATGTACTATATAGACTATATATATATATATATATATTATTAGATGTAGCATGGGTATAAAATATCATGTACGTGTTTATACTTATTTTTACATATATATATATATATATAATATATTAATAAAATATGTAATGGTAATTTTGTTTAACATAAACTTTTTGGAGGAAATTATTGTATTATTAATTAGATACTCTATTTTACATTTTACATAAAATTCGTATCTCCATCTTATACTATACATTACATTTACATTATATATATATATATAAATAAATAACCAGATCCGTAATAGTTAAAATAATTATAAAATCATAATCATACTCGTCGCATTGAATTACATATAGTATTATTGATGAAAAAATTAATTCATTTATATATGAAAATATGTTTAAATGAGGCGCAAATGATGTTTCTTATTATATGCATATATTTTTTAATTTCATAAATTCACTTGAATGCCAAATACACGAATGTATAACATAAAATCATTTAGTATGTGTGACTACACTAGAAAACCATTTTAAAAAATTAATGATAATTCACGATATCATTTATACATTTTAAAGTACCTGCGGCTGTAACATATATATTTATATTTCGTTCCTGGTGCTATTTTAGTAACATAAATATATATGTATATGGTATATAGGAAGTAAAAATCTTGCATTTATTTTTTTTATATATTTTATATATAAATTTTCATATTATATATTTTAATAAAATACAAATTACACCGCACATGATAAAAGTTCTTCCAACCAATAATATTTATAACCAGATATGAAAAATTCTATAGATGTTTTATTTATTCATTAATTAAATTTTATCCTATTCCTGTATTAAAAATATAATTCATATAATTAATAAATGATATATAACTATATATATATATAAATGAATGGTTATTACATCTATTTATAGTATAAGAGGATAATGGAGATAAGATATAATTATAACATCACATAATCTATAAAATTTATTTTATATATATATATATGAACACGTATAGTATTATTATCATCATACATAATACATTGTTGATAATATATAAATACAAATATATATATATCTACCATAAAATTAGTACAAAAACATAATATTAGAAAAAAAAAATATATAACATTTTCGTGACAATAACTACAACAGCAATATAACATTTTTTTTTCCCCAAATATCACGTCCTTGAGTAAAAAAAAAAAAATTTGAAGGGACATCCGAACGCATGTGAAAGAGTATTTATTTTTTCTTTATATAACACAAATTATTGAGATTTTATTTTTCAGACAATTTCTCGATTATATCATTATACATTTTATATATATATATATATATAGTACTATAGATAAGAATATTATATATATACGTGTGAGTGTGTGTGGTGTAGTGATTGTCAATTATATGTATTATAATCATCTATAATATTTTTACACCTCATATACATATAACAATTTTCCATCACTTACAATATTTATTTAATTTATTTAAATCAATTAGTATTATGTGTATTATCTTCTTTTTTCCAAATACTGCGATCAATAAAATAATATCTTAAAAAAGTATACGACAACAACAACACCAAACCAACAATAAAGCATATATTATCATTTTAAAAAATCATGTAAAGAATTCCCTTATGACACAATATAATAATGACTATAAAAACAATAATAATAATCAAAATAATACAAATAATAATAATAATAATTTAAACGATGATGATGACGATTATGGATTATGATGATGATAATGATTATATGTAAAAAAAAAAAATTATATATAATATTTAGGGTAAATATTTGTAAAAGCACAGATCATTTATTTTGATATTTGAAATGCGTGCCATGCAATTACCGTCTATATATTTTCTTTTGTGGTATGATGTGGTATAAATGGTAAATGCTGTTTATACATCTTTTACTTTATTTCTGTTGCCTATTATTATTATTATTATTATTATTATTATTATTATTTTTTGCCTGATTCTTCAAAGAATATTAAAGTAATAAAGACGATATAATAGAAGTTTTAGTAATACAAACACATACAATAATATACTCATCGTGTATATATGTATTTTTATACAGTACAATAATGTCATAAAGAAAATATAAAAATGAAGAAAATATACTTAGTTTCGACTGGATTTTTTTCGTTTTTTCCTTTTTTTTTCGTTCCGTTCATCATCAACAACAATGGTGTGCGGCGACGGGGTATGTCTTTTTGCCTGTTCCGGGAGTATTAGGTAGTTAGTGTAGTGTAACACACACACACACACACACACACACATATATACCATATATATAGTTATCGTATATAATGTACACTTTTATGTATCATTCTAAATTGGTATGAGTTATATATAAAATATATATATTATATGAATAGTGAATATTGAGACAACAGAATGGGTTGGTTGACTTAATACATTAATATATATTATATAATATTGTATACCATATATAGTTCTTTCGGAAATAAATCGAAAATCTACGTGATTCATGGCCGTTAAAAATCAAAAGAAAACAAATTGTGCGTTTTATATATTGGTCACATATATATATTACTTCTATATCTATATATTTTATAAATAAAACTATATAATATTATTATATTTACTCGTTCTATATATATATATATTACAATATTACATGTATATTTTCCTATTTTTTTATATTTTGTACTTTAATATGTCTCTGATTGTATTGCTTATAGTTATTTATACTAAAAAAAAATTTAGCAAAAATGTGTGTTTGTGTGTTTTTTATTTTTATTTTTATTTTAATATATTACACACATACATATATATACATAAATAAACATATATAGAGCAAAAAAGCACAATAAAAATACCTTTTATTAAGACGATGATGAAGACGAAGCAAAGAAAAGCAAAAGAAAAAAAAAAAACGTAAAGAATATGTTTTAGGTAAATTAGATTTGATGTATTAAAATAAAAGCGAATTACTGGTTTTTATTTTTCTTTATATAATCGTGTATTATTATATATTATTATTATATCATATTGTATATATAAGTAGAGGATAGGATATGCATATATATATGTATTATTTATTATAGTAAAGTTTTGCTGATGTATATTACATTTAGCCTATAATAATAATAAAACAAATTGTTGGCGAGGGGGTTTATTATATTTTATGTATAAATGGATAGTGGAATGATGAAAACTGTAATAATACTTGTGGGTACAAGGAGTTTGTTTACGCATTTCTTATCTTTATTTTTACATGTATGTAATACGATTTTTTTTTTTCCATGTATATACTATTACAATGGCCATGCAGAGAACAAAATATTGTTGGGAGAGGCGAGTTTTATATATATATATATTTATAGAGTTATAGTTACGTATATAATATGATAATATAAAATTTGAAATAAAATAAATATTACATAAGGACTTTTTTCCTACTAGATACTATATATATAGTTAAATGAAATGAATTAAATTTTTATTTATAAGCGTATATAATATCATTAAAACTTATGCGAATGATCATATTTTAACAGTCGCGTCTCTAAACTAAAACAATAAAATATAGCTTCGCTTTTTGTTTATTCGTTTATTCGTTTTTTTTTATATATATTTATCTACCATTGATTTTATTGCCATATGCATTATATTGTTAACTTGAGTTGTTATATGCGATGATATATATATTTACTACACCATTGTTTTTCTCATCATGATAATGTGATTCGTAAATAAATTTGAAATACATGCAAAAAAAAAAAAACTTTATATTAATATATGAATTAAATTTTGAATATAATTTCATTAATTTTCAATACTTACATTTTTTATATTGCGTACAATATAACTTTCATTTTCTATTTCGGATATATAAATATAACGATATATAGATGAATTATTATATATGATGTAAACAATTTAATGGGATTCTTTACGAAAAATATCTAAATTTTCGAATATGTGAGAAAATATAAACGCAAAATGAGAGAAAATATTTGCGTTTAATGTTAATATCATATTTAAAAAAATTATATGAATTTTTATTATTATTTTGAAATTTAATTTTATTTTGATATTATTGTATATACCATATATGAATTAACATTAAATGTCATTAATTTTATCGTATTATATGCGGTATACAGTTTATGCATATAATAAATTAATTTTAATATCATATATAATCTCGTCCATCGTATACAATGTATTGATTTTAATATATAATATATTTATAATTAATGTGATTCATATGAATAGAAAAATTAAATTATGTATTTTATGGCGTCGTATAAGTTCTTTAAAGTATTGACGTAATAATAACGTATATATACACTATATATATATATATATACACTATATATATATATATATATTACGCGTACATATCTAATTTATTTAATTTGTAATATATTCATATACCCATTCATATGTATACACATACAAACATGTATGTTATGTATTGTATTTAATTAGATATTTTTAATCGATTTTTCTTGTGAAAAACAAAAAATAAATAAATAAATAAATACATATATTTAATTTGCGTAAATATAAAATATTAATACAACGTATATTTATATTTAATTTTCCGATAATGTATAAATAAATAATATTTTCTATTTTATATTCAATGAATATGAATATATATATATATATATAAATTTTCTAAAATGTATATATATAATATTATTATGGTGTTTACGTCTTTTACCATATATATATACACAAATAAATACATATAATAATATGTAATATTAATAATAATAATAATAATAATAATAATAATATGTCTATTTTAATATATATCATTTTGTGCATTCATGTAAACAATTTTCCTTTTCTATAAATATTATATATTAAATTCATTCATTTGTTTATTATAAAATGTAATTCTATAATATATTCTAACAACTATATATATTGTATATATATATAATATACTCGTATGTATATAATATAGTATGTGTAAATTTATGTATATCCTTAATTGATCAAACATAAATAACTAGGATATGTATACTTTAAAATATACAATATATGTATTATATATATTTATTTCTATATATAATAATAATTTATTCAAAATAATAAAGTTAAATAACATAATAAAATGCATTTCAATATATATACTACATTATGTACATTATTATAAAACAGATAAATACATATATATATATATAATTATATGGCATATATATATATATTGTATATAACTTCTATAAATATAATATTATTATATACCATATAAAGACACACTCATATGAACACAATATCAGCCATAATATATATACATATACCAAAGATAATATTGTATATTATATGATAGTTATATTATTATTTGAAAAAACATTTATCAACATTTTTTTTAATCCTTGACGGATATATTCAAATATGAAAATATATTATTGGAGAAAAGAAACAGTTTTTCTAAATAATAGATTTTATTTTCTATCGAAATATATACAAAAAACAGTTGTTTGCAAAAGATGGGGAAATAAATTATCATTAAAAATATATTATAAAAACTATAACTTCAAGTTAATTTTAAATTATCTTTGACTATATAATTATTTATACTTACTCATCTTCCCTGCTTATCTTTTCATTCTTCTCGATCCATTTTCACCTGATGCCGCATTGATGCCCTGCGGTTCTTTCGATGTCATTTGGGTCCATCGTTCATTCTGGCTATATTCCATTTAAGCAACATTATTCGTTACATGACATCAACGATTTTTGTTTGCCATCGAATTCATTCATTTGATTTAATTAAATTGTTCTCAATTTGTTTTTCTATAAAAAGAAATATACGTTTAACTAATAAATTTATTTTAAAAAAAAATGAATATATCAATTGTCTAATGGTTAGTTTGATACAATCATCAATTCAAAAACTATATAAGAACAACAGGCAGTGTGTTTTGTTCCGATATATATATATATATATATATATATTTAACGACAACAATAAATGTTGCAATAAGAATTGATTTAAGAATACTAGCACCTATAAAACGAGAACGTTCATAATATTATTTCTGTGGTGCGATGATTCTTGACTTTATTTATATATATACTTTCTATATTAATATATTAATTCAGAAAACAATTTTATTTACATCTACCTCTATACCTATCGCCTATATAATATTTATATATTGTATATATATTCATTTAAAATATCTATATATAATAATTTACATTTTCTACAAATATTTGAAATAAATTTGCTTTAAGTTAATTATATTACTATGGCAATAATAATAATATAAAAAATTCTATCTATTTTATTATAAAAAAAAAAAAAAAAAAAAACTAATGGGTTTATTTGACATGATATACAAAAGCCATGCACAGCCATTCCATATAGAGTTATGAAATGGATAAAAAAAAAAATCATTTACCATATATAGGACTATAATTCTATATTGTATATACGTAACGTACCAATAAACCCCTATAATTTTTCCATTATATATTAATATAATTTATATTTTCATTCATACAATTTTCCGTACATGTGTGTATAAAATTCGGATATATAATAGTTATAGTTACATATATATAATAATTTATCTATAAATTGTATATAAAAGGTACATTTAAATAAATATTATAATACTTGTGTGTCAGTGTGTGTGTGTGTGTGTGTGTGTGTGTGTGAGTATTTTTATAGCTAATAATATTTATAATTTACGGAAATGAAATGAATAATCATTACTATACTATATATGGGTGCGTTTTCTTTTATTAATGTACTTTGCACACTTTTGACATAGAAATATATTTATATTTACAATAAGAATTTCCAATTCCCTTAAATATATAAAAATAAAAAACAAAACTACATACAAATATACATATTAATAAGAATATATAATATAATAATCATATAATAAAATCAAGTATATAGTATATATATAAAGACTATGGAAATAGCAATCAATATATATCGCATATACCTATTATAGTCTTTACCTTATACATTATATACATAAAAAATATGTAATACATTAGTATAATAATGAAAAAATTCTTCTTAGTAACCGAACCGCACCGCCTATACACACACAAGAACTGTATAAGAAATGAAAAGAGTGAAAAACTAAATATAAATAAATAAATATTGCATGTTTGAAATCCGTTAACTATCTAAATGTAATTACAAAGAAATTTTTTATTTATTTATATTTATTTTTTTCTTATTTATATATATATTCCGCAGCTATCTTAATTATTGACCTAGAAATAAACGAAACAAAAAACAGAATATAATAATAATAATAATAATAATACACAAAAACATAAAACGAAAAATATTCTATACTTTTAATTATTTAATTTTTGGTTTTTTTCATCCATCCTTTTTATTTGGTATATAATAATACCATCAAAAAAAAATAATTTTCCTTTCATTCGATTGAAAAGTAGAAATAACAATTGTACGCACCTTATTATTCCTTATACCTATATATATATATATCGTATATTACATAAAGTTATATAGACTGGAAAACACACACCCAAAATATCTATTAAATTTTCTTGAAAAATAAAAATATTATAGACACGCATTTTGTTGTTTTTTGTATATATATATTGTTAAATAAACATGTCTTACTTTTTTACTTTCTAATGTCTAATCTGTTTTCCAAGACCAAATGTCCAAATGTATAATAAATGAATCTCAAATGTATGCATATATTTATTAAATTAGTTATATATATATATATATTGCGCGTAATAATTATAATATTATAAATTTAAATCTTCTTCCATTCCTCTACGCTTCAATCATACTTTTGATAACGTTTATACTTGTCTTATTTCATAGAAGTTAACCATAATTATGTATTATATCGATAACTCTATGATAATATATATATTATAAATACAACAGTAAAAAATATAATATCAATAGAGTATAAATAAAATTGTCAACGATTTAAATGGGGTATAATTTTCTGCGATGGTGGTTCTAAACTAAATACTTACTAAAGAAAGAATTTTGTCGTATCTTTATATTCAAAAATAAATGTAAGTAGTAATCGAAAAATCATTTACCTAATTTCGGTTAAGCAAAACAAATGTTAAATACAATAGAAGAATAATTTAAATACAAAAAATAAAATATATCTAAGTAACATTAGAAAATAAATTCTTAAATTTAATTATTAATTACATTATAGTCAAATTATTACTTAAATAATATAAAAAATGAATTTAATAATCAGGAACAGAAATATTATATATTGATATATATTTGTATTTCTATTTGTACACGCGTCAATACATACAATTAATTGTAAGCTATTAAAGTAGAAATTTAATTAATTATTTATATTTTTAAAATTATTTTATTTTTGTTTTACTTAAACAATGCATGAAAAATTAGTATTTAAATAATTACAAAAAAAAAAAATAAAAACAAAAAAATGGCGCAAAAAAAAAAATTCTAATTAAATATAAAAATAAAATATATATTTTAAATAAAAACAAATTATCTTAGCCGCCTCTGTTTTATTGCAGGGGCGGCTGAGACCAAAGGATCATCATCATCATCATCACTACCACCAAATCCAACATCTTGTGCAATGATGCGTATGTTAAGTGTACACATGTCACAATCACAACAAGAAATAGAGTATTTACAACAACAAGCGAAAGATCGACATCACCATCCGGCACATAGACGACGACGTGAAAAAAATTTAACACGATCACTGCCGCCGCCACCACCATCTTCTTCATCATCATCGTCGTCTCTGTCATCGCCGTCATCACCATCAAATTTCGTATTAAATAATCAAAATACAACCATACAATTAATTGATAGTAATCACAGTAACAATCAACAATATCAGCAACAACAACATTACCAGCAACATCAACAACAACAACAACATCAACAACAACTCCAGCAACTGCAAGGTGGACCACAGTGTCCTCATTGTCATAAAATTTATTCAAATGCAAGTAATTTAAGACAACATGTACGTAACGTTCATGTATCATTGGATAAATCATTATGGTATACGTGTCGTAGTTGTGGTAAAAAATTAAAAACAAAACACTATTTGATAAACCATCAATTACAAGCACACGGTATACATCAACGTAACGTTATTGGTGGTGGTGGTGGTGGTGGTAATGGCAATGATGATTCAACAAATAATTATGATGATATTATTGGATTTAATGAATGAAAATAATACAATATAACAAAAAACATATAATATTTTATAAATATTATTTTTATAAACACTACTATTATTATTAATTATTTAATGCGATATAAATCCACCTATATATTATACATATATGTTGGGGAACGTCCTATATATACAATATATATTCAAATTATTAAATAAAGACAAAAAATAAGGGAAGATAATTCGAGAATGATCCAATTTATTAAAATTAAAAAACACAAAACGAAAATTATGAATTTGTTTATGGATGCACGTACAAGTATATTTAATTAATTGGATAACATTCTAATTGTATTGTTCTCAAAAATATAAATAATACTATATCATTTTTATTTTTATTCGCTTATAATAAAACCAATATTTTTTTGTAATTTTTTATATTAAAAAAATCAAAAAAATATTAAATAAATAAATAAAATTTAATCTATTATAAATAAACAATAATAAAATGAATAAAATAAATAAAATAATATATAAAATAAAATAAAATAAAGATGAAAAATGATACGGGTTAGTTTGAAAATATAGTGACAAACCAAACAAACAAATCCAATGCAATGAGGATTCATCAATGACATAAAATGTTCCATTAAATATTAAAATTTGTTTCGGTGCAAATGGTTGTAGCGATAAATATTTGCAAATTATTTTAACAATATTCCAATTAAATGTATATGATGAAAAAGTGACCCAACAAAACTTTTCTATATATACTAATCGCATATTATGTATCTTCTGTAAGATCAATTTAACGTTTGCCAATTATAAATAGATTATCACAGCTTGTTCCAGCAATTCAGTAATACGCAATTTTATTATTTTGTTATTATTATTATTATTATTATTATTATTATTATTATTATTATTATTATTATTAATATTATTATATAATTATCAATTATCATTAAAATATAAAATGGAATTCATTAATTTTATTTTGCTACTTATTACATTTGAAAATCGAAATTAATTAATTAAATATTTTATTCTGTTTATATATATTATTATTATATATAGTTTTTCGTAAAATGCATTTTTGTGTGTTGTTTATTTTTTATGTTTTCCTTTTTTTTAAAAAATTTTTTGATTTGAATTTTTATTTTTTTTATTTATATTATTTTTATTACCATATTATTATTATTAGTATTATTAGTATTACATATATTTTATATAAATAATTTCAAATAAATATATATAAAAAAAAAGAACTATTTTGATACGACCGTGATCTAAAATAGGCATTTAACTTGTAAATTTTTCAATAAATTTGATAATTAATTTTTTTTTTTTTTTGTTAATATTTGGAACTGATAATTAATTAACAATACTAATTTCTAATTTTTTTCTTTTAATTAAAATTATAATTCCATTGAATTCTAAATATCGCTAAAATAACGAAAATTTCAATATAAAAATAATTTGAAAATTATTGGTAAATTTTTATTCGCAAAAAAGAGAGCAAAATAAAAAGTAAAACAAAATATTTACAAAATTAAATTAAAAGTAAAAAATAATTAGAATTAAATAAAAAGAAAAAAAAAATAATTAAATAAAAATAAATGAAATTGCGCAAAAGAATTTAAATTAAATTTAATTTTGAAAAGAAAAATTCGGGGTATTTTTTTCTTTTTTTTTTTTTTTCATTATTCACAAGAAAAAGAAAAAAAAAAAGTAAGAAAAAAATGCAAAATTTTCTTTTTCTGGTTTTTTTTTGTTGTCAAAAGTTATTTTGTTAAAATTTTCAAATAAATCCGAGATCTCAGTTCGGTTTTATAGTTGATGTTGATGCTAAATCAGATCAGGGTCGGACAAGTGGGCGATCAATCACATTCACATCTAATGTGCTGCAATCCTAATCCAGCAGATGCTCAACAACAATCCTGTACGACAACTTACATTAAAGAAGAAATTATGGATGACGACGACGAGGATGATAACAATAATATCGGCAACAGCAACTGTAATGATGATAGCAGCAACAACAACAACAACAGTAATAATAACAACAACAACAACAGCAACAACAACAATAGTAATAACAATCTTAATGACGACGATGAGACCGACGATGATGATGAATATTCACCAGCAACAACACCTGGTATACTTGAAACTTCATATTTGGTGAATATCGCCCGCAAGTCCGGTCCTGGTAGAAGCTCATTACAACAACATCAACAACAACAACAACAAATTCATCATCGTCAACAACTTCAACAACGTCACCAACAACTACAACAACAACAACAACAACAACAGCAACAACAACAACAACAGCAACAACAACAACAACAACAACAACAACAACAACAACAACAACACCGGCAACAACCACAACAGCGACATCAAATAACATTAAGAAGACAGTCACTGCATTCATCTCATCTGCAACATCACCACCACCAACAACAACAACAACGCTTACCTGCAAATTTATTTTTATCTCGTTCACTGAATAGAAATAATGCAGGTGGTAAGATCCCATCCTCAACCACGTCATCATCATCATCATCCTCATCTGTTCCCCAACAAAGTTCGTCGTCATTAACGACAACTACGACAACAACAACAGCAACCACAACAGCAACATCTAAATTGTTAAAAAATGATTTAACAGATTTATTACACACAACACAGGCAACTGGTGGTTATTTATTACCATGCCCATTATGTAAATTACCATTAGAACCACGTGTATTTCGACAACATTTAGATAAACATTATCCTAGGGACAGTCCTGTGTGTCCCGTAATAGAATGTGGTCGACGATTTGCACATCCAAATTCAGTAAGAAATCATATGAGAATTAAACATACGGAGCAATGGGCTCAAATGAAGGCTATGAGATCTTCAGGTGGACCTTTTACTGGTATACCTGAATACAAATAGTCACAATATGTATTTATGTTTTAGTAGATAGAGCTTTAAAAAAATTACTTATAGTTTTTGTATAACTATTATTATTATTATTATTGTGGTAAACTGTGTTTTTTTCTTTTTTGATTTTAATTTCACTAATTTAAATTTAAAAATCTTTAATAATGACATTTATACAGCGATTCGACAATATATTATTATTTTTGTGACATCTTAGATCTCTCTCATTAGAAAAGAAGGTACGTTTTATCTATATAGTTTTAATATCAAAAATTAATTAAATTTTAATATATATTTATTTTCAGTTAAATTTTTGTGGGCATTTGTCGCCTTTCGCCTATCACTTTGTAATTGCATATAAATATCAATTTTTTATCACCCAATAAGTTTGTATAGCGGGGCCAGGGCAATTGAGTAAAATTTCAAAATATTACTATTAATCAATTTATAAATATTACACATCTCAGCCACACATTAAGCAAAACATTAAACCAACGAGATATGCGATAGCACTCATCTAATGCAGTACCAGTACTGCACTAGATTTGTTTATACAAAGCATTTTGTTTTTGCTATTACGCTTTTGATGCAAACTATTTTTACCTGTACGGCAATTTTTTCAATCGACTTGTATTAATCACATCGCTTATGTATTTGCAATAATTACAATTAACTTATTTAAAAGCGAAAGGAAATTTTCGGTTCTTTGCGACTATATGCCCAAGTAAAATTTAAAAAATGGAGTATATAAATAACCAAATTTATTCCATTATATAGTTTTTTTTAAGTAACGTGATAAATTGGATAGAATTTAATCGAATAAATTATTCCTTTCCTTATAATTTTTCATAAAAATAAATAACCTCATTTATATAAATTTATTTTAATTGGTTTTAAAATTATTTTCTGTTGCAATTTCAGTTAACACGTTGTGTGCTATGGGGTCACCGGTGAGCTGAACTATATAAGTTTGTTCGCAGTGCCGTGGAGGATACCGGTGACCGACGAAGAAAAACACGTATCGGTTCTAAATTATTGGCACAACACAGTTAATTTATACACTCAAGTTAAACACAAATTTATGTAACAGTATTTAATATAATTAACATATAATATATAAATGTTAAATATTAATTGATTCAATATTAATTGTATGTAACAACTACACCACCTTTTAATATCTTCACCTAAATTTCCCATACTTAATGTATGGAAGTTTAAATTTTACTTTATGGCAAATCTTAAATGATTTCTACATCATATCAAATTTACAAAAATATTTTATATTCAATTTTTATTATAATAATTTCAATAAGAAAAAAATAATAAATTTAAATTTGATTTTATTGAATTTGTTACAAAGAACTACACAAACCATTTTAATTAATAAATTTAAAATTTTTGCGTTTTATAAAAGAATGGTGCAAAACTGTTGTTAAATAAATTTGTGTTTAACTATTGTGCGTATATATATTTTAGAGCTGAATTACCACGAATATTTTAACGTAATTTAATACATCCATTAAAAAAAATTCATATTGGCTCCACGGGCCAGCTGTGTAAAATTAACGATAGAGATATTCAACGTGTTAAATTCGTAAGACCTTGAAATATTTGTGCATGCATAAAACAATTTATGCAATTATAATCACAAAATGTTACAAAATCAATTATATAAATGGCATTTGTACGTACAATACTATAATATTATTAAATTTCTGTAATATCTACATTTGTTCAATTAATTTCTTATTTATTCATATATAATCGATATAGTAGACACATACGCATGTGTTTTCTATGAAATGCTTCAAGTTCTCTATATTACATTTATATGTATAATAAAATACGATACGATATATTTAATTTAGAACATAATAATAATTGGAAAACTTCATGAAAATCGTTTTAAATTTAAATTACCATATAATTATTATTTACTTAAACTATAGATTTGAATATTTTAATAACAAAACATAGCACAAACAGAATGGATATGGTAAAATCAATTTATTAATCACCAAAAACTGTTCCCCCCTTTAACGTCATAATACTAAAAACATTATTTTATATTACGTGGAAGTTTGAATAGTAATCTGTAACTTATTATTTATTTTATTTTAGAAAATTTAATATTATAGTGATTCCATTGTATTGTATTATATTTTATATATTATGAAAAATAGAACAATTGTAAAGGCAAACCAAATTTATAGGTTTAATGAATATTTATGTGTAGCCTACCTTCTGGACTCGGGACTACTTTGTAATTAAATTCTATAAATTTAATCATCAAGTTCAACAAAAAATCTTCTATTTTTGGAAAATGCGAATGTTTTATAAAATACACTGATATGAAATATATAAAAAAAAACAAACTTTTCTTTTCTAAATTAAAACAAAAATAATAATAAAGTTGAATTACAACACACACAATAAAGATTGGGAAGGTTTAACATTAATATTTATATATATAATATAAATTTCAGCCATTTGCAGGCAGTCAGTGTGCATCAATGTTAAAAGATATGGATTTGTAATAATTATAAATTTAAATCTTAAAGCATTGCATTTTATATAATGTTATGAAACAGAAAACAAAAAATGTTTACTGAAGCTACAGAATCTATTAATTCATCCACTAGTTAAATTATATAGTCTTAAAGTTAATTGATAAGTGTTAGATGAAGAAATTAAAAGTGTCCATTTTATCGCAAATTGAAAATGAACTATTGCTAAACATTTTAGAGTATCTCAAGAAACTATTTTAATTTTGATTGTACATGAATTGGGAAAAATATGCATAAAAAAGGAAAAAGGTATTTCGCCTATAAAATTTAACTAAGTAATACCACCAAGAATTTGTTAACTAACATTCGAAAAATTTTTTTTCTTTATTAAATTGTTACATCAAAAGTAAAATAAATCCTGCGTGACAAATCCGAAATGTAACAAATCATGGGATTAATTCATTCAATTCAAACTGAGAGATGTACTGAAGGATAAAAAACCATTTACAATAGTTTCCAGTGGGAACTCATCAAATTATCATTTATTAAGATCTATATAATCACATTTAGCACCATTCGCGAAAATTACTTGTTGACAACTTTTCCTATATTTCAAACCATGCACATACATTTAACACAAATTTAAAGTAATGGTGAATATTTCGTTGCTTAAGAAGCATTGTAAATTGAATTTCATCAAAAAAAAAGCTCAGTTTATTTTTGCACACAAATAATATTTTATAATGAAGTTTAAAAATTATGTAAATTATATACATCTAAATATTAATTAATTTATCAATGATATATGTAATTCTAAAGTTCACAATGTACACAAACACCTAGTAAATGTTAAATAATCAATGGATCAGTTCACAATACCTTGCATAATGCATAAAATATACATAAGAAAAGTTTGGCAACTTTAATGTTTAATGGTTGTAGACATTTTCCGGTCTGCTTAATTTTTCAAAACGAATTTCAAATGAATATCAATATTAATAAATGTCTAAAAATTATATATTAAATTTTCATTAAAATTGAAACTAAAATTAAAAATTTGGCGATTATTACATTTACTTCAGTGTAATTCTTATGTAAACATTTACAAAAATTTCTAATTTTTATATTTATTTATACGAATATGCAGTATGTTCTATGTGCACTGTTTGTGAATGTACGGTAGTTAAGTATTGGTATTAAAACGTAATATTTCATATAAGAAACGAATAATTTGATTTCAGTAAATTTAAAAATTATGGTTAAATTCATTGTTATGTATGTAAAATTATATATATTTTTTATCGATTGTGATTGTGCTAAAATGAGCATGGTAAAATTCTCAAAATTTCAAATAATTGTGTGTGTGTGTGCGTTCCGAGATAGTCAGGTTCATCGACGTACCAAAGTATATAATATATTACTCTTGGTTTATATATAGTACACTATATATTTATAAAATACATAAATACATACATAAGATAACAAATGAGTTTTGCAATTTTCCTTTTTATTATTAATACAAACATTACCGCATGCATACATGCGCCATATGCAATTACCATGAGTTTCTACTTGTATATATATATATATATATATATATATGGTATATAAAGTGCAAAGCTTATTTTAAGTTAAGTTATAATAAAAATGAAAAAATATTCATGAATTTCGTTAAAATTCCAAAATATATGTATAATTGTCATGTGTAGTCGGTCGCGAGAGGTATGCCATCTTTATTATAATTGGTTTTACATGATGCTCTATTTATAACACATATAATAATAACATTGTATAGGTTCCAGACAAAAAAAGTCTCCTTTTGCATATGATGAAAATTATGTTTGCATGTGTTATTACCATATGTTTAAATGAAATCTACAGTACAGTTTTGTTTTGTTTATTAATTCTATTTAGTATTTATAAAGATTCGTCCTGATGTTTATATTTTAAATACTTATTAATTTTAAAATAGATATGTAATCAAATCCTCAATTTGAATTATATACGAGTATATATAGATATATTTACGCATAAAACATAACTGACTGAAATATCTATGATAATACTTATTACTTACTTATTAGTAAGTAGTTGTATTTTTTTAAGTGCGTTTACAATAATTTGGCTGCCTATAATAAGTATATACTTTAATAACATATACATATGCAGATGTTGGGCACCAGAAAAATGATGGTCAGTTTATATAAACTGGCAAAGTCATATGAAATGACATTTATTTAAAATTATAAGATTTTCATTTGCAAATAATTTTTAAAATTTTCATTAATTTCTGAAATATAAATTGTAATTTATATTTTTAAACATTATTCAAGTATAATAAGTATACTATCTTGAAGATTTCATTTGAACAGATATGTAATCATAAAATTGACACACAGAAATAGGTGAGTCTTTTTCATTTCATGTTTTTTTTTTTTTTTCGTATTCAATTCTTAAGTTTTTATTCTTCATTTTAGTAGGCACAAAAATGTTAATTATAATTTTTTTAAATTTATCTATTATAAAATATAATTAATAATACATATATATATATATATATATATATATATATAGTTTCAACGAAAATAATTATATTATAATATAAATTATTATTAATATTATTAGTATAATATATAATTTTAAATATCGCGTGCAGTATTATTAAAATATAATTCATTTTGTTCTCTCCAATATAATTTATCATTTTTGCAATTTCATTTATTTTTGTACAATTTAGTAACTAAAATTCTTATATTTAATTTAATATGGAACTAACTATATTCAATTTTAAATTAACTATAGTTATAATAATATAATTATTTATCTGTAAGAGCGTTATTTTTTTTTTCTCTTCAAAAATTGTTGTATATATAGACGAAAAATTTCGAAATTAATTTTAAGGTGTTAAAACATATAATAATATATATATTTATAATTTATTTAATAACTAAAAATTTATCAAAATTTCACGATAAAATTATAATTTAAACAAAAATATAAGTAATTAGATTAAACACAATGAAAAAAATAAATACAATTATATGTATATCACTAATATATAGCACACATAGGGTTTATTCCTATTGATCACATATTCTATATGTTTTACTTGTTTTGAAAATTGAAAATTCATTTCATCATTTCTCAAAAAAAAAGGATAATATTAGATTACTACAAACAGATAAAACACGCATAACTATAAAAATACTTATTATATATTTATAATAAAAAAAAATCGCAATTGTGGATAGTGAATTAATAAAACTTTGATACTATCATTTTAAAATTCGGTGCGTGTTTGTGTGTATGTTGAATGCCCTTCAATGCATATAATAGTACTATATATACATATATTGTATTTAAAAGAAAAATATAATTCATGAAAAATTTTAAATAATTTAATAAAAACAAAAAAACAAAAAAACCCTACGACAAAAAATACCAAAAAATATTTAGTATACTTTAATAATATAATATTATAAACACCCTTAAATGAGAGCGCAAAAGTGTTTTATTTAAAATTAAAAATTATTATTATAATAAAGAAATAATAAATAATAAATATAAGCCATTTTAACTCTATATCACGCATTTGAACCGGTTTGACACACACTTCTGGTTATATGTATTTTTTATATATAATCTATAGTTACTCTGTAATGCTTTTAAAGCAATTTTTCTAATTTTAACCAATTGTTAAAATAGTATTTGAAATTCTAAATATAAAAACCATATATTTTAGTTATAAATATTCATTACACGTATAATAATATTTATGACAGGCCGGAAATATTATAAAGCCAGAAAAATTATATATAGCTTAAAATTAGATTTGATATTTATTCAAAATTTACATCAACAAACGAGTGTGTGTGTGTGTGTGTGTTTATTGTGTGATATAGTGTTAAATTAAACATTGAATATAACAAAAATTGATTTAGAGATAAATCGAGTTCCTAAAAATAAATATATATGCTTTTAATAAGAGCAAATGTTTTGATAAGAAAGAAAAAATTAAATTAATAAATAATGTATAAAATTATAAATACAACTGAACAAAAATTGAAAAATATTTAAAAACAAATTGTGTGATTTTGAATTTTGAGTTTATTTATTAATTGATTTGTGTGTGTGTTAACGTTCGTTGACACATTTACGTGTTTTATAATTTTTTTGCTACATACTGTATACTAAAAATTCGAAACTAATTGATCTAACACAAAAAATTACATTGCACAATTTCAATTGAAATCCAGCGATGCTTAAATATTATTCTATAATAACAATAGAGAGAAGTTCCTAATAATATAATAATAATTTATTTAAGATTTTAATTTTTCAGTCAATATATAATATAATTTCTTGAATATAATATTATTGAATTTTATTTAATTTCTTTTTTGTGTGTGGTTGGATTCGAATTGCAGTCTTATTATTTAAGATCATAGAATAACAATTTCTTTGTTTATAAAAAGTATCGATAAAGGATAAAAAAAATTAAATTAACTTATTATCCATGTCCAATTGTTAAAATAAAATTATTTAAATTGAACTATCTCTCGTTAATTATGTTTATATACATAGTAATGATAGTTAAAGATGTGACCCAGTCAAATGTCCTATTGAAACATTATTTTTTTTTTAAAAATAAGCCATTGTAATTAATTGAGAATATGTATTCATGTAATAGATCGTTATTACAGTATTTATGTAGCACTAAACATTTTGAACAAACCAAATTTTTATTGTTTTTTTAAACTTAAATTGATCTTAAAAGAAAAAGTAAAAAATTAGCAAAAAAAAATTTTTTGTGATAAAAACTGAAGTATTTTTATTTATTATTTTTTTTTTTTCTTAATTTTCTTAATTAATTAAAAAATAATTTCTTAAATTACATTTTTACTTTAAACATGAGAGAGGTTTTTAATATTTATATTTATTATTATTTTTAATTATTAATTGTAATTTGAAACCAAATTTTTTTTCAATAAAGTTTCTATTTTGTTTATTTGTAAAATTAGTGATAAGGTGCATTTGTTTTAATGTATAAATTTAAGTAAATTAACTATAAATAGTATAATAATTAAAATATAATTATCTTTGGTTTTGTATTTTGGTTTTTTCTTTTTTTTTTTTTTTTGTGGAAAACTATAAGAAAACGCTTTTCATATAATATATTATATATATAAATATAGACATTATATATTAAATGGGAAAAGAAAATCAGAATAAGGAGAGATAAATAAAAATGTATATTTAGTTTCGTATCAAAACACATAAGAAAAAGAAAAACAAAATAAGAATTGATGAAAAGTATAAATATTTCGTTTTTTTTTTTATTATTATTCTATCATCCTATAAATAAATAATAAATACTTATATTTAACATATATTAACGTTTATTTGGATATATACTAATGGATTTAATTTTGCTGTAACTATATTTGTATTTATTATATATTTATATATGTGACTCGATTCCTATTCCTGTAGCATCCATATATTTTTCAATAAAATTACTCTTCTATATAGCTTATATTAAATTATATGTTCAGTTATGTATTTGTTGTTTCTTTATTGTTTTTATTTTTAATAATTATATCTCATATGAATTATATATTTATTTAGTAACTCGTCGCCAATTGGAAATGCGTGTACGTGCCACTGATCCAAGACCTTGTCCGAAATGTGGAAAAATTTATCGTTCGGCACATACATTACGTACACATTTAGAAGATAAACATACTGTGTGTCCTGGTTATCGTTGCGTACTTTGTGGTACCGTAGCAAAATCACGTAATTCATTACATTCTCATATGTCAAGACAACATCGTGGTATATCTACAAAAGATTTACCAGTTTTACCGATGCCAAATCCATTTGATCCAGAACTAGCATCACGTTTATTAGCTAAAGCTGGTGTTAAAATATCGGCGGCTGAATTGCGTTCACGTGCATCACCGACAAGTGGTACAAGACGTAGTGATATGAAATTAGAAGCTCGTGGTCATGGCGACGACAGTAATATGGATGATACAGATGATCCAGAAGATTTAACTATGAGCGGTATTTGTGGTGGAAATGGAAATAGTACACTGGATAGTGTTATTAATAGCGGAATGGGCAGTGGAAATAATAACAATAATATTCTCAGTGGTTTAAGTGGTGTAAATAATGGCAATAGCAGCAGTGGTATGGGAAATAATATTAATTATCAAAATATGTTTCTGCCAGGCGTAAGAAATAAAGAATTACTAGGCGATGAACATCCAAATACAACTATAACTCGTGTACGCCATAATGCAAATACAACAAAAAATATTGATTCCCAACCTACCGCAGCATTTCTCGATTCCTATTTACAACTAATACAGGATACAAATAGTACATTTAGTAAGTGTATTCCAAATATATATGTATTTGATAATTTATATTTATATAATAGATATATAAAAAAATAAAAAATAATGTATATTTATATTAGAAGAAAATTAAAAAAAAATTTGATTTTTAACAAATAGATATGCAAGTGACCCAAGATGCACTTCATGCAGCCAAAATAGCACAAATGAATTTAGATAAAATGAAATTATATCAGCCATTTAGAACAATGCAACAACAACGTCAACAAACAAGTATTTTCAATACAGATCTGTCCCATTATTTATCAAATAATAGTATTACAATTGAACCAACAATAAGTTCAAAAGTGCCAACATCACATAATCCAGTACATGATAATATTAACAATAATAACATAAACATTAATAATAATAATAATAATAATACCAATAATAATATAAATAATAACAATAATAATAATAGTAGCAGTAGTAGTAATAATAATAATAATAATAACAATAATAGTAATAGTAATAATAATAATAATAATAATATTAATACCAATAATAATAATAACAGTAGTAGTAATAATAATAATAATAATCATAATAATACAAATAATAATAATAATAATAATAATAATAATAATAATATTAATAATAATAGTAATAATAATAATAACAGTAATAATAATAATAATATTACTAATATTAATAATAATAATAATAATAATAATAATAGTAATAATAATAATAATAATAGTAATAATAATAATAACAATAATAATAATAGTAATAACAATAACAGTAATAATAGTAATATTAATAATAATAATAACAGTAATAATAATAATAATAACAACAATAATATAAATAATAATAATAATAATAATAATATAAATAATAATAATAATAATAGTAACAATAATAAATTTGATATAAATCGTGATTCTGAACCTATGGATTTAGGTTTGGATAATCATTCAAATTCAACATCAATTACAATAACATCAACATCAGCAACAAATCCCATTGCAACTTCTTCGACAGCAGCAGCAGCAGTAGCAGCAGCGGTAGCAGCAATAACAACAGCATCGACAACAAATATGACGTTAACACAATCAGCAGTAGCAACAATAATTAATGATAATAAAACTCGTGATCAAATTAATAAAAATAATAATAATAATAATTCATCGGAAGAAGATGATGCATATTCAGACGATGAGGAAGAAAATGTAAATAATAATACGTAATTTTAGGTTTTTTAACATTTTTTTTTTTGTTTTTCCACAAAATTATACTTCATTTTTTATGCAATTATATTAAGTGCTCGTCGTAATCAGGTATATCATCAGTTAGTAGTAATGATAGTGACCGAATTAATACAAAAAAATATACATATAAAATTTCGTCGATAAGATTTTAAATTAAATTTTAGTTGAGCACATCTCACAAAAACCATTAAAATCGATAAACTATTTCTATTAATTGTTTTTTCCCATATATATTTATAACATATATTTTTATTATTAAACATTTAATATTTTGAAAATAATATCTGGCCTATTTAATTAGACAAATTTTTAATCACGATTTCCTACAATTCGGGTGCTGCTATTTCATTAATGATGCGCTTTATGTTATCTTTCAATGCTTCAAGTTTTTTTCGGTTTATCGACGCAGCTACTTCATTATTTCGAAAGAAATGCAGATCGATGATGCCTTCAGCAAATAATCTAAAAAATTTTGAAACTATACTGAATAATAATATAAATATACTTCTGTTATTACTTATAATATTTATTATGACGAGTATATTTATAGGTGTTGTATGTATTTGGTCGATCATTATTTTAGAAATGTTATGTGATGGGTAACGTTAAATGTACTTAATATCTACAATCATTCAAAAATACAATATTTTATGTTTTAATGTATAAAATTAATATAGAATTTGCAGGATGGAAGAAGTAACAAATTTTTATGTTATATAATTTAATTTAATTTTTTTTTTTAATTAATAATGATAGTAAACATTAGTTTCCAATATTTTTTTTTTTTTAATTATTTGTTTCATTATAATTTTTTTTTATATGTCAAATTTAATGGAAATGTTATTGTATGCATTTACATTTAGCCTTAAATTGTTATACTTAAAGTTTTAATTATAAAAGAATACAATTACTATATATATATATAGAATATGCTAGGATAATATACTATATATCTTATATTACGAATAATTAGTTATTATAATAAAAATTTTACACAATAAAATAAATATCAAGGAACAAATTTAATAATAAACAATTGTATACGGAATTATACGATTTTTACCTAAACAAATTATTACATACATTTTAATAAGAATTTTACACGAAAAAAATAATTAAAATTTAATAAAAAATTAAGATCAAATAAATTAAAAAATATATTGTAATAATAATAATAATAATAATAATAATAATAATTACACATAATAATAACAACAATAATAACAATAATATAATATTAAAGTAATTCCTATCCTAGGCGTATTATTTAAATAATAGTAACGCAAAATATGGGAATTCGTTCGCCTTTTCTTGTTAAAAAATTAAGCCATTTTATTAAAAATATTTTTTTATTATTGATTTTATCAAGTGTTTAATAATTTTTATTATTATTATTATTATTATTATATTTATTATTATTATTATTATATTATTATATTATTATTAATATTATTATTATTATTATTATTATTATTATTATTATTATTATTATTATTATTATTATTATTTGTGCCATTAAAATTTTTTTTAATTTAAAGAAAAATGTAACTATTACAATGGATCATATATATACTAATATATATATAAATGGTAACAATTAGTATATAGATACATTAGGCCAGTATTTTTAATTGTTGACACCAGAAAAACAAAAATACAAAATTAAATTAAATACAATTATTTTTAGTGTTGTGTACGCGTACACTAATAGTAGACGTACACAAATAATTTATAATTAAGTGAAAAATTAATAATATAAAAATTGTAATAGAGATATACATAATTAATTAAAAAAAAAATCATCTTGAATCATATATATTTTAGATAAAATTTAGTGAAAGTATTTAATTTAATTAAAAGAAAAAAAAAATAGAAAACAAATATGATTAAAAGAAAACAATATACCATATAGTAATAAATAACATTAATCATGGCAATATACATATTATAAATAATTAAATTCAATTACATCCTTTGCAAAATAAAATACCTCATTTATTTTAATTTTTTTTTTTTTTTTTTAATATTATTAATTTCTAAACTACATTTTATATATAATTTTTGTTTTTTTAAAGAGATTTATAAAATTTACAAAAGATTTTTACTAATCATATACTTTTCCATACGTGTCTACCTCAAAACACATAATATATATATTAAAAGATAGTATACTCATCTATCTATACATAATATTTATATTTACCAACACACACAATAATACACAGTAAAAAATAAGTATATAATTTAATATTACATAATAATAATATACATTTATTACAATAAAATGAATAAAATAAATAATAGTTTATTACACAAATTACCATTATATATTTAATTATATATATATATTTTTTTTTTAAATAGTAACTATCTCAGTGATTAGTATATACAAAAAAATTAATTAATACATTAAATAAAAGAAAGTTTTTTTTTATCAGAATGCGAAATAAGTGTAAAATATCAATTTAATACCTCATTATAATAACTTTGTATACGATCTGATTCAATATTAAATATATAGTTTTTCATAAAAGATAAAAGAAAATATAAAAATAGATAAAATAAATAATATGGAAAATTTATAATAATAAACATTAATTAATTTATAATTGAAATACTATATAGAGTGTGGTGCATTGTTTTATAAACATTTATTAGAAAAAAAAAAATGTAAAAAAAGGACACCTATAAGGATACACAAAATATAAATATATATAAAATAAATATGTGTGTTTGATACACGCAATATTATTTTTATGTAAAAGTTATGAGATTTTATTATGGCATTGATTAGCATTTCCACAAACATTGCTATAATTATTATTTAATTTGACATACACATCACAAATCCATATTTGTATGAGCGTCATTTAAATTTTAAATGGATTGATTGGGTGGTTGCGCGGAAATTCTTTAGAATTTATATCTAAAATTACCGTATATATCCAGTAGTTTATTTTACTGGATGTATTAAAATTTGTTAGAATAAGTCTAAAATTACAGCAAATATAAATGAAATTCAGGATATATAAATATAAATAATCCTTAAATATAATAAATGTGTAATAATATTTATAATAATTATATACTATCAGAAAATAATTTAATCATTGTCTGGTCGCGACGAAGCGTAATTAAAAGATATCAGATTTTAATATTTCTAAAATGTGGTGTAATTAAAAAAGATGATGATGTATAAAAATCGATTTTCTGATAAAATTTACTTCGGTGAACATTCACCCAGGTTATAAGAAAAATATAGCTGTATGCTAATTCTCACGCTTATCACCACTGATGTCTCGTTATCACAAAATAATGCATACATTACAAAAAAAAAGTGCATTATATGTCTAATATAGTTGAGTAATTATAAATTGATTGAAATTGATTTGTATATATATGGAAACATATTAAAATTAAAAATACTTATTGCGTATGTGTGTAGCTAAATATTCCTTATTAGAATTGCATCACATTTATTTTAATTAACATTAATATTATTACGTGTAATAAATGTTAATAAATTTTATTTTTTTTTTTTCATAACCAAATGGTGCTTCCAAAAATATGTTTCCATTTATTTTATAAATTTATGCAGCGCAATATAAATGATAAATTAATATATAATAAAGAAAATTGTTTTATGTACATTGTGTAATTTAAAACTAAAAAAAAAAAAACACACACGCCCACACAATAAAGTAGAATTATTTATAAAACATTAAATTAAATTAAACCCCATCTCTTTTAAGTACAATCCATGAGCATATATACACACATTCATATATACATAAAAACATATATAGAACCATAATTTATATAATAAAATTGTTTAAGAAAAATTTAAATATTAATCATTTTTTTTTTTTAAATAAGTTTAAAAAAATGAAAATAAATAAATAATAATAAAAATAAACCATATACGAGTAAATACAAATAATATATAGTTACATATTATAAAATAGACTCAGGGCCCCACAGAATTGTTTTAATTTAATATTTAATTTTTTTTTTTTTGTTTTTAATTAGTTTTGCTTAATATATATTTTTTCAATAATATATATTTAATATTATATACATATTTATCAAATTCATTAAATGTTTATTTAATTTTGTTAATTAAAAGTACACACAATTTAATTTGTTCATTAATCGCCTTTCGATTATGTATACATAAAGCATGCGTGTATTATGGGTACTAATTATTTGCTATGAAATTCATCAAAATGTGTAATTTATATAACACATTATTCATTATATATCATTATATGTATTTATTAATATACCTCAAATATGAAAAAATTAAAGGAAAATACAGAAAAAAATGTTTAGGAATAATTAAAAAATAAAAATAACATTTTAATTCTATTCTAACAATAAATTTAAATCGTATACGAAATATATAGTTATAATAATTAAAAAAGTTATGGTGCATTGTTAATACAAAATTTTCGTAAAACATATGCCTAATGATCAGAACCCAACCCACGAACGCAACAAATTTACATTATGCAATTAATTAATTAAATAAAAACGAAACACAAACAATTATTTCTATCTCCTTAAATTTTTGAAACATATAACATGACGACAAATTCAGGACTATATTCGCGTAGGAGAAAAATGTGTTTTTAAATTTAAATTATTATTTAAATGTTAGCCAAAAAAGTTTTGTTAATATTTTTTATTCTTTTTTTTTTTTAACAAAATATTGTTATTTAGTGTTAATTGCAAAAAGTAAAGTATAATTCTATTCGTTCGTTTGGCGTTTTGATGAGGCATATATATATATATATATATATCTAAAAGGATTAAGAGCGCGTAACATTGCTTCCATGTTTTTATTATATAATTTTTTTATTTTTTTCCAAAATATCCAAAAATGATATCCAAACTAAAAACTATAAAAGTTAAGTTATAAAAAAAACGGAAACTATATAATAATAATGTGGATATTAAATAATAAATAATAATAATTTCACATGTACAAATTTAAGTATACCTTTTCAAAAATAATTAAAAATTAATTAAAAAATGATTAAAAAAGTGAATAAATGTTATCATAGTTTTTAGAATACTTTACAAAAATAAATACGAAAAAGACTATTAATAAAAAGAAAAATATATTTTTTTATGATGAATTTCCGTAATACAAAAATTATAGTAAATTATTGTAATTGAAATTTTTTTTTTTTAATAATTTGAATTAAGTTAAAATATGTAATATTTTTATTATGAATAATAATTGTATAATTCTATATTTATTTATGATGTCCCTCCCGTCGCCATCATAAATTTTCAGTAAAGTTCTTTTTGTTCTTTTTTTTATACTTAAAATATTATTATAAATAAAAATTTCACTTTCTTATATAATTAATTACTAACATTTAATTTAATTTAAATGTACAAATACATAATTAAAAGGTTTTTCAGAGATAGTGCGTAAAAAATAAAAATTCATAATTTACTATAATTTATTGCAAACATTAATTGATTCGCTTATGTACTGTATTTATAAAAAAAAAATAGTATTTATACGAGTATTATTACATACAACACAAGCACACCCCGTTTTTCTGGAAATAATTACCAATAAAAGAACTAAAAAACATTACAAATGAATACGATCTCAAAAGTATATTTAAAAAAAGATAAGCAAATACTTATTTTGATTCTATATATAATATATGTTATACTTACCCCCAACAACATTATTATTAACTTGCTGAACCCAACAGCATATGGCACCACACAATGAATGTGTTGATTCAATTAATTTATCATTGATTGATTTGTCAAGTCCTCATGTAAATTTATTAATTTTTTCTCCTCTGAAGACCATATAGCAATTTATAATTTTTTATTTTTTCTCTAAATATATAAGTAATTGCTATTTGTTTATTAATTTAAATTTGTATAATTTCTATATAATTTTTAAATAAAAATATTATAGTGTCGCAAAATCATGGTTATTTTCGATAAAAAAAATTCTGAAAAGCAATTAATTTTGATAACAAAAATATAATGATTATGCTTAAAATAAAGGATTTTATTACAATATATTGTTATTATATTGTTTAATGACATGCCGGCTCATAGTTTAATTTTCTAATTGTATTTTTGAGCTATATAATATTAATTCATCTTAATAAGTGTAGAAAATATATCGGTGCGTATAAAGTTTATGCGATGAACGGGTTCTTTCAGAATTTCTATTTATAATACCAATATTTTGACTACCATTTTATCACACACACAAAATATAGACTCGCGCTAATAGTCTTCTATTTCTTATTTTTCATATTTTAATTCTGTAAGGTGTAAGTCACGCATATTAAACGGAACGAACAAACAAACGTTTTTTCTTATTTTTAGATTAATAACAATTTTTGTAGCACTAATTGAAAGAAAATATTGTAAGAAAATACTTTTATTACCAAAAAATATGATAAAAAATAGTCTGTTTCCTCAATTGTTACAAAATAGTTAATAAAAGAATTTTTCTTCAATAATTTCAATGTTAAAAAATATTAATTAAAATTAAATTCTATCAAAGTGCTGCAAAAATGTTATTAATCTAAAAACAATTTTATCGTTCGTTCGGTTGCCATATGTGGCTTCCACCTTAATCGCTCTATATATAATTTTTTTATAATAATTTCTAACGTTATAATAACAATTAAAAAAACATTTATTTCATATCTTAATGCGAAAAAAATCCAAAATCTGCAGGTATTCAATATTATATTACAAACAGTCATAAATGTTCAAATATATTATTGTTTTTATTTTATTTTTATTAATATTATTATTTTTAATTTTATTTCAAATACAATAGAGTAATCGTTAATCTTTAAAAATATAAAAACATTATTACAAAAAAATAGACCTAAATAGTACTACAAACTATTCGTAATATTATACTTTAATAAATTTTTATTATTTAGTTAAATATATATAATTAGAAGATTATGTTGTTTTTTTTTTTAGTAAAAAAAACACCAAATCATATTTTTTTTAAGTATTAAAATAAAAAAAGAGTTAAAAAAGAAAAAAATAAAACAAAGCAAAAATAATCAGAAAAATGTTTGCTTCTACACAAAACATTAATTTTATTTTGACAAACTATAAAAATGTATTCCGTATCTTTACGACAATTCTCAGATCTATTTTATCGCTAAACATAAACTATATTTATAGTATAAAACTTTTCAATTAGAATATAATATAAACCACATAACATACCTATTTTGGAAGACATATAATTGGATTTTTATTTTATTATATAGAAATTATATAAATATTATTGTTTTAAAATTTTCGTGTCCATTTTAAATTTAGATTTTTATAGACGTATTCGGTTCTTATAAAATATGTAGCCTTCACACGCTTGGCAATAAAAATATTTTAATTTAACTGATAGAAAATATTTATCTAGCTAAAAGTACTTTCTCCGCCAAAGCCATCATCATATAGCCTCAACATCGCAAGCACAAAAATATTGCTATTAGAAATTATTTGGTATTATACAATTTATTAAAAATTTGTTACAACTATAAAACAGATTATTTAATTAAATAAAGTAATAAATTAAATATTCATTATTTAAATAATGCGTATGTGTGCAGAAATTGAAATGGCCTTTGGCTACTAGTTCAAAGATATTATAATGTATAATAGAATCAATAGAATATTAAAATATATTGACATTTAAACAAATGTTGCGAAAATTAACTTTCTGTATTTATATCCTTTTTTTCGTTTTTAATTTGGTACAAAAAAAAATTAATTTTTTTTAAAACTATATATTTTTTATCTGTTGTTTTTCGAATATAATTAATTCAGAATTGTGTTTTTTGTATTTGATTTTTTGTTTTTTCTAGTTTTAATTTAATTTTTATTTTAAATCATTATTATTATTATTATTATTATTATTATTATTAGTATAATAAAAATAAAATTATTGTTTAAGTTTCTCTTAAGTTTAAATTATATATATAATTTTTCTTTTTTTTTTACTTACAATTGGAAACTTTTCAAAATATGAAATTTTGAAAAACCTTTACACAGATATAAAGATTCTGTTTATGGTAAAAAAAAAAGTAATTTTAAGATAAGGCCGCTCCTCAAATTGAGAAATAAATGCAGTTACGCATTTTTATTACCATTATTTTAATAGAAACAATAAAAAATTCGAAATTTACATATGCTCCGGCAGTCAGTGTCCAAACAAAACAAAAATGTACGATCTTGACAGATTTTTTGTATCTCACTGAGATATTTCACTTAAAATATAGTAGTAAAAATATTTAAATAAATAACACATAAAAATGTTACCGTTCGCGTGTTATATTATTACTTTCAGATATTCACATAAAATTATCGAATTCAATCAAAAAATGTTCTAAAAAAGTGTGCCAAAAATCTAAAATTTTTTATCTCAAACAAAACCTAAGTTATATATCTCTTAGGGCATACCAATTATGAACTAAGATTCTGAAACTGCAATGAAACAAAAACCTAAATAGGTGTATGAACTAAACATCCCAATTTGTGACAGATGAATAATTTTAACAGAAATGCAACGACATTCCAGCTCTGAACCTTTTATTCTTTCTTTTTCATGTGTAAATATAATAATATATTTAACTTTAACAGCTATACATAACGAACGATCCAATTGCTGCCGCTTGTACTATATATTTTTCCACACACGAGAACATATCGTCTATTAAAGAAAATGGAAACAAAAAGATGTGTTTAAGACAGGTATCGGGATCATCTATTATCGTATGGCTTTCGATCTTCTTTACACCACCATATATACAGCTTTTCTTCATACTTCAAGATCGCCTATTTTAGACACTGAACGTAGTTCCAATGCCACATTCAATGTGGTTCATTTTATTATATGTAGATTTTAAGTTAAACTATACAAAATAAAGAACACTATGTGTAACTGCTAATGTATATAATATAGAGGAAACTATGCTGAAAATCGTTACACTTAGCCGCGTAAGGTTCCTTCGTTGTAGATGTATTTCTGTTTCTATATATAATTGCACGAATGTACTTAAAAATAATATTCATTTTAAATGAGATAATGAAAAAATAAAAAACAATAAAACTCAGCTTTTAATTTTTGTTATTGTATTAATTATTAATTATGATAACCTCCGTCGTGATAAAAATTAAATTAATATTTTTTTATTATTTTGTGTTCTTTTTGTATTGTTATTTTTTCATTATATTAAAATTGCGAGCAGATTTTTTTTTTTTTAATAAGTGAATTGTTAGTCTGTTTGTCGTGAATTTATTTTGATTTTAATACTTATATTAAATAACTAATATTTTACAAAAATTAAATATGTTTTTCTTTTTTCTTGTTTTTTAATGAAAATAATGGCGTTATTTTTATTATAATTGAATTTTATATTAATTGAATATTATTAAATTATTTTAACACATAATTTACAATTAATTTTTTTGAGTCCATCCAAGTTTTTATATTATTATTATGATAATAAAAAAAAAAAAATAATATTTATAAATATTAGTTTTTTTTATGCTTCTTGCTTTATTTTATATAAAATAAATTAAAAATTTATTTGTTTTAATTATTATTATTTTATTTTTTATTTTTTTTTACTAATTTGCGGTTAAGTTGCAATGTTAAAATTTTATTTTAAATAATTAAATATATATATATATATATATAAATTTTATATATATATTTTTTAATATTAACTGATGATTTAGGAAAATGTAAAAATAGTTTGCTAGTAAATTTATAAAAGAAAAAAAAAAAAAGAAAATTAATATTGTTAATTAAAAATGTAGTGGTATTCGATATGTGCGAGCTTACAAAAAATAATTACAATTAACACATTATAAATATAAAAAATAAAACAATTCCAACATAACAAAAAAGTAAAATGAAAGAAAAAAAACTTGTTTATAAATTATGAACAAAAAAAAAAATTAAATAAGACAAGAAAATACTCCAAGGTTAAGACGTTTTTTTTTTTTTACGACTTACTAAAAGAAAATATATTAAATAAAATATAAAATAAAAATACAAAATTTAGAAAATTAATCGCAATACAAAATAAAAAAAAAAAAAAAAGAAAGAAAAAAAAGAATGGTTCGGGTGCCTTTAATATAAATAAATAAAAACAAATTAAATAATAATGCCTGCTTGGCCAAAAGTTCCTATATTAAAAATTAAAGTGTAACAATGTTTTATTTTTTATTAAATCCATTGTTAATGTTTTTTCTTTTGTTTTTTTTTTGTTTTTTTTTTTTTACATAAGAGAAAATTTGAAACTTTACTTTGCATTTTTTTTTTTTTAATAATTAATAAGTTCAACGGCAGTGTAGAAATAAAAAATTTTAATTAAAACAATTATATTATTAAATTAAATTAAAAAAAAAAAACAATAATATATAATTTTATTTGTTGCTATATATATTAATCTATTATTATATTAATATATGTATTTTACAAAAATTGAAAAATGAAATAATATTATTTGTAAAATTAAATTAAAAACACACACGAACACATAATATTAAAACAATTTAACAATTTTTTCTTTTAAATTAATAAATAATACAGTAAATGCAAAAAAATTTTAATTATATAAAATTAATTTTTTGAAAATATGAAGATTTACTTATATTTATATAGTGTAAAAAAAAGCAAATAATTGAATAATTATTTTGCGCCCTATATATATACAAATATAGAGAAACTTTATAATTTATGCAATCCTTAATCCTTTCTTCCATCAGTCTCGTTTTTTTTTCTTTTTATTATTATTATTTGATTGTTTTTTTTTTTTTTTTTACAAATTATTAATTTTTTTTTATATTTTAATGTGCAATTCAATTAAATAAATATCTATGTATATTTAAACAAATATTTTTATTACCACTTACATATTATTATATATAAAAAAAATAATAAACATAAGCATAAATAAGCAAAATTAAGAAAAGAAGAAGAAGAACCTCAATATATATAATTAATATACAAATTACATATAGTAGTTACATTATATAATTAAATATATATTAAATATATTTAATAATATACCTTTTTTTTTTTTTTTTTTATTTTATCTTGCCATATTATTTTTTCTATTATAGTTTTTAAGAAAATAAAAATGGAATAAAAAAATAAAAACAAAAACACAAAAATGCTTAATTATATATTAAATAAAACAATTAATTAAAAAAAAAAAAACCAAACCTTTTAATTACAGTAAAGCCATAATAAATATATTTATCTGATTAACTGACTCTCCCTTTTTTCCCAGAATAAATTTGGAGTAGTATTTAGATATTGCAAACATTCAACTTAAATCGGTTTCATTCTGTTTTACCAATTCTTGAATCGATTATTTTTAAAATATTTGCCTTAAAAAGATAAAAAATTTAAATTAGAATAAAGATAATTTGTGTTTAAAATAAAGATAAAATCAAATTTCTCGAATAAAATCATGCTCATTGTATTGTACATTACATTTTCTTCTGCATTTATGGACAATCGATGTGACATGATAATTTTTCTGAATAACTTTCATGAACTTTAATTAAAAACCTGAATAATGATTCAATTTTGATCTAATTTCTAATAGAACAGCTTCCAATAATAAGTGTTTTTCTTTATCACCTCTGACCTCGGCTACTAGAAACTGAACAGGAATGTCCTAGTCTTGATTGTTTTTATCTTAATCGTGTTTTTATAATTGCTGATTCCTGTGAATTTTTCTCTGTAGTAAACGTAATTAATATTTTCCTTTGATTTTCCGTTTTCAGCAATAATTTTAATTATAATTATTATTTTTGCGTATTGAATGTTGATGTATTATTTATATTCAATTGTTTATCGTTTATATTATTTATCGAATGCACCCCTTTTTTTTTTTTTTAAACACTCGCCCAGATCGAAATTCGCAGCGAATTTACTTGTATTCGCTCTACTTTGTGAATATAACGAAAATGTCTGAAATGTCAGAAATCAGATGTTTTTATTTTAAAATTTGTAAACAAAAAGTATTTGTTATAGCTAAAATTATTTAAAAATGTTACATAATAATAATTTATAATTTATTTTATTTTAATTTATTTGTTTGTATTTTATTAAGAAAATGTCTTGTTTTACAAATAATTCAAAATATTGTATACGTTTATTCCATAATTTAATATTTATCAATAGATCATCATCATTATTATTAGAAATTAAAATACCAAAATATGTGATAAATGATATCCCCAAATATAGGGAATCATCTTACTTTCAACATTGTAAAAGTTTTTATCATACATCATCAAATGGAATTTTTAATAATGATTTTCATTATAGTCAACGACATCAACAACAAAAACAACAACATAATCAACAGCATAGTTACTATTCTATAAATCAATCAACGTCAACTAATAATTCAGCTAATAATTCATATTGGAAATTATTTATTGGTAATGTTGATTGTTTTTCACTTTTTAGAAAATCTGATAGTGACGATGATGATACACCAGAAGGTAAAATGATTATGGTAATAAAACGTTCAATATTATGTATACAACATGAAGAATGGGATAAAGCTGAACAAATGTTACATTTAGCTTTACGTATGGCACAAGATTTACAGAGTCGTGATGGCATAACATTTATATATGATATTATGGCCAATTTAGCTTTGGAAACTGAACAATATAAAAAAGCCGAAAAATTATTTGTTATTGTAATGCAACGATTAATGCAAGATAACTATAAAGACGATGATATAAAGGTAAAAAGTATTTATATTTGTATTAGAAAAGAAAATGTTCTGAAATACCTACTGGTACATATCTACGTATGTGTTAATTAAAAGTTATATTCATTTTATTTATTCAATTCCATTTTTATATGTTAAATATTATACTTTCTGTATTTTATATAAAATATTATATTCTGTCTAATTTTTCAATTATACTTTTATAAAAATGTTCATGTCTCGTATTTTAGTTGGATAGAAATGTGAAATAATTTTTTTTTTATTGTTTATAAAGATGCTTCATATTAATTCAAAAATTTCACATATGGCTGCTGTGCAAGGTAACTTAGAAAAAGCTTTATTGGGTTTTCAATGGACGTTGGATAAATTAGAAAGTAAACGAAAAGTACAACCAGAGGATGAAGATCTATTAGAACTATGGGGTTTAACGAAAGATTGGTAATATTTTTACTTCTTACAGAATTAATTTATTAAATTCAAAAACATATGTTTTTATATATATATATATAGTTATGCACAATTATTAATGCAACTTGGAAAATATTTAGAAGCTAGAAATTCTTTTACTGAAGCTTATAATATTTATACCCAAATACATGGAAGAAATAATATAGAAGTTATATTGTTATTAAATAATTTAGGTGTTGTGTGTACAAATGTGAGTATATATTAATATTATATAAATATTTGTATAGTTGATCATAATTTATTAAAATATTCAAATCAATTTATAGTTAAATGATTTGGTTGCGGCCGAAATTTATTTAACTGAAGCTTTGGAATTAGTGAAAAATTTTCCAGATTTAGAATCTAGTGGAATTTTTCAAGCTAATCGTGGTCTTCTGTTAATGAAACAAGGTCTTGTACAACAAGCGAAAACATTATGTTCGAATGCATGGCGATTAGCAACAAATAATCAAAATAAAAATGGTTTAGATCAAGCAAATTATTGTTTAAGACAATTAGAAGAATTTACGTAATAAAATTTAACTCGATTAGTTTAAACCAAATTATGTATAAATTTTATATATATATATTTAATAATTGCAATAAGTTCATATTATGTCGATTCGCTGACAAATTTCTGAGGAGCTTAAGTGAATAACGGTATAAATAATAACTAAATTAAAATATTGCAATATTATATAGGTAATAAATATATAATTGATAATATGTTAGTTTCATTTTCACATATAAACTACTAATTACGTAAACATTGAAGTTCTTGCCGAATAATTTTGTATATATAAATCGAATTTTCAATAATACAAAAATATTGGCGATTTCATTAACTTTCTTTAATAATTTAGTAATGTTCAGAAATTTATAATTAATAATTACATAAAAATATTTTTAAGTTTTTTAAATTTGAATTTATTTTAATTTCTCTTTTTTTTCTTAAATTAATTTAAATAAAAAAAATAACGCGATCTTTACTATTGAAAATAAAATAAAAAATAAATATCGACTCTATTCGAATTTAGCGATAAGAATCATAAGACCAACACCAGCTAATAATGCTGAGATTTCTTTCAATGATTGAAATAATTTTGTAGATTCTTCTAGTAATTCTGGTATAACACTAACGGTTGCAATATAAATAAAACCTCCGGCGGTAAATGGTAAAACCCAGGGTGCTGCTTCACCATTACTACCTAATAAAGAACAAACTGTACCTGCTAATGCTCCTATTGCTGTTACTAATTGCAAACCCATAGCCTTTTTTCTTGAGCATCCGGATTTTATTAAAATGGCGAAATCGCCGATTTCATGTGGCACTTCATGTAATAATATGGTGATTGTGGTTATTATACCTATCCCGCTACCAGCTAAATATGATGCACCAATTGCTAAACCATCTGTAAAATTATGTGTAAAGTCTGCAGCTAAATTTAAATAACCAGATACATGAATTTCTTCTTTCTTTACATTTAATTTTTCTTTTTTGTTTGACGTTTGCGGTTTTTGTTTGTTTTCATTTTTTTTTAATTTCTGGTTAAGTTTATCTTTATCACTATTACCAACAATTTTATCTTTGTCTTTAATTAAACTATTGTTTGAATGGTCATGACTACGCCCACCTTTTATTAAACGAACCATTTTCTCAACAGCTAAAAATGTTATAATTCCCCCTAACACATATAATCCTATACTCATGTCATGATGGTGATGACCGGCATCGTGATCGTCATGATCGTGTTCGTCATGTGAATCTCCGTGGTGATGATGATGTGGATGTGTTGCATGTGGAATTAAATGAAGAAATGCATCACCTAATAAACCGCCAGATGCAAATGCTAAAAGTATTTTCAAACGTGACTGCATATTTTCTGTATTATCTAACGGTATAAAATACAATATAAAGAATGGTGCAGCACTAATTAATAATGTAGATCCAATTGAATATAACCATAGATTCAATATATCTATTAAAATTTAATAATTGTTAATAATTATATTATATATATTATAAATATTACTTATCACTGAACCATACCATTATCTTTGATATCTTTCCTTTCATGTCCGTGGTCGTGATTGTGATGATGTCTGTCGTCGTGATTGTGATGATGTACATGGTCGTGATTGTGATGATGGTGCTTATGACTATCATCATGATCACTACCATGACCATGATGTTCGTGAACATGTTCATGATTATGAGAATGCTGTTCATTTAGAAATTGTTCATTGGCTTCGCGAGAATATTTAAAACTAGCAGGTTTACCTGAATTATCATGATAATGATCATGACCTTTACACAAAACCGGTAAACTTAAAAAAATTGTAATAATTAATAGACCTGTAATGACATTTCGTTTCCATAATTTATTATCTGAATAATTCACATTAGTGTTAACTATCCTGGTTTTCATTTTTCCTTTTTATATTTATTAAAAATTATGATTTACTTGTGATGTGTGAATTTTTTTTGTAAATATACATATATATAAATTATTCATTTATCGTTTTTTAAATATTTTTATTGCTACACGTCACTTAAAAAAACATACCGACCGAATACTTGTTGGAAAAATTTGATGTGATGTGAATAAAATAGAAAATATCAATAAAAAATTGCATAAGCCCAGAACTTATCTAGCTAAAACAAATTTAAAAACAATTAGCAATGCAAATATAAACGTAATTATTACAATTGTAATTGATAAAAAGTTATTATTTTTAAATGAATGGAAAATTAATAATTTCTTATTAATATTTTGATGAATGACAGAAAGACACAGAAGTGGTAACTTTCATTTAAATGAGGTTATGATTATATTATATATTATAAATTCACAATATGAAGTAAAGTAAATTCGATTTTTTTTCGCTCCATCGAATCTGTATGCTAGGCGAATACAATTAATTATAAGGTTATTAAATTAAAAATTGTTTCGTTATAAATAAATTTCTTTCCATATTTTGCTCCTAGTGGAGCTTTTATGTCATCTAATAAACCTTTCATTACAACCAAATTGGTAAATTACTCCGCATGGGAGTATATAACAATTTACCAATTGTGTACTGTAATGTACTGTAATTAACGAAAGATAGATGTTTTCATAATACTATTATTTTTATATTTTATTATTAATAATAAAATTTTATATAATTTTTATTTTTTATAATTTATATAGATAATATATAATAATTATAAAATTTTATTATTAATATTGTTTATAGTTAATATTTTACCTTATATTAATAATAAAATTTTAAATAATTATTGTTTTTTATTTTATTATTAATAATAAAATTGTAGATGTTTTCATAATATGTTGGTTAATTTTTCACAATTAAAAATTAGAGTCAGCGATTTAAGTCTTGTTTTTTAAGAAAAACGGTGTTAAAATGCATTGAATGTAGAATATAGATTTCAAATTTTAAAATAAATAAAAAATAACACTAAATGTCTACAAATTTAAATCCAAACTTCAACTGGACTGACTAATCGATTGCGTGATGTTTGTTTATTGGGAGTCCCAGTTAATTGTCTCTGTCAAAACCAAAATTCATATTTTTGTTTTTGTTTTGTTTAATTATAGAATTTTAACGAATTTCGTCGTTTATTTAAAAATTTTTGTTTTTATCATTTAAATTTTAAATTTTAACTATTTTATTTAATATTTGAAGTGGTTTTTAATTTTACGTTGTACAATTAAAATGGCAAATAATACACCAAAAAATAAGACGGCAAATTTCATTGTTAAAAATAAAGATCCAGATGTTTTTGAGAAGACATCATCTTTATCATCATCATCATTTATACCAAAAACAAAAATACCATCAACTCCGACATCAAAATTATTATTTGAACGTAGTGCAACATTTAATATTTTAGATAAATCACATTCAACAAAAAAATTATTACATCAAAAAGTATCTACTCCTTCACCATTATTTAAGCAGCATAAATCGAATTCTACAACAAGTTTAAATCAGGCTTTTTATACACCTAGTTCATTATTTAATTATTCTAATAATAATAATAAAATATATAATCGAAACAAATTAACACCAACACGCACACCCAATTATATAAAGAATTTATCGAGTACACCAACACCAACAAAATCAAAACAGCGTGATTTAGATGGTTTAGAGAGTTCCTCAGCATTGAATATCAAATCCAAAGTATGTGAAAGAGAAAGTGCTTTTAAGGATCATCTTGAATATAATAATAATATAACTAATAGTAATAATTATACAATTAAAACTAAAGATGCATTAAATAGTGAAATTAGTAATTTAACCGTTGCAATACGTGTACGTCCTTTGAATGCTAAAGAATGTAAAACACCATCAATTACAAATATTATATCTGTAAATAATAATGATGTAATTGTATCAATAGGAAACAGTGCCGATAATTCCGCTGGTGTTAAACATACATTTCATTATGATGATGTGTATTGGTCATGTAATACGAATCATAAAGGTTATGCTGATCAATATACAATATTTAATGGTACTGCATTACCATTACTAGATAAAGCATTTGAAGGATATAATGCCTGTTTATTTGCATATGGACAAACAGGTTCAGGTAAAAGTCATAGTATGATGGGTATTGATATAGATGATAATAATATTGATAAAAATTCTGACGCTGGTATAATACCACGTTTCTGTCAAGAATTGTTTCAACGAATAGATAAATTAAAAGATAAAGTACATGCTGAGGTTGAAGTAAGCTATTTTGAAATTTATAATGAAAAAATACATGATTTATTGGCTGTGATGCAAACTTCAACCTCAACAACGGGCAATTATCTACTAAATACACCAACAAATACAACAATAACGCATCATCAAAATAATATTAATAAACGTACAGCATTACGTGTACGTGAACATCCGATATGGGGACCGTACATTGTTGATCTAAGTATTCATCCAGTTAATTCACATTTGGCATTAAGAAATTGGTTAGCAGTTGGTAATAGTCAACGTGCTACATATGCAACTGGTATGAATGATAAGAGTTCGCGATCACATTCAATATTTAATATTATTTTAAATTTATCGGATATAAATCCATTAACGGGACAAATTGAAAAACAAACTAAACGAAGTAAAATAAGTTTAGTGGATTTAGCTGGAAGTGAACGTGTTAGTAATTTACAGCAACAATGTTCCTCGTCATCTGCAAATAATATAGTTAACAATGGTGAACGACTACGTGAAGGTGTTAGTATTAATAAAAGTTTATTAACATTAGGAAAGGTTATAGCTGCGTTATCATCAGTATCATCATCAACAGCAAATACATTTGTGCCTTATCGAGATTCTGTATTAACGTGGTTGTTAAGGGTAAGTAAAAAAAATATTTTATTTAAATAATTATTACAAAAAAAAAATATATATATATATTTTTAATCAATAATGTACATCCGCAATATTATTAGTGATAACTTTTTTTAATACAATTCGATGTTTACATTTACACTGTCCAGTGATGCATTTACAATTAGTTGTTTTTTTAACATAATTCTTATCTGAAAATAGTATCGAAAAAGAAAAATATTGTAGTTGTAATTGTAATAGTAATTTAAGTTTATTTCTAATATGTTGTTTTCGATTACCTGGATTTCTTTTTTTATGCGACAATATGTTTTTCCAAATTTTCGATTTCATTTTATTAAAACCTTTTTTTTTTTTTAATTCTCCAATAAAATAAAACACGTTTAATTTGTTGAAAGACTTTCTGAACAATAATGTAATAATGTAATATACTTTTTTTTTCGTTTTCAAAAACGATGTGAAATTATATATTATCAACGACAATTTTATGGTTTCTTATTTTATAATAATTATTTTTGTATGTGGTTTAATTTTATAGACATATCGTTATAGTTAACGTTTATCTATTATTATTATTAATATAATTATACATATTATAAAATGTATGCACAAAAGAATATTTATCAATTTATGTAGAATTAACCCATTCTTTACTTTGGTAACCATTACCATATGCTATCCAATTTTATTTGCTAGAATAGAAATGCATTTTGTACAATAACTGCTGATACCATTTCAATGTTTGAATCGATCTGTTAAGAAATTTTCAATTTCAATGCATTGGTGGTAATCGAACTTACATCACATCTTCGGATGGAGTGACAAATCCTTCATACACTGCACTCCCGAAATATATATATATTTATATATGTATAAACGAACCTTTGGCTGGATCTTTGGTTATGTATTCTGTATATTTTAATAATAATGATGACACAATATATAATAATATTAAAAAAACATTATAATTCGATTAATTATTAATAATATTATTTTATTTAATAGTCTAATATAGACGAAAAATAAAATTGTATGAAAAGATACAGAAATATACACTAAATATTAATATTAGTATTTTTATGTTACTTTTATTTTTAACGCAAAAGCGAAAATATATAATAAGCTAACCGTCTAATAAATCGAAAAAATGCGTTTTTCATGATCTGTAAACATATTAATTAATCCATTAATTAATTAATTTTAATATTTTATTCATTTATTATTGATCAAAAAAAAAAAAAACCAAGTTATATTATAAAAAAATTAATCTTTATATAACTAAAATCAATGATTGTTGAATGATTTTCTTTTCTAATCACAATTTTTCGATTATAATTTTATTTAAATTTCAGTCTTTAAATTTTTTTTTGTTTTATGTTTTCTTTTTCTTTATTAATTTTTTACTTTTCTATCAAAAAATTTAAAAAATTATTGTTGGTTTATTTTTCCAAAATATATATAATAAAGATTTAGAAAGTAAAAAAATAAAAAATCGAATCATCTCTGTACATTGTCCGAAATTTTCCGTTTTTTGTTACTTATTTGTACATAGAGGTTAACTTTTTTTTTTTTTTTTTAAACTATTTAATATTTTATAGTTTTTAATTAATTAATTATAAATATAATAATTATAATTTTATCATTTAAAAATGAGTAAATAAGTAAATTAAATATTAGTATTTCTCTTCATTGCTTATATATTTTTAAAGTAATAATAATTTTTCAAAATTAAAATTAATTAAACTTTTTGTTCACAATTTATATTTTGATTGTGCTGATGTTGGTGATGATGTTGTTGATAAACATCTTCTTCAGCTTCTTCTGTAATTTTACCAGTTTTTCGATCTTCATTTCGTTTTCGTATATATTCAATCAAAGGACGTTTTTTCTGTTCTTGACAAATAGGACATGGTTCTTTTTTATCTTTTTGTTCTTTGCCTCGTTTAATTTTTTCTAAAATAAATTAAAATAATTAAGTTAATATTTTTTTTAAGGATAAACAATTTAAATTAGAATTAATGCAAATATTTCTATGTATTTATCCTAATTTAATTAAATTAATTTGTGTTGTTTGCACAATAGCATTTATATTCAAATATGAACAAAATAACATTAAGTAATTCCTTTCTTTTTGTTCTCGAGGTTATTAAATACAATTTTTCGAATGAGTATTACAATTTTTATGTATATAAAAATAAAACTGTATGGTTTAATATTGTTATTTATTATTATTATTATTAATATTATATATAATAAATGTGTAATTTAATAAAAAATAATTAACAAATTATTCAATGTATGGATTAGATTCCGTCAATATTTTATGATTCATTTTATTGTTTTCCGGCAACACAGTAGAAATAGAGATTTTCTTTATAACTTAACTATTTTTTATCAAATTTATATTACATGTACCTTTAGAATGCAATTATATGAGATATTTTTGAGGAAATTTTTTGATTAGCTTCCTAATTATATAATAATTATTGTTATGTTAAGGAAAATATATAACACTAAATTCTATATATTCAATATTATTGATTGTAAACACAATAACATATTTATTTATTATAACTAAATAGATAAGTGAACCATATATTCACCTCATTGAGTGATTAAACCTCAATTCCGCTAGCAATTTGAAATCGCCTTCTATTTTTGATTAAGCATAATAAATTATAACAAATAAAATGAGGATAGGAAATGATTTTGGAATATGGTATCAATAAATTTGTGAACAATATAGAATAAATATTTTATTACTTTGTCTATAGACAAGGTAATAAATTAACGTAAATTATATTATAAAATAAAATAAATTAAAAGTAAACATCAATGCCAATATATATTAATATTTTTAAATAATTCTGTCACTATATCTAATTTTTGATTGTTATTATATTGTTTTTGTTTTTTTTTTCAATTTTATCAATAAGTACTTGATGAAATATACATGTCGTTATGGAATATTTCGAAAAAAATGAGATTAGCTATTATTGTATTACTAAATTTAATATGATCTATAGAAAATACGTTTAAGTTTAAGAAATAACAAATATGTCAATAGATTAATTATCTGTTCTGTCATTTGACTTAGTAGATAACAGTGTTATTCAGTACATTATTATGTCCGAGTTCCACAATTTTTGGGCACACACGATATGGCAATAGACAGAGCTTGATCTAAATTTTGTTAGTCGACTTTTGCAATGATAAATTATTTTTTTATTTGAATTTATATCAATTAGGATATATTTGTTGAATGGACACATTTAAATTGAGGGTTTGGTTGCAAGATTAAACTTGCACTTGAAATACTGTATACTATCTATATACGCTCATCTGGCAAATAATTTATAATTGATAATATAAATATTTCAGTTTTAATTATATAGTATTTAATAATATTTCATATTACACATACACGTTGATATACATTAACGTTTACCCAATCTTATTGTAATTTAAGAAACATGTTTTTAAATTTACAAGGTAATAAAATATAAAAAATTTAAATTATTATATATTTTTATAATGTGCTATGAGTATTGTTGACATGTTATCAGTTTTATCAGTTTTATATTTGTTTTTGTATATATATATATATATATTACACATATTTAATTATTATATTACAATAATTATAAGATGTTTAAAATAAATAAATAAATTTTAAATTCTACTTCAAATTTTAATATATACATATTTGAGCCTGCGGTCATAGTTATTATTATTTATTATATAATTATATAATTATTAAATAATTCCAAAAATGTCAAAACAATTTTGATCATTTGTTTATAAATATTTTCTAGTTCAACTTCAAAATATTTCTAATGTAATTCTAGTTTGAGTTAGGAGTTTTATTTTTTGTCCTACTTAAAATTCGGTGAGAAATTAGTGGCGTATATATTTTATTAATTATCGAGTAATACAGTTTCATCCACAATTAAATTGTAAATCTTTCTGTTTTGGTGGTAAGCTTAATTTTTGTGATAAAAAAGATATATAGCTCTAGCTTTATTAGTATTCAATTTTTTATTTTGAAAAATCAAATATTGATTTCGTCTTGAAATCATCATGAAATGAAAAACTATATATTGTCTATTTTCGAAAAATATATAGGTAATATTTGTATGATTCTTATTCATTATATCTTGTAAAAATTATTTATTCATTGAAATTTTTTACATCGCAGTTTTGTTTAATAAATAAAAGCTAATTGATCACAGCAAAATTAAATGAAACCACCAAAAATGATTGAGGAAAAACAAATTATTAAAAAATAAAATGTAAATATCAACAAATAATTATGTTTCGTTTGAATTGAACAAAGTGATGGTACCGCATATATATTCGATTTGTTTATATTAATTGGTATATAAGGTGGTATGATGGTATATTATGCACATGGTATGCATCAAGTATTGTACAAATCGTCTCTACTCAATCTCACGTTGTTGTTTATATTTATGTTTATAAATTTACGTGTTTACATTTTCTTATAATATATCAATATAAACTTTTGGCTCTGATGACTGCATTTTAAATAATTATAGAGATCAATCAATGAATTAATTATTAATATATATTAATTTAAGAAGACTATAATGTGGATGTGCAAATTTATATTTTATTGGAATATTTTTTAAAACAAAATTCAATAATATATCAATATATTTATGATGAAAATAAACTAATTTTCTAAACCACGCCCAATATATTTAAAACTTTTAATATTTTGTTTATATATTTTTGGAATAAATTCGATTGCAAAATTTTTATATTAATTTTCTTATACATATACCTCTACTTTTTATAATAATTTATCTTAAATATATTTGTTTATTTATTTTTTTCAAGAGGATTTCTTGTTTGTAGTTTAATTTTGTAAACGAATAACATTTTTATTTTTCGGATTACGTATAATAATAATACCAGTAAAATGTTGAGACGTAATAAAATATGTTTAGAGACAATATATTGTGTTACATTAATTAAATTAATAATAAATATGCGTATAATATAATTTATTTGCTATTCATATATTGATAATTATTATAATTAATAAAAAAAAATTTACCTTGTACTTTAGCATAATGACTTTTTTGAGGCTTAGCATTTCCCTCCAAAGTACCATATGGAAATTTCTCATAATCTCTAAATAATGATTGTCGATATGATGTATAGTAAGTAGAATCGCCTAAGTACATTGTATATAAATCCATATTATTTGTATAATATTCCTTTTGTCCAAAAAATTATTCACAATATTATTTTTATTGTAATTTAAAATAAAATATATAATAAAAAAAAACTTGTTTCGTATTTACAAGTTTTACTTTTTATTGTTTTATTTACATTTACATATATATATGTTCATTGACACAACTGAATTATTATATATTCACCTCTATATACTAATATTTATATTTTATTATTTTTAATATTAATGTTTTACAATAATTGAACAATGTTCCTTATTGTGGATTTTGCAAAACTTTTATATTATCAATATAAAAAAATTCTAAAATTATTATTAACTATAATTAATTTTGATTTGTTTTTATTTTTTTACACAGATGCTATTGTTATAAAAGTAAAATCAATTGTGTTGAAACGTAAAATAAAATATAGTCAAAAATATTTATTGAAATTTATAGAAATTTATTCATTTATTTATGTATGAAAAACAAAAATACACATTTATCCTCAATGAAGTTTTCAATAACACTGTTTTTTTGTCATCGAACAGCAGAACGGAACGATTGTACGAGAGAGAGAAGATAAAATGAATGAAGAAATTGAAATTTATTTCAACTTTATTTTCCTTCCAATTTATATATAAATATATACTAACAAATCTATATACTAAATATAAAATATATATAATAATATGAATATATAAAATGGTATTCCTCTTTACTGCTCACTTTTCCTCATCACATATATTTAAACTATTATAATACCACGAAGTAAATTTTATAAACAAGAAATCCAATTACAAAATACGCATTTTTGTATGTGTTTTTTGAAATGATAAAATTGTATAAGTATATGGTTATATATAACTCATATAATAATAATAATAATAATAATAATAATAATAATAATAATAATAATAATAATAATATTAATCACACGAAAAAAAAATTCATATACGAAAAAGTAATGCGTGATAATATTCTCGTATCTTATAATGTAACGTATATAATAAATAGTATATAAGAAATAAAAAATACTACTAATCCGAATATAGTATATTTCACGCATCTCGTTGACAAAATAACTTTAATTAATTAATTAATTAATAATGTAATTAAAATATACAAAATTCGAATTGAATTCTTATTTTTTGCCATGGTTCTTGGTCGACTAGAGGATTTTAAGATGTTTATATAATATAATTGTGGCATCATTGTGATTTTAATATAGATGTTCTATCTGTTGTTAGTTGTGTGGCTTTCTTCGATTTTAATAACATTTATAATTACATCGGTTTTGGAATACACATATATATATAACCATTTATGGTTGTTGGTTATTTCTATTTAATCTATTGTGTTTGCTTTTTAATCGGCTTATTTCTATACAATAATTGCATTGGATTGGCAGCAAATAAAGCTTGTTTACCAAACTACGCGATATGGTCTCACTAAATTTCAGAAAAATACATTTTATTTGTGAAGTAATAAATCCATATTGCATTTTAAAAATACATGTAAGCAGACATGTAGTACACAGCATAGTAAACATCGTATGTGTAGAGTAGCCGCATAAATACAATAATTATCATACGTATAAGTAAAGCCGTATATATACTGCATGTATTGCGTATATTTATTTTGGTATGAATGGTTTTGTTTTTGTGTGATAAAGTTCAAAAAAAAAAAAAAATTAAAAAGAAGTATACAAATTATATATTAAATGTTATTTATATAATAAATACACTTATAAAAATATATATCTATTACCGTATATATAAGGTAATGATAAACTTATCACCAAATCCAATTTCAATGCATATTATTATTTCAAATTTTAATTATATAAATTTTAATGAATTATAAGTATAGTATTTAATAGTATTTAAATATTAAAACAAATTAAGTAATAAATTAAAATAGAAAAAAAAAATACCCACTAATTATGCCCATATTAAATAATACGTATTGCATTACTTATACAATTAGTCTGTGTACGAATTTTGAATAAAATTATAACAACCCCACACACATTGATATGCGATGTGTATGCTATATGGTTTTACTTGAATAGAGATAACAATGACTATATCGAGATGTGGTTATATTCAGTTTCTAAATCTAATAATAATAATAATAATAGCTATAATATATAAATAATGTTATGTATAAGCGAGTGACAATGGATTCAGTTCAAATTATATATAATGTTTCTTATCTTTTTTTTTATCACATATAATGTTAATATAACAATTTTAATATAGCAATCGTGAAATAATATGATGCGTGTGATAACAGCTTTTGATGTTGCATATATTATAATTATATATAATTCATTTCATTTTAGATTAACGTTGTTAAAATCGTTGTTACACAAATAGATATATAATATATATTATTAGAACACGATTTTTCGACATTACATTGTAGCAGAAAATATGTAAATAATATTGTGTAAATGTATCGAAATAAAGTGAAAACATGTGCGTAGGTTTATTCTTAATATTACTATTCTGTTCTTACTCAAATTAAATCTTTATAATCTGAATAATATACAAATACAAAATTGTCAATAAATATACACGATTATGTCATCTATTTTTATATGCAAATTATAAAAGCGTTTTATTTTATTTGTAAAAAAATAATAATAAAAAAAAAATGTGTCTTTAGGAATAAACATAAAAAACAGAGATCAACAAAAACATTATCCCAAAAATTAGATTTTACCCGATTTGTCGATTACATTTTTCTTGTACCATCACTTTTTGTGTTTTCAAGATTTGAGCTAAATATATCATTATGAAACTAAACGTATAATCTTAATGTTTATTTGTCGACTATAAAAAAAAACGGATATCTTTGATATGTAGTTACAAACGCTACTCAAATATTAACACCATTATTCGACTATATTGACTCATATAATATTAATTAATCAATCTTTTGATATTCGCAGTTATTTGTGCGAATTATTATATATTCCGATACGTGTTGAAATTTACCAACGGGGCTGTAATGAATGTTTTATATAATATATACCATATATGCCCACTTGGAGTGATACGTGACTTGATGATTATGAATTTTAGAATAAGCTCTAAAACGATTATATCAATTTAATTAAAATTTTAAACTTAAATAATTTAACTGATAATCAATTATGGAATAATTATTTCTGCACTATCCTCTATAGGCATTAAATGAATATTTGAATGATCTTTATCCAGAATATAACTTCAAAATTTATATACATAACAACACTATATTAGGGGTTTTTTCTATTAATTATTATCAAGATACTATTGATTTGGTGCGAAAATTTATTGTAATTGTTATTATTGAATTTTTATATAAATATGTCGTTATTATTATAGCCTTATAACATATTTTTTTATACGAATCTATAATTTATCTTGTTATTGATGTTAAATAATTTATATATATAAATTGTGCGTTGTAAACTATAACTATATACTACTATTATTTTTGTTATTTCGTTTGATTTTTTAGAATAATGAAATGTTTTTATTATAAATCTATAAAGAATATAATTACATATGTGTTTGCACTCATTCGGTGATCGGGTTGGTTCCAAGGTATTGACAACAATGTGTGCAATGTTTTCTTCAAGATTTATACCTGTTCAATGTAAAAATATTGTTTTATACTGCTATCTAAAAATGGTATATAAATATTAATACAATTTCTTATAGAAAAATAATAGAAAGTTTTTATATTGTATATAATTTGTAGTGTAATATAGACATTTGATTGCTTATCTGTCTGTCCTGCCATTTCATAAACAAACAGTATACTTTGTGGATAAAAATTATAAATAATGGCATTGCGTTAACAATATGACACTTAAAATAGACATTGTTCTTTAATTATATACATTTATAAATAAAGTGTTAAATATTGTTATCGGTGTCATTTACCATAAGTTACACACATACACGTACTAATGTTATTGATAAAATAAAAAAAAAAATGTTTATTATCATATACTAAAAAATACAAGTATAGTAATAATAAATTTATTATATAGTAATTAATATAAACAAAAAAATTTTGAAATTTATAAATAATATTGATAACAGAAAAAAATAATATAATCAGAGTTATTCTAATTATATGCATTGAGTGCGCAGAATATAGATAGATATTATACAGAAATTATTTCTGTTTAAAATTGATTATATAGAAATTATTTAAAATGAGATTATGTATCTTTTAAATTTCTTCATAATTGTTGCTTAAAAAGAACTATTACTTGCCATCTTTTCTTCATCAATTTCAATCAATTTGGATAAATATATATTATAAAACAGGGATTACCAATAATATAGTATATAGTTCCAAGCAATTTTCATATAACCATAACAGTTTTAATGATGTTATAGCTTTGTTTTTTTCTATTTTATTTAAACAGAATGGAATATATTAAAAAAAGCCAGTAACATAAATTTTTATTCTTTTGTGTATACACGTAAAACTAATAATATATTGATTTCAGAGATTGTCCATCATTGAAGTTGTTAAAATATTTCTTTTATTTAATGAACTTTAATCAATGATCCTATAATTAATTGCTACATCTTTCAATGTGACGATACACATAATCATAATATGCGTTTTCAAATTCATTGAGTATATATAGAAATTTAATATATTTTTAAATTATATTATGATTCATTTTTATTATTGAACAATATCAATTTAATTTTTTTGTATTTAATAAAAAAATTACTACGCAGCAAATTAAATTTAAACGTAATAAATTTTTTAATTTATTTATAAATATATAATTTTAAAAATATAAACAATAATAAACAAATTGTTAAATTTTACCATCAATTTCCTTCATATTTATTTAAACAAATACAAATAAAAAAATAATAATCTTGTATATTTTTTATTTGATTTTTTTTTTTCAATTTCAAAATAAAAAAAAAATTGATGGCATTGATGTACGTTCGTTTACATAATTAAATAATAATAATAATAATAATAATAATAATAATAATAATAATAATAATAATAATAATAATGGTAATGATAATGATAATGGTCATATACCTGTATTTGTAAAAAATAGATAAGATCGCTTATTTTATTTCACTGATTAAAATTATAATTTTAAGCTATCATTTGTTTTATAATTTAATTATGCGATTAATTTCATATAACTTATATAAATAATGATAAAAAATTTGAATTATTGTACGTATATTATAAATCTAGATAAGAAAATAGTATGCAATCAATATTTTTATGATAGACATATAACAATTAAACATCACCATACACAATACATACAAAATTAAATGTGAATGTTTAATAATAAGGCCATCATTTTATGTATTATTATATTATTATGTATTTTTATTTTAAATTTAAATGATTTAGTAGTTACTAAAGTTGTTCCATTCTATGCGATCAAATACACTCTATACGAAAATATTTATATATAGAATTTTAGTTTTAAATAATCGCAATAACAATTCCTGGTCTTAGTTACTATTAATACGCCATACGCATATACTTGCATATTCTATTTTTTGATATGTACAATATCTGTTAATCTCTGTGTTGTTATTATTTTTAAATAATACCTATACATTGTTTTTGTTTCGCAAAATAAAACTGGAAAAATGCGCACTTATAAATATATATCAATTATATTCGTATACTTTATTTATTTCATTTGGTAATTAAAGAGAAAAACTAGAAAAACCTGTTAAAAGTTACTGATATGTATTTTGTAATTGTATATTTGTACTCGTATTTGTAAATGTTTTAAAATCAATAACATTATTTTAATTGCGAATGATAAAAAGTCAGAATTATGTTATTTAAAAATAAAATCTATATATTTATTTTATATAAGATCGACTTAAATTCAACTAAACCGTTGTTCGATTATATTTTTAAAAGAAGTAGTACTTTAAATATTTCCATTTCCATATGTATGTAACTTAGTATTTATATATAGGCATAACATATTATTGTATATTATAGTTTTTTAAAAACAACTAATATGGATGTTTTATATTTCAGGAAAATCTTGGAGGTAATTCACGTACCGTAATGTTAGCAACGATATCGCCGGCAAGTATACATTTAGATGAAACAGTATCAACTTTACGATATGCGTGTCAGGCACGTACTATTATTAATCGTGTCAAAGTAAATGAAGATCCGCATGATCGTCAAATACGAGAATTGAAAGCTGAAGTAGAACGTTTACAATCACTGCATCAAGATTATGAACGACAAAAACGATATTCATTAACAAATTCAATAATACAACCACCTCGTAAAATTATTATTGAAACAACATCGGCATCAGCCACACCAACAAAAACTCCACCATCTTCGACTGTATTTGATGACGCCGAAGTAGAAGCGTTACGTTTACAATTACAAGACACTGAACGAGAATTGGCAAAAGCACAACGTACATGGCGTGAACGATTAGACGAAGCCGATAAAATATATCAAAATGAAATGAAATTATTGCATCAAAATGGTTTAGCCTTAGAGTTATCGGTTGCACAAAAACAACCGTGTTTAGTTAATTTATCAGTTGATCCAATGCTATCGGGTATACTATATTAGATATCTATTTGATAATATACATCTATAGTTATTATAATTGTATTTCATTTTCAATAGGTACACTATTATATATTTTACCGGAAGGTGTTGTGAAAATCGGTCGTTCATCTGTAAAGACATCTAAAAAACCTGACATCATTCTTGATGGTCCACTAGTTGCCCATAATCATTGGTAAACATAACGAAAAATTTTAAATATTTTTTTTTAATTGTTTTAATTATTTTTTATTTATAGTACTATAGAAAATGTTCATCATCAATTATTTATAAAACCGGAAAATATTGAATTCGAAACATTTGTTAATGGTGAATTATTAACAATTAAAAAACAAATATTTCATATGGATCGTGTTATTATCGGTGGCTCACATTATTTTCGAGTATCGAATCCGAATTGCAAAAAAAAATTAAATCAAACCGTAAGTAATATGCGTGTTTTACACCCCTCCGTTTGCTTTAATATTCTATGTTCGAACAGAAAATTTTGTGGTAGAATTAAATTTTATAAATTCATTTTATTTGTATTGATTGGCTGTTGTATAGATTGTTGACTATCATTTAGCTCACCAGGAAATATTAAAAGAACAAGAAAAGCGCTTGCGAAAAGAATTGGATGCTGAAAAGAAACAAGCGCTTTTACATATCGAAACCGAACGTATGGAAAACGAAAAGCATTATTCCGAAAAATTAGCCAAATTAGAATTTGACCAATTTAAATATAAATGCAATAAAGAAATGTTAGAAACTGAGAAGAAGGCATTGGAAAAAGAATACAACTATGATAGTCGAACGACAGATTATTCTGAAAAATATGATGATATTAATTCAAAATTTAAATTTCAACCATATCAATCAAATATTATAGAGAAAATTAAACGTCTTATGGAACATCCATCTGATGAATCCCTGCACTATATTAAATTAAAGGTAAACGATATTACAATATTATTAATTTCTTTTTACAATAATGTATTACGATCTGAGTAACAACGTTCAATTATTACATTTAATTTGAATAAATATAGGTTAAAGAGGCAACACAATATTGTCATGATTTAGGAAGAAAATTTATTGAATTTAAACAGAGTCAAATTTGTGATGAATTTGGTATATTTAAAGCAATTGTACTTATAATTGATCGTAAGAATCAATTAATTGCTGAATGGCCTCCAGCCCGTCTTAATGTATGGCTAGATATGATACATGATATAAATATTGATTGTAATGATGATCTATTTAATTGTGTTGATTGTGAATGGAAAGATTTCAATGAAAATGAATTAATAGATTCATCTTTTAATAATGTGCAGAACGAAAATGCACATAATCAATCATTAAATAGTTCGAATTTTAATATTTCGTTAAATTTAAATTCTATAAAAAATGCAATTTTTGGTAAAAATTCACCACCATTATTAAAATCATCATTACCGAAAAAACAATCAATTAAGAAAACTTTAATTTATGATGATGAAGATGTAAATGAAAATGAAAATATTAATAATGTGAGTCGCCGAAATAATTCTAGTTATAATAATATTAATAATTCAAACGATAAGAATAAATCATTTGAATCGCAGTCATTAAATTATATAAAAGATATAAGAAAAATTATTATAAAATTTAAGCGTTTATGTAATGAAGAACAGGAAAATAACAATGAAAATTGTTTAGGTGATAATAATGTAAGAACAAAAAAAATTATGAAAATTATGAATTCATTAGAACAAATGGAAGTAATTTCAAATGATGTAAGACGATTTTTGGTGTCAGAAAGTTTCATCGATAAACAATCGACGACACCATCAAAATCAGTACGATTTTTAATTGATTAAACAGATTTGAATAGTTAAATTAATTTAAATGGTTTAAAATTATCATTATGTAAATTGTTTATGCATGCTATAAGTTACATTATTTTATTTTATATTTAGTGTTTATGCTCCATGATTAAGCTCTGTATATTAATTTACATGTAAACTACTGTTTAAATTATTCCTGATTATTTTCGTTTCAAAAAATTAAATATTTCATCTTATTATCTGCTTTATAGTCTTGCCACTTCGTCTATTTATCTAAAAACAATTTGTAAGCAACAAATTCATAAATATTATTAAAGATTGCAATCTCTACTTTCTGTTTATTCGATTAATAAAAACAAAATTTTCGATAATAAAAAATTTTATTACAAAAAAATATTATAATAATCTGTATTATTATTCATTAAAATTTTCAAATCTATTTTTCATTATTTCATTTCGTTTTAGAATCTAAATCATAAAAATTATTTTATTAGTTTCATCAACTTTTTATGCAAAGGATGGAATGCAAATTAATTTAATTATATACAATATTACATTTACGGCAAATGAAATGTTATGGGTTTCTACAATATATTAAAATAAAAAAAAAATTAAATATGTATATATATACCTTCTACAGCTAAAAATTGTAAATATAGAAAAATACATGTAATACTGCCAAAGGACATAATATATATATTTTTATATGGTACATAATGTATATGGTCGGTCAGTACAACCAAAATCTATATGAAAAATTCATATAATTATTAGTATTTAGTGCGTAGATACTTTGAACGTAAGCAAAAAAATCATCAGCAACCACACACACGCACCACTTAAATATTTATTCATATGGATTTAGAAATGGGTGCCATAAAAATTACGCTACAGTCAAATTTAGTTTCACTTTAATCGAAAAATATATTCCATGAAAAAAAACAATGTAACAATCATAGAATTGAAACTAATTTGAATACTGTAAAATTTGTATTTCTATCGGTTAAATATCTAATTAAAACGGTAACGGACACTTAAAATGAAACATTCTATTCACTTTTTATTTTCTTTAACGTTGACAGAAATAAATAATCATTCCTCTAAATCCATTCAAGGTCAGTGTCAATAATATTGCGACAATTTAATAACAAAAAGTTGTATAAATTTAATTAAATTACAATTGAGAAAGAAGCTTTCTGATAAATTTTATTTTTAATCACACCATCACCATATATTTTTCCATATATTACTTATTAATATATTATTACACACACACATACATAAAGTATATATTTGTTTAATTAAAAATAATAATTATTAAAATAATTAAATAAATTTTTTCTTTATAATTAAATAATAATAAAATTAAAATTATTTTCCTAATGAAATCATTTTATAATTTATATTTATACAAAATATCTAAGAAAAAAAATGTTTAATGATTTTTCTTTATATTTTATTTATTTAATTATGTATATTTATTTAAATTAACTAATATAGAAATACTTTTTTGTGCAGCTTATTGATCAATTATTTGGTTGTACATTGTTTTTTGACAATAAAAGTACAATAAATTGTTTCTAAAATTGTAGTGTTAGAGACAATCGTGATATGCATACATGAGCTTAGCTGAGGATGGAAATATAAAAGTTATATGGCTAATACTTTTTTTTTTCTTTAGATTTTATCTTTAAAACTTAATTTTAATTGTAAATTATTAATACATTTTTATTTCATGGTATAAATATGTGGAATCGCTGCAGACAATTAGTGACTATAACACATAACACTCTTCTGATCCTTTGACATATTTTTTTTTTTTTTGTGTAATTTGTCACAAAAGGTTACAATAAATGATGGTGATAGTAGTTGAACATGATTCCACTCCTGTATAACTGACTAATAAACGCCAAAAGTTATTATTGTTTTTATGCCGCTTGTGTAATTTATTAGAAAAATAAAGTGTTCAGTAAAAATAGAAACAAAAATGGAAAACAAAAACATAAAAAAGTGATAGGAACTATAAAATTTATATTATAATAACTTTGTGACACATTGACTAAACGTAATAACTTTATGGCGAATATTGCAAGTATTTTTATTATTAAATTTTAAATTATATTTATATTAGTAATCCTTAGATTCAGAAGAATCGTCCGAGCATTCAGACAAAATAATAATAATAATAATTATATTGTATAGCTGACGTAAAAACAACACTCACTTGCACCGCAATGGGTATCGTTCATGTTAATCGAAAATAATGTACAGGGTTTAAATCAAGAATTTACACGCGAAATTTTTGGGTATTTAATTCTAAAATTTATTAACTGAATCTAATTATGAAATCCAAAGAATGAATATGTTTGAAAATATAGTGTTTTAAAGGCTTTTCGAAGATTTATATACAAAATTTGCACACCACCATTTTGGTGGTGGAACTAATGCAGTTATATAAAAATGAAGTAATTAAACTAAAGTTAATTCAAATTATAGATTCGGTTAAGCAGCGAGTTTGTTGCATAGATGAAAAAAATACGACAACTTTAAAGTTAACGATATTCAGTTTAACTTTCAAACGCCTTTTTCTAGCTGCATCGAATTTACTTAAATGATATTTCCGTTTCCGTAGGTGTGAATAAAATTAATTAATTTAATTAGAAATTTTACTATTAATTAATTAGTAGTTTATGCGCGGGCATACCTTATACATTTTTACGAGGAAATTTATATATGTTTTACAAATCAATAAACCACTACTCAAAAAATATACATATTTATACATAAATACTATATTTTAAATAGCATTTTTTTTTCATTCACATATTTTATACATAAAATAAAAAAATTAAAAAAATACAATTATTTTAAAAATAATTTAAATAAAAATATAAATTCTAAAATCTATTTAATATTTTATTATTTATAAATTGTCTTCTTTTTAAGAATGATATTATTTTATTTTATTTTTTGTATTGATAATTACAATGTTTATTTATCAATTTTTTAAATAATTTATTTGTTTATATATTATTCGAATTTTTAATTTTAAATTAAATAATTTTTTGTAAGTCTAATAGTAATAACGAAAAAAAAAAAATAATAATATATTTATTGCACCAATTGAATTAATATTAAGGATATGCATATTATTTTAAGTTTTGAATTCGGATTTAAGATAAACACAAAATTTATTTTTAATCGAAATTTTATACAATTTATTTTCAACAGGTAATTTGTTAATTTAGAATTTTTTTCTTTCACTAAGTTTTACGTATTTTTTTTTTTTTTTAATTTCTTCACATTATTGCAACATAAACATTTTTAAAAAGCCATATATAAAAGTAGAAAATGTTTTCTGTTACAAAGTGCGAAATGGAAATACCAATTAGTAATTAATTTATTTTTAATACAAATTAATTATATTTTATATAAATAACTAACTATAAATGTTATGGAACATTTAATTTTCGATAATGAGAGATAGTTCAAGAGCAAATGTTATCTAATTGTATAATCTATGATATTTATTATTTGTCATCGATTTACTATATCATACCCTAGCGATTTTATAAAACTTATATTTTCTGCCAATAATACTACAACGAAATATTGTCCAATTACACATATTTCGTGTTTCGAAAATATGATTTTTAATTAATATATGAAAATCACAATTTTTATGTCAAATTAGCCTCATTTATAAATTTGTGATGATAGTCACATTATAATAAGCTTACATGAAGGTTAATATGGTGACGCTTAATTTATTATTTATATACATTTATTTATGTATATTTAATTTAATTTTTAATATTTTATTTATAAAAATTTTTATTCTTATTTCATTTTTTATTTCTTTTTAATAATTTTTTTATAATACAAAAATAAATTATTGAAAGTTGGAATATATTTTTAAGGAGGAGGAGTCGCCGATCCCAATTTAAAAATATTAAAACTAATAAATAACTAGCTTATCCGAAAATCATAAATTTAAAATTAAATGTATACGTCTATTGAAATGATATTGAATTAAAATATGATTGAGATTAGATATACACTACACCGCTAAAGTCTAAATTTGGATAATGGCATAGTGAAATGCTGTAACACATCAATATTCAATACCTATTCAACCGTTTTGTTTTCATATTTCGATTTAATTACTAATAGAAATTAATACTTGAATTATATTGGTTATAAAAATGTGCGTTTACTAAATCATTGGAAAGTGAATTGTAATTGTCATCAAATACAAATTTTATATATATAATTGAAACTATGCATACAAAATTTCTTTATTTTTAATTTCGTCGCATCAAAATACATAATATACGAATAATGATTTGGTTTATGCCGTAGCAAAATTTTTAGCTATACTAATTTTGATACAATTTTATATTGTTAGCGAAGTTATCAATTTGGCACCTTATCGGTTCAATTTCCCGCTTGCCTATATATTCTATTGCAAGACAAACTCTAAAATGCTGCTCACAACTGTCGTTATATTACTGTTCATTTATATTTTCGTTGTTTAAATTTTGTTCAAAAGGAACTCATTGCAATACTCAGGACCATCGAAATTATAGAAACATTTTAATTTAAAAATGCAATTATTATGCCAAATTGTCAAGTATAATGTTACAACAGATTGTCAAATATGCCAGCTAAAATGATAAAAATTCGATGCATTTTCGTATAATTTTTAATTTAAAAATTTTAACAAATATTATTATAGTTCTCTCTGGAATATAAATAATGTTATTCATGCATTAGAGACGGTATCGCTTTTTTATCTGATCAAAAAATTCACATTTATCAAATCAATAATCTCTTATTTGTGATTGCTAACAAATTCTAATTAATTTCTACTAATAAAAAAAAAATCTAACAAACTAAATAAATAAAATCAATAAAATATAATATATTTATATATGTATTTTTGTTTCCCTCTTTGTTAATTTAATTAATTTAAAAATAAAATTATGCATTCAAAAATATTATCATTCATTAAATATAATTAATTTAAATTCAATACATTAATGTATTTTTCATAAAAAAAATCTCCTTGCCCCCTCCCTTTATTTTTTGCCCTGGCTCCATCTTAGACATTCGTTTATCATTGTTGATATACAATATATTTTATTACAATTATAGGAAATAAAAAATTAAAATAAATAAAAAAAAAATAAACAGATACTAATGATTTGCCTGCCATTTAAATTGTGATTCCATTAACCATTGTTGTCCTTTCGAATAATCACAAGGTTTTAATAGCGGAGTTGATGGATCATCTTTTGTAGGACGTGTTAAACAATTTCCCGAATTTACATGTTTAATTGTTTTATCCTGATTTTTTTTTTATATACAAAGAAAAAGTGAATAATTTGTAATTAAATGACAAAACTTTGTTTTTCGTTTTAATTAATTTAAAAGTAATATTGAATAATTATTTACTTCATCATCATACCGCCATTCTTGATTTCCCTGCATACCATGACAACGTACTAAATTTACAGGTCCTTTTGGACTGGCCGCATCTAAACAATTATCATCTGACATTACCTGATGGCGCTTTGTATATGCAAACACTTGATTACCACCTAAACCATGACAATAGCTACTACCAACTTTTTCATTTGACTTTCGTCCCATTGTATCTAAACAATTTAATGTATCAGCATTTCGTATCTATTTCAAATAAAATTAAAATATATATTCATTAAAATAAAATTCATATGCGATATTGATTCCATCTAATTGGAGACAAAACAATTTCTTACTTCTCCTAAAAAGTAATAATCTAATGGCATTTGACTTTCTGGATATATATTTTCCAAATACCAACGAAAACTTTTACATTTTAATCGTTCGCGTAATGCTCTTCGTTCACTGACATCACCGGCACCAACATTTCGTGCACCTATCCAATAATTAAAATAAAAAAACCAAAATTTATACCTGCATTTTATTATTAGTAAATTAAAGATTACACAAAATATATATAACTTGAAAATAGCGGCTTGGTGCAGCTTTTGAATAAATTATCTATTTTATTACATTGTATAAAAAGTGCAATTTAAATGAAAATCTTGACTTGACATGACAGATAATAAAAAAAGAAAAGAATTAATTTTTAACAATAAATAATAAATAAATAAATGAAAAGGAAAAGAAAAATGTAGATTCTATGGTAGAAATGGACAACTATTAACATTTGTTATTAAATTGAAACTTTACAGTTCACAGTACACATTATGTAGTAGTGATACAAACAATATAATTATCAATAACAAAATATGTCTAACCAACATAAAATAAATTCTATTTATAATATAATCTCATGTAAGAAATTAACTGGGAAGATCATTTAAAAATTGTTCGTTTTTGGGTATAACATTTTTTTTTTTTTATTAAACTATAGTCCTTCCAATATATTACATATTATCTATGGAAAACTAAATGGAATGTATTATACAGATAGAGGAACAAAAGTTATATGAACAATTTTGAAAAAATAATTAATTTATTTAAATAAAAATATAAGAAGAAAATCATAGAATTTGAAAATAAAACTCAATAAAAATATAATACAATGCACGTAAATGGACACTACAAAACTCGTTACGCATATAAGATATACATTACATACAATATGTTAAACGTAAACCTGCATTACATAAATGGTAATTTGGCATATGACTGATAAATTTTATTCTACAACAGATAAAAACCTAATTTATAATTTATAATTTAATGATATTAATTGTTTTTCACATTGTATCATATATATATATATCGGTTATTCATCAAAAATTTTGAATAGAAAATAATAGGGAATTATATCTGTGGTTACCCATTGATGAATCCTATTGCATTATCCATTCATGTTACAAAATTAACACGAATTATTAATAGGATTGTGTGTACAGATTTACAACAATATCTATATAAAAATGTTAAATACCAAATAAATACATAAAAAACGTAAAAAGCAAGTAAAATTCAAAAATAACAAAACAACATGCATTGACTTTTGTATATCTGAAAAAAAAAACAAAAGTTAAACAGCAATAAAACATAAACTAAAAAAAAGAAAAACAGATGATACAAAGATGTTATATGAAAAAAAAAATAAACAATTAGAAATTATAGCGTGATTAGTAAAAAAAAAGCAATAAAATACACTTATTAAAAAACCTGGGTTAAAACTGTAGTAAAATTCACTCCATTCGTCCAACCATACTTCCACTAAACGAGCATTATTATGATTGACAATCTGTGATGTACCACCGGGAAACGAATATGGTGTTGCCTTTCGAAATACATGGCCAACACGAGAACATGGTAATATTTCTAGAATCCCACCACACATCCATACCTTTTTTTTTTTTCAAATTTATTAAATTGTTCGTATGGCATAGCAGTAATTTAATATTAATAATAACAACAATAATAATAATAATAATAATAATAATAATAGTGGTAGTAGCAGTAGTAGTATTGGTAGTAGTAGTAGTAGTAGTAGTAGTAGTAGTAGTAGTAATACACATATGCATTCAAATTCAAATTATATTTTGATGTGGTTATTAATTATTGATGAAATTTATGTGTTATTAACCAGTATAATGAAAAAAAAAGAATAAATTATGACTATAATTAATTATAAATGAATTAATGTATTAGTTAATTAAATTAAGCTATAATTAAAATTAACACATAACATTCACTAAATTTCATATATCCATTTTTCTTTTCTAAACTTAATGTACGTTATTTTTATTAAAAATAATACGATGCGATGCAGTTGCCTGGTTGGTGTTAAAAAGAGACATTTTATTTGAATATTATTATAATTTTTTTTTTTTGTTAATATTAAAATTGGAACCCCACAAATTATGAAGACAATTATTTATTGTCTTTATCGCAAAATCAATTAATAATTATAAAAATATTATGATAATATACTCAATGGATTAAAATTAATTAACTAAATTTGTTAATAAAAATATATATATAAAGCATTGTTAATATATTTTTTATTATTTTTTTTTGTTTAAAAAAAAAATTAAGTTAATGACAACAGGAAAAATTAATCAATTGATTTATAATAAATTGTAAAATTAGTAAATAGTTTAATTAAGAGCAAACCTGGGCTCATTGCATAATAAAAATCTCTCCATTTATCCAGCCAGACTTCTGCTACCCGTGCTGCATTATGTAATACAATTTTTGCAACACCTCCAGGAAATGTATACGGTGATTTATCACGAAAAACATGTCCAACATGTGAACATGGTATAATTTCTAATGTTCCACCACATTGCCAAATCTAAACTCAATAATTGATTTAATACAAAACATATGAATTTTAATTATAAAAAAAAAAAAAAAAAAAATTGTATAATTTAAAAAACAAATTGTCTAATTAAAAAAAAAAAAAAAATAAACAAAGACTAATATATAATAATATTTTATGACTTAAAAAAACATTAAATGTTGCTGCATAATTCTTTTCTCGCCAATCAATTATTTTCATTATAAAAATTAATTTAAATTTTAATTGTTTTATAAGTGAATAGTTATTTAGCACACACAAAACAGGGGTTTTAAATAGTTTTCACTAAAAAACAATCTATCGTTAATTTCGTATATCTATAGCTTTGTATAAAATATAACCGAAAATGACTTTGCAGAAGAGTATGTATAAACTCATAAATAGTAAAGTAAAGATGTCACGACAGTCATTTCTATTAATTCTACTTATTTTTATGATTACTTTGTAATTGTTTTCCATTAACGATAACACACTGAGAAAGTAACTGTTACAATGGAAGAGTACAAATATATTAAAAGATTTTTGAAATTCCTTTATTCTGAGAAAACTGAATAAAACCCTAGTATAGAAAGTCTCTGTAATAAGTTTCTAAATTGTTGCAAATAATAAATAAATGTATATATATTTATTACACAGTGACTTTCTTCGATAGCATATTTGTGTGTGTATGTACTAAATAGTTTCTACTACAATGTAATTACATACCCGAAATGACATTTCTAAATTTTCACCACCCCAAATATCCATTCCTTCATCATATGAACCAATTTCATAAAAAAATTCTTTATCTATTGAAAACAATCCACCAGCCATTGTTGGTGAACGTAATGGTGCAGTTTTATCATTATTTCTGCGTTCCATCTCACGTGAAGGTACACGGTACCTATAACAAAAATATATGTATATTACCGCAAAGAATGAAAATCTACACCATTCCCAATCCAACCCAAAAATTAATCCATATTATACCATCTAAAATTTAATTTCCAATTGAATCCACCCCATGTTTGATCGGACGCTGTAACATATTCAAATGTTTCGTCAGATATAACATCAATAACTGGGCAAACAACTGTTGTTCGATCTAATGCAATACGTGTTAATAATGGTTCTAACCATCCTTCGGTACATTCACAATGTGCATCTAAAAATGTTATTACTTGTCCCTATAGTGTTTTGTGTGTACAAAAAAAATAAAAATTACACATTTTTTTGATTATTATTTGTATCTTAATGTATTACTATATAATATTATATAGTATTATATATATATATAAACCTACTGTAACATGCTTAGCACCTAATAAGCGTGCACGTATTAAACCCGAACGATTACCAGTTCTTAATACAAATGTTGATACCGGTAATGTTTTAACATAATTTTCTAATTTTCTTCCTAAAAATTCACGTTCACTAGCGTCATCAACTAATATAATTTCTTTTAATAACGGTCGTGGTGAACGATTTATTACACTCCAAACGGTACGTAATAATGTTGTCCATGCTTCATTATGGAATACTATAACTATTGATGTAGTTGGTAATTTTGTGGGAAAATGTTTTGATTTACAACTGCCAACAATAAAAATAAAAGACAAATTAATAAATTGTTTTTTTCTCCATATTATTAACACTCTGAGTACTGCAGCTAAAGCAAACAATATTTATTAATTTTTTTTCTTTTGAAACAAAATTAGATAGAAAAATATATATATTAAAAACCCACGAATCATCAATAAGTAATTTAAAATACATATTTCCAAAGAACATTAAGAAAAGTATATTATTATAGAAGCATGAAATATAAGAAATTAGTTGATGCATATATATTGGGATTGTGTGGGTATATATATATTAATATAATGAACAATCATAAGTATTTAAATTTCAATTCATGGAGTAGTGTACCAAATTCAACTATAATATGATATTATTAATAATAATATATAGTTTCTTCTTTAAATTTTTTTCACATATTAAATGTGTCCACAGCCATATGTGGATCAACGAAAAACAATACATGACCATTATTATTTTAATTATTATTTCATTTAGCTGCACTCAACGTATTTAATTAATAAATTTACTTTGGATTCCTAACATCGGTCAGAGAACGATTCAATGAAATCATATCACTTGCTAATAGATTAAATTGATTTTCTTTAAATTTTTCTTTCATAAGAGTTTGTTGGTCAGCCGGTATTTTAACGGGTTTACCTAAATACAATAAATATTGCAAATAATTTTTATTTAAATTCATTATTGAAAACAAAATATATATTAATATTAAAAAATGTATACCCATTTCACCAGGTGAACCATATGTATTGGGAACCACAGGTGCTAATCTCCATTTTTTTAATTCTTTATTACGATATGTTTTTGACACAGTTAATGCCCAATCACTATCAAAATTATTATTTGTATTTATTTCATTGGCATCTACTAATGCATCATCTTCTTCATCGATTTCATCAGCAATAATTTTATTTAAACGCCGTGATCCCTACGTAGTAAAAGAAATATTTTTTTAATTTCGCATGAAATATATGTTAAATAAAATTATAAAGTAAATTAAATTCTCTAGTATTTATTCAGTTCGAGTTAATAGAAATTAATTTATCATTTTTTCGATTTCCTGTCTAGTTAAAATAACATTTGGTCCAGTTCTCTAATGTTCAACGGAATCTCGGTCGTTTATCAAGCCTTTGTGTAATTCACAAATCGCTCGTACAATTACGTTAAAAAGTATGGTATTCCGTGTGAGTTACAAAAACACTGACAATCAGTAAAGCGTCTAAAACGAAAAAAGGCAGTCTTATGCAAACTCAACACATTTTTGTTTCTGAACATATACTTTGTATAAGCCTAATTTTATATTTTTTAAATTCGCAATTGAGTAATTTCGTTTTCAGATTTTTTCACTGTTAAATTGTTATGCATAATTTAAAATCCGTAAATTATTAAAACAAAAAAACAACTTTCCATGTTATTAAAAACATTAAAATGTCTTTTACTTTAAGAAAATGTATTGTTGTTGTTATGTGATGTATCTTTTATTATGCATTTAAGTATGATATATATTGTTCTTTTTCGTAAGTTTGAAAATCGTTAATAAATATTGTAAATCGATTATCATATTTTATTATTACATGCACATGATATTTTTGTTTATTATATTTTTTTCTTTTTGCAAATCAAGTAATTATAAAATAACTACGAAACGATTACAAAATATATTTTTAATATTATAATATTTTCATTTTATTTCAAAATACATTTATGTAAATTCATATTCAATTTATTTTGTTGTGATTTATTCTTAATTTTTAGTAATATAATAATAAAACTATAGATCGTGACATAAATAAATTATTTATACGATACAGAAATGCATGATTGACTTTAGGAAACTATTGAAAACGACAATTTTTTGATATTTTGTTAATACTGTAGTTTAGTTTATGATATATGCATTATATGACCAAAATGATTTTTTATCTGGCAAAGTGGTAAATGTGTATACATTTCGACATAAAGTGTTTTAATTTATATTAATAATTCAATTCAAACATAATAATTTAAAACAAAACAAAAGAAATCATAAAAAAAACCAGTGCTAAAATGCGAACGAACTATTTAAAAACAAAATTAATAAATAGAAAAATACAAATTTCTAAAAAAATAAAAGAAAAAACACCGGAAAATCTTTAGCATCGTACTCAGAAACAAGTGCGTACGTTTAATTATCAGCAATTTTTGTTACTCCTCCAGGGAGCATAGATAAGAAATCGTCATCTAAATCTATTTTGATCCAATATTCAAAGTCTATCCAATGCATTTAATTTTTTTGTCGTTTTTATTGAATATAAAATTTTATACATTTCCATCTCGTTATTTTAAAATGCTAATTTACATAAGTACAATATATTTTGAAAAAATTCAATGTTATACGAACTAAATAAACCAATCCTGGTAATAAAAAAAAAGTAACACTATGTTTCTTAATAAATTGCGTTAATTGGTTGTAATAGGTAGAGTACACATATCGTAAGAAAATATTATTTGGAGCAACTCATAACAAATTAACGTTTTAAAATTTAAATGTTTTATGCGTAATAGGACTAAATAACTTTATTATACTTTATGAACGTTATTAAATGTTTATGAAGAATTTTATTTAGATGATGAAACAATTAAATGATAAACATAAGTTATATTTTAAGTGTTTTTAACATAAAACATACCTCTATATCTTCATCATCAGTTCGTTTGCCATTACTTAAAAAATCTGCATAATGCATTATAAGAACAACATCAATTAATAACCAAACTAGTGATGTTAATAGAATTATTCTGCATGTGTTCATTCCAACTCGTCCACGTAACATTCTTGTATAACTAATATTCGTCATGTCTTCATTTATAATTTTATCTAATAATTTATTATATATTTTATTTGTTTACCTATTTTTAATTATTTATTAGAACAATTTAATCATTATTATTTTATACACTATATATCACATTTTTTACACACAAACATACACGTGCAAACACATTTATATAATTAAATTAATACTAATTTTATTTAATCAAGATTATTGTAAATTTATTATTAGATAATTTTGCAGATAATAAGACATAAAATTAAAAATTTATCACAAATTCACGTTCAATAATAAATTTGATGATTTGCTCGTTGAAATTCTCTCACTCACTTATTATTATATTATTTTTTATCAATTATTTATTTACAAATGTTGATATGTTACCAGAATATTTTTTTAGTGTTCCCATTTATTATAAACAATAAATAATTCAATATTTATTATTAAATATATTGTCTTATCATCTCAGCCAAATCATTTTTATCAGTAAAAAATTGTCTGTTTTATTATTTTAATTTCAATACCAAAAAGTGATACGATGTTGCTTTGTTGATGATATTTACAATGATTGTAATGATGATGGAAACGTTGTTTGTAGAGAAAATAATTCATAGAAGGTCATTTTTTAAAATATGTAATGAATTTTACCTTCCACAATACATTATAAAATCAGTTGTGGTAATTTCTAAGTTTAATACCTTGAAAGAACAAAACAAAAATAAATCAATTTTATGCAATGTTTTTAATTATATTAAAATTAACTAAGTTCTTAAATTTGTACATATAAAATATATGATTTTTAACGAGTTTATAAAAAACAAATTGCAGCAGAATCATTACCAAAAGTAATCATCAAAATCTCAGTGATCAATGGCAAGAAAAATCTTGAATTATCGTAGTTTGTCACAAAAAAAAACAAAAAGAAAGAAAGAGTACATATTCTGTATGATTTACATACACCCTGCATACGAAAATGTTGTAGACGTGTTCATTGTTATGTTGTTATGATTTGTTTACACTTTATTTATAATTATATGTATTTTGTTGATGTTAAGTATACATTTTAGAAGCACATATTTTTATTTTCCATTTAGAATAATTTCAGATTTTTGTTGTAAAAAAATAAATATATATATATTTATAAAAAATGTTTGATTTTTGTATTTGAAAGTAAAATGGGGTCGGTAACTCGGAATCGGCACTCCTGAGGATGGCGAAAACAAAATAATATAATATTGTAAATATTACACACAAAATATTTTAAAAATTCAGTTTAGTAAACAATACTATACGATAAAACTAATTAATAATAACTTCAAATTTTTTTTATAGTATTTTAACAAATATGATTTAATGTGATGACGAAAACATTTTAATTTAAACAAGCACAGCACGCGAAGAGGTTAAATACATAATTAATGTTTCCTGGTCGGTCGATCCACATCGACCTCATCATCTAAAGTCTAAATCAGTATTGTTGATATATGTATTTCATAATATTTATGAATAAAAAATATGGATCACAGAATTAAAAATATTAATACAATAAATTAATAATATATAATCGATTACCTCTAGATATTTGTAATAAAAACTTTCGTATACTTTTTATTGCAAGGAAAGGAAATGTTATGATAAATACAGGGCATTCGGTTGAACAAATTGCAATATATAATACAATCCAATATCTCGTATATTTATTATTTTTAAAATAAATATTCATTCAATAAACCGAAAAAAAAACTTAAAAAATTCTGAAAAAATAAAATCAGAAAATGACCAAATCACCATTTACTCAACATAGAAAATAAAAAAAGAAAAATACATAAATAAATAGACAAAATAACACGAATTTATGAAAGGGAGGGATAAATCATGTCACTAAATTACATTCCCTATTGGACAACAATTAATGAAAGTTCGAAATCGACTTTACAATCTTGACACTTAATTGTGACGTGTTAAAGCCGTGGTTTTTATGAACACTCGCGTAATCCGCTCTCCTCAAGCCGCAATTACAATTTTTATTTTTTTTTCTGATTTGAACTCAAAGTAATTATGATAAAGGCAATGAAATATAATAAAAGTATTATAAATTTCATCAAATAAACAATTAATTATTTAATAATTAAATTATTAATTTTAATATTTACCATTTTTGTATCTTTAAACTTCAAAAATTTGCACCAAGAACATTTTTTCTCATTGTTTCTGGTCTCGTTCTTTATGAAGATATAGCACTTCAGTCATAATTCTACCTTTTTTCAAAAAAAAGTTCCAGATGTACTATACTATAAGTCTATAGGCAAAAACATACTGCCGTGAGTGACCGGCCGTTTTGAATAGAAACAAAGCATTTTTCATATCTGAAACATACTGGTGGAAGGTTCGGCCGGTTATTGTCTATTTTCTTTTGTTGACTTGCGGTAAAACGGAGAACAATAAAAAAAATTTTATTTTCAAGAAGTTTTTGGACAATTTATAAGAATTAAATGTCAAAAAACGTCCCATTACTCACGGCAATATGTTATCATATTTTGCTGTAGTAAAAAACGGCCCGTCAATCACGGCAGAATGTTTTGGCCTTATAGCTTCTTGTCATTCGGAGTTTCGGAAATAGGTCGGTTGATGAAACATAGAAATAATAATAATAATAAATATTTCATTAATTTATTAATTAACAATTAAATTAATTTATTAAGTAAAATAATAATAATAATAATAATAATAATAATAATAATGGATAAATTATCACAGAAAAGTGATTGTTTGTCAGATAAATTAGAGGATAGGGAAGTTCAAGAAATATTAAAAACTGGAACTGATTTACGACAATATTCACGTCAAATTGAAAAAGAATTTAAAGAAGTTGAAAATAAATCAATTGAAGATTATATTAAGGAAAGTAAAAATATAGCAAATTTGCATAATCAAATTGGTGCATGTGATACAATATTAGAAAGAATGGAATCAATGTTAATGAATTTTCAAGTAACATTTATAAATATTAATAGTATTATTTAATATGTATAAGATAATTATTTCATAATTTTATTAAATATTCACAGAGTGTTTTAAGTAATATTAGTACGGAAATAACAACATTACAAAAAAAATCTGTATCGATGTCTGTGCAATTAACAAACCGACAAGCAATAAAAGCTCAATTATCACAATTTATTGAAGACATGACCGTTCCAGAAGAATTAATAACGTAAATAATTTATTTAAAATTAAATTTTTTCTGTTTTCGAATAATAATTTTTAATAAATATTGTAAATTATAAATAGAACAATTATGGAAGCAAATGTTATAGACAAAGAATTTATAATGCAATTAAATCATTTAAATCATAAATTAAATTTGGTAAAAGAATTGCGATTTAAAGAATCTAAATCAGTTGATGACATTGAAGTTATTTTGGATAAATTAAAAATTAAAGCTATGTCAAAAATACGAATTTATTTATTAGAACAAATTTATAAATTTCGTAAACCAATGACAAATTATCAAGTACCACAAAATGCAATGTTAAAACATAAATTCTTTTTTGAATTTATTTTATATAACGAACGGCAAGTTGCACAAGAAATTTGTAATGAATATGTCGAAACAATGTGTAAAATTTATTACAGTTATTTTAAGGTAATTTGTAGATATAAAAGACCTGATCCTATTTTGTACAGTATATCTTGAAAAATTAATCACTAATTATTTTTAATTTTTTTTTTTAAAAGAGTTATTCAACCCGTTTGGGTGCACTTAAATTTGAAGAAGCTGTTACGAAAGATGATTTAATGGGTATTGAAGATACAGCCAAACAAGGATTATTTGCAAAAACAACAGCATTGAAAAATAAAGGAACAATATTTACAATAGCAAAAAGAGGTGAAATTTTAAATCAACAATTGGAGGCGCCCATTATAATACCACATGCACAACAAAAAACTAGAGTATTATATTTTCATATTTACATATACATAACATAACCAATAATTTGATTATTAATGTAATACACAATTTTTTGTACAATTTTTGCTTATTTTATGTAGTATCCATATGAATCATTATTTCGATCTGAACAGTATGCGTTAGTCGATAATGCATGTCGTGAATATTTGTTCTGTACGGAATTTTTTATGATACGAGGACCACAAGCACAAGATTTATTTAATCAAATAATGGGGAAAACATTAACATTACTAATTGTAATTATAATTGACATCACAATTACTGAATATTATTTTTTTAATACCTATATATTTTTTAGAAAAATGTAGAAATTTATATACAGGATTCATTTGATACAATCGCTATGTTTTTATGTATACAACTGATTTTACGTTATCAATTAATGTGTCACAAAAGATGTGTGCCAGCATTAGACAAGTAAATTGATTACACTTAAATTTTCCAATTTATCATTAAAAATTTACTTATTCAATTTATTAATTATAAGATACTGGGATACCTTACAAAATGTTATTTGGCCTCGATTTGAACAAATTTTTCGTATGAATACACAAAGTATACATGAATGTGATCCAACAAAATTTAATAAAGAACTTGGTCCTCATTATGTAAGTAATTGCACAATTTGTTTTTTTTTAATTTCAAAATGATTTTGATGAAATTTTGAATACGTATATCAATCTTTTTTTATAACGCTGTCGTTGTTATTAGGATACGACCGAATACATCATGGTCAAACGAGACTTGTTTTTTTACTCTGTTACATGCATATTTTAATAATAAAAATTGTGCATCGACGACTAACATAAATTATTATCATATGACTTAGAAATTAATAAACCTTTCAAATGATATACATTTTGATAACATCAGAATAAATGATCTAGTATTTTATTTTTATATAGATAACGCGTCGTTATGCAGAATTTTCTGCTGCAATTGTTGGTATATCAGAACATTTTCCAAATGAATTAGTAAGTCGTTTATTATTAGAATTGCAAAATGAAGTTGAATGTTTTATACTAAGAATGGCCGCAATTTTTCCATCACGGAAAGAACAATTAACATATTTAATAAATAATTATGATTTGGTATTGGGCGTATTAATGGAGCATACGCGGGACAATTCCAAAGAAATTGAAGCGTTTCGTGATCAATTGACTGCACGTAGTGCCGAATATGTTGAAGAGATATTAGCACCCCAATTCGGTGGTATAATACAATTTGTTAAAGAATGCGAACACATGATAGAGAAAGATCAGGTAATTTAAAATTTAAATCTGACAATTTTCTAGTCATGAATCATATTTTTTTTCGATATTTTATCAGATGGATGATTTTCGTCTACAAGAACGTCGGTCATTAGGATTAGTATCAAATTTTTCAGCAAATTGGAAAAAATCTCTAGAAGAATTGAATCGCGAAGTAATATTATCATTTCAATCCCTAGTTACTGGTTCATCATTATTACAGTTAGCATTAGCTAGTTTAATCCAATATTATCATCGTTTTCATAAATTATTGACACCAAATGCCCGTATGCAATTAACCAATATCCATGTTATTATGGTAGAAATTAAGAAATATAAAAGTAATTATTAACATATAATAATATCTAAAACAGTCAAACATATAAATGATGAAATTAAAACTTAATTGTATGTTTTCGCACAGAAACATTGTAATTGCTTGGTATTCATCATAAAACTTATATAACTTTTTAAGTTTATAATATATAAAGATTTAATAACTATATACAATACATTCATTAAATTAAAATAATGTATATTAGTTCTTCTTTTTCTTTTTCTCTTTCTCTGGAATTACAATACCTTGTGATTGTTGGTATTCAAGCACCAATTTCTCTTGAACATCTGGTAAACAAGGTGAGTATCTACTATATTCCATACTATATTCACCTTTTCCTTGTGTGTTTGATCTATTTTTGAATATAGAAAAATTAATGAAATTTCTAATAATTTGTAATATTAAATATAAATGTAATGTAGCACACATTTAAGTTATTCACAAAAATTACCTTAACTCTCCAACATATCCGAACATATTATTTAATGGTACTTCAGCGTATGCAGTGAACCAACCATCTGAACCATCTGTACCTGTTATAATACCATTGCGTTTATTTAATTGAGAAATAACTGTACCCTGAAATTCATCAGGTGACGTTACTTCAACAGACATTATTGGTTCTAGTATTTGCCAACTACCATTTTGAAAAACTTCTTTAACAGCCCCTTGCGTGGCTAGCATAAATGCCAATTCACTCGAATCAACAATATGGTGTGCACCATCTTGTAAACGAAATCGTACACCTGATAATCGATGACCACTTAATAAACCTTTTTCCGTCATTAAACGAAATCCTTTTTCAATACCCGGTACAAAATTTTTTGGTACATTTGTACCAATAGTTTCATCATTAAATTCATTGAGTGTATTTTTATGAGCAGGTAATGGTTCCATTATACCAGACACCCGTGCATATTGTCCCGAACCACCAGATTGCTTTTTATGTAAATAATCAAATTCACATGGTACCGTTAATGTTTCACGAAAAGCTACCTTTGGTTTACCTTTGATTGAACAATTATAAAATCTATTTTATAAATATTATAAAAAATAAATGTAGATCTTATAAATATTTACCTAATGTAACCATACAACCATATTCCCTTTCCATACGTTGCGCATAAATTTCTAAATGCAATTCACCCATACCAGAAACAAGTGTTTCCTTAACATCAGGATCATAATAGAAATGAAACGTTGGATCTTCTTTAGTGAAACGTGAAATAGCTTTTGCAAAACTATCACGATCCTTCGTACTGTTTGGTTTTATTGACATTGATACAACTGGTTCTGGTACAAATATCGATTCCATAGACATATTTAATTTTGGGTTTGTAACAAATGTGTCACCACTGGCGCAATCAACACCAAATAAAGCAAATATATCACCAGCATAAACTTCGTTCACATCTTCCAGTGTATTTGAATGTAAACGTACCAAACGTGCTACTCGTATTTTTTTACTTGTACGAACATTATATATTGTGTCAGCTTTCTTAAGCATTCCTTGATAACAACGCAAATATGTTAATTGACCGAATTTTCCAGCCTCTAACTTAAACGCCAAACTAACAAATGGCAATAGTCCATCGCGTACGGAATTTAATTTAATTTGTACAGGTTCTTTACCGACAGCTTCAACTAAACCTAAATTTTCAACTTCACCGGGATGTGGTAAATATTCTAATATTGAATCCAATAATGGTTGAACACCTTTATTTTTTAATGCAGTTCCAACTAAAACAGGTGTAAATTGTCGTTTTATACATGCACGACGTATCGCTTGTTTTATGTCATCGCTCGTTATTGATTTTTCTTCTAAAAATAATTCACCAAATTTTTCATCGACATTAGATAATTGTTCTATTAATTCTTGTCGGTGTGCATTTACTTCAGCTAACATATCACTAGGAATTTTATCGTATCGTAATTGTATACCAAATTCACCATCAAAATAAATAGCACGTTCATCAACAATATCACAAATACCTACACAATTGGATTCTAAACCAATTGGCAATTGAGTTAACGCTGCTGTGTGATGTAATTTTGAGCGTATCTGTCCCAGTACACGCTTTGGATTAGCACCCATCCGATCTAATTTATTTATAAATGCTAAGCATGGTACATTATAACGTTTCATTTGACGATTTACGGTTAAAGTCTGACTTTGCACTCCACCAACGGCACATAAAACTAATACAGCACCATCTAATACACGTAATGCACGTTCAACTTCTACTGTAAAATCGACATGTCCAGGTGTATCAATTATATTTATATTATAATCTTTCCATTGTGTATATGTAGCTGCCGATTGTATTGTTATACCACGTTGCCGTTCCAATTCCATAGAATCCATTGTAGCACCAACCATGTCCTTACCTTTAACTTCATGCATCTGTGTTATCCGACCGGTATAATATAATATTCTCTCAGTTAATGTTGTTTTTCCACTATCAATATGTGCTGATATACCAATATTCCGAATTTTATCTAATGGCTTATGTTCAGAAAGTTTTGCATGTGATGAATGTTGCTAAATAAATAAAATATAAATATTCAAATAATATTGCATAAACTAAAGAAAAAAATTATTTTTATATAAATAAATTTATCTTACAGCACATTTTGTAAAGTTTATTAAACTTTGTCGATTTTTCTTTAATATTGATAATATTTTAATTATAGACATGATGCTTTTTTTTTGTATCAATTATTTTTGTAATCTTTTTAAATAAAATAGAAATACTATACGCTTAATTCAAAAAACATTGAAGTTGCTAGTGAGCACCGATCATGCTAATTGTTTGTTAATATATATATACTCATTGATCTTGGTTAACGATTCTCAGATGATAACTAGAAGACCAGATCGAATGCTTCTATTCTCAGTTTTACTACTTTAGGTTAATTTAGTGCAGGATAATATAAATAAGAAAAATACTTTACCCTTTCCTGGATGAAAGGTTAGGAAGGAATCAAAGGTTTTAAAACTAAATTTATATGTTGAAACCTTTGAGAAATCTATATTACCGCACTGAACCTTAATCGCAGCGCTCTCTTCTCTTTTTTGACAAATGTCATGACAACTGTCTATCCCAGAAGAAAATAATGTGGGCATTTAGTCGCACCGTGTATTCGCCGATTATTGCTTGTGAATTTTGTGAATCAATACGAATGTTAATAAAATTAGTGTATAAAAATTTCTATTTTCAACATTTTTATAATTCATTCGATACTAAACTAAGAATTGTATGTTGAAAATCAATTTATGCAATTGTTTATACAATTGTTAATTATTTAATAATATAACCGCAAACGTTGACAGTAATTGTAACCAAAATATATGTACCAATACCAATTTTTTTTTAACGTAAAATATAGGCATTATGTGTGCATGTTTAATTTGTAATTATAGTTGTTTATTTATATTTATTTTCAGGGTATAGACTAAAGGCCAAAACATACTGCCGTGAGCAATGGGACGTTTTTTTGATATTTACTTACTTACTTACTCTTACTCCATGGCGTTACAACCCGGGTGAGGTTTTAGCCTTCTCCAACACGCTTTTCCAACCTGACCTATCCGCAGTTAATGTCTTCCAATCCCGAATTTTTAGGATCTTTATATCACAGTTTACTGCATCTAGCCATCTCGCCTTAGGTCTTCCTGCTCTCCTTCTACCCTCTGGTTTACTATTTAACAGTTTTTTCGGCACACGCTCCTCCTTCATGCGTTCTACGTGTCCAATCTATTGATCTTGATTGTTTTGACAATATTTGGTTGACCGTACAACTTGTCTAATTCAAAATTGTATCTTCGCCTCCAACCATTCTGTTCTTTGACGGGACCAAATATATATTTTTGATATACAATTCTTATAAATTGTCAAAAAACTTCTTGAATATAAAAATTTTTTTATTTCTTTCCGTTTTACCGCAAGTCAACAAAAGAAAATAGACAATAACCGGTCGAGCTGTCCACCAGTATGTTTCAGATATACAAAATGCTTTGTTTCTATTCAAAACGGTTCGTCACTCACGGCAATATGTTGTGGCTTTAACTAAAACATATATTACAGACCACAGATAGTAAAGACGAGAAACTACGAAAAATTTATAGAGCAAATTTTACTATGGGCTAATCACCCATACAAAAATAATAGAATTATGGAAACATCTTTCGTTATAATTGTAGTACAATTGGTGAATTGTTATATACCCCCATACGGAGTAATTCACCAACTTGGCTGTAATGAACTTTTAGTAGATGCCATAAGCTCCACTTAGAGTAATATGACTAGCTAGAGTAAATTTAATACATTTTCTTATATATCTTTGTACACAGTTTTAAATTTACTCATTATTGAATATGGTTAAGTTTAATTTCTTGTAAGCAGATCACTAATAATCACAATCAGTCTCAAATCAATTCTACTGAGGTAGTAATCACTTCATATCATAGCTGTGAAATCGAGAAAAACTAAAACATTGAAATGGAAACATTTTTTTTATAATAATCGTAGAGTTGAAAAAAGAAATAAAAGAACAATTCGAGAGTTGATAATATATTTACTTCTTGCTTATGATTTATACAAGGATATGTTAAAGTTGTTACATAATTTGATTTTTACATCTAAAATCGAAAGGACAGAATAAAAAGGTTCATACATGAAAAAGATGACTGAACAGGAAGGTTGTTACAGCAACTATAGACTGTACTTAGAAATTCGGATTTCTTTTGCATCAAATCGTATATATTGTTTTTGAATAAAGTTAGGCTATTAGATATTTCCCAAAAATTTATTGAAATATTACATTTCTATTTTTTAAACAATAAAAACAATGAAAAAAATTATTCATCAAATTACCATCCTTAATCTTCATCAGCAAAAAGCATTTCAACAAGATCTGGTGCTGAACATCTTTCACCATCAAGGCGTTGTGGTGATTTCCATCGTAAAAGTGTTGGCAAGAAAACTAAATGAGTACGTGGATCTTTACGAAATGGACAATTTAAATCTTTCCAGCTGTAACGTAAAAATTATTGAAATATCATATATAGTATATAAAATATTATTATAATTAAAACTATCAAAACAAACATAACATACTAGGATCGTTCACCAACATCAACATGAACAAAATGACTTTTTTCAGCTGCATGTTTTAGATTTTCCTTAATAACTGGTGCAGCTTTAAATAAATACAAAGACATTAATAATTAAAATAACATTTTTATTATTTATATAACAATATCCAAAAGTAATTCATATTTTGTGAGCTGAAAGAGATATAGTTATGATATTGTACTTTATCTAATTAGATACTCAGTAGAGGTAGATCTCAAACTAATACATTCTGGGCCTGGTATGTATGAGCTATTTTCCAGTAAGCGAAATATGAAAATTGTGTTCAAATTTATATGGTAAATTTGAAGAATTTTCTAATTACCTTTTACACAATACGGACACCAACTTACACCACTTTCATCTTTTCCACCACTAAATAAAATGTGAATTGGTTCTCCAGATGATTCTAGACCTTCGACTAAAGCTTTAAATTGATCATAACCTTTCACATGATGTTCAATTACCATTTTTGTATTATTTGTTACAACTGTATGTAAATATCTTATATTTTTGACAAAATTATTGTCGAAAATTGCAAATTTATATTTTAGTTTTAGTGTGTTAATAAGATTAGCCAGCTTTTATTTTTAATATTTTCTTCAATTGATGATAAGAAATACAAAGACAAAAGACAAGACAATAAATGCTTGTAGTAATTATATAGCAAAAGACAAATCCAATTTAATTTAAAACAAATAAGAAAAAACAAAATATCATGCTGATAACATGATAATTGATAATAGAATAGAATAGAATACGATTAATAAAACATGTTTATAATAAAATAAAATTTGGGCTTTAATGAAAAATATAATAAAAGATATGATTTTTTAGTTTTGACATTTCAGCAATTTTCACTGTAATGAGGTCATTCGTTAAATGTGACATTATAATATTTTATTACATTTTAGATTCATTTCAAAATTGAACGAGCAAAATTGTAACTCTATTACCAATTTTCTGGTGAATATCGTGCTTATGACGATAAAAATATTATACTAGATTGAAAATTAAATATTTCGCTGAGTTTCACAATGAATATTGTAGTAAAATTAATGATTTGAGGATTTGTCGTGGCAAAAAATTGTAAAACCACAATCCACAGAAAAAATTATCATTTCTAATGGTAAGGATTGTATATTTCTTAATCCTTTTGCAGTTTCCAACTAAAACGGAATAATATTCCGCTTACGATTGTGTTTTTAAAATGTGTCTGATGTAACATAACCTCTAAAAAAAAACAAAAATTTTTAAAACAATTTTAAATTAATTAAGAATATAATTTAATTTATATATTAGTAAAATGAAAAATTCAGCAGCAGCGAATGATTATTTTAGTAATGGAATTGGTGTCCGATGTAAAGGAAGTAAAAAAAAATGTGTTGCTCTCATTATCAGTTACAAAATTTTGATAATTAGTACGCGAATGCAATATACACGTAGAAGAAATTGATTTGCATTAATTACCTAATTATTAACTTCTTTTAAGTAGAGATCAAGTAGTAAAAATTATTATGCTGGTACAAATATGTCAGCTATCAACATACACGAACAATAATTTATTTCAATCGGCGATAATAATAATGAACAATTTGGATTATGTATTAAATAAAGTAAAGAATTAGTTGCATTAATCCTTTTGTAGTTACCAACTAAAAAGGAATAATATAGCGCTTACGATTATGTTTTTAAAATGTGTCTGATGTAACATAACCTCTAAAAAAAAAAACAAAAATTTTTAAAACCATTTTAAATTACGAATATAATTTAATTTATATATTAGTAAAATGAAAAATTCAGCAGCAGCGAATGTTTATTTTAGTAATGGATTTGGTGTCCGATGTAAAGAAAGTAAAAAAAAATGTGTTGCTCCCATATCAGTTACAAAATTTTGACAATTAGTACGCGAATGCAATATACACGTAATTTGGAAGAAATTGATTAGCAGCAGTCATTACCGAATTATTGTATATATATGTCAGCGATCAACATGCACGAACAATAAATTATTTCAATCGGTGATAATAATAATGAACACTTTGAATTATGTATTAAATAAAGAAAATATTTAGTTACAACTTTATTATTATTTATATTCTTGCAAAATTATCAGTTGATCCAGTAAGCAATGGACAATTTGCTAATAAAATCAGTAAACCGCATACGGTTCAATGTAAGGTAAGAAGAATACTATAATTTAGAAATATACAAATCTTTCAATTTAAGTTAATAAAATATTTTTATTTTTGTACTTTTTAACAAAATCATAGTTAACTGTTTTCCGATTTATAAGCAATAAATTACAAGCATATATACAAGATGTGGACGTATAAATAACTACACAGACTATATATATCATAAAAAAAGTTTTTGTATTTAAAGACTCCATTCATCTAGCATTTTACATGGTTTTCAAGACTTGAAGTGCTGCATTGAAAATGCGTTAGACATCAATAGAAAAATTGTATTCTAATTGAGCCACGTATGAGCTTAGAGTAATATTTTCCAACCTAGCGGTTTTAACTCATCTTTAACTGGTATTTACTGTATGATGATTTATTATAAAAATCCGTACTACTCGGTAGCGATCAGTATCATAATTTCATAACACACAATGCTTGTTTGATCCCACCAAATACAGTACAGAGCATTGCTTTTTCTCCGATACTATATAGTTTTGCTATTGATCTTGATTGATTGCATACATTTTTTGCGCTTAAATTTCTCAAAATAAATTCATTACAATTCGGTGCAAGCAATTCTTTTGAAACTAAATTTGACTGGCTTTTTTGTTTGTTATATTTCTTTCATTCCGTTGATTTTCCTTTCGCATTCTAATCTCCATGGATTTTTAACGTTTGCCATAATAACTTTTTGGATATGATTAAATTGGTCTGCCACTTTGTTCTTAAATTTATGTATCGTGTTTATCAAATAATACTCGCAATTCAGCAGCTTCAAATTCAATCAAAAGGTTTTATTTTTTTGTGATGTATTTTCTTTTGGTTGAAATCAGTCAAAATATGAAAACACAAATATTTGTTGGCACGGAACGGAATCCGATATTTTCAAGATTATATAATGCACTACTATAGTTTTACATCAAAATAGTATATATAACATTAAATTTAAAAATATTGTTCTTTAATTTGAGAAATTACCAAAATTTTTTAAAATAATACAAAATACAATATTATATTAAATATTTGATTTTACTTATATTTCCTTTTTAACTAATATTATGTTTTTTTAATCTCGCTTTTAAATAGGTTTAAATTAAATTAAAGAAACGTTCTGGTATCTTAGTACCAATTATTCAATTATTAAACATGTGTGTAAAATCAATTTATTTACAATTTATTTAAGAATGCATCTGATTTGAGGTAATTAATTCTTTATTCTAATATATTGCTTATTAATTAATAATAATAATTTAATTTATAATATAGCTGAAGAAGAAGATTTATGATAATGTTAATTGAAGCAGAGGCATTAGAATGGTCATGATGTAGTTTACCAACTAACTACTGTCAACTATTGATCAGAATAAAAATATTGTTCGTATAATTAACACAACTTAACAAAATTTAAATTCCGCCAATAGGCTTACTTCAATTAGCACAGGTTAGTCAATTTTTGGTTCATTCAATACCTGCGGAACATACAAGTTTATCCAAGATCTGACTAATTATTTTTTTTTCTTTATATAAAATGCAAACTAGATTTTAAACTATTAAATTAAATTAAGTATTTATAAATATATTGCTGTAACACTTTCCGAATTTCTCCCTGGCATCATTAAGAACTTAGATGTCATTATTTCAAGGTTCCAAGCTCTATATCCTGTTAATCTTTCTCGTGAAGATAATAGTATTTGTCTTACTAACATTCATATGAATGTCTTGTTTTTTGCACCATCGCTCTGTAACACGGAGTGCATTACTCATATCGGCAATATTATTCATGAACCCTTACCATAATCGCTATGTCAATACGTACCCAATTGAGTGCATATATGTTTGTTCTACGCGGTTGAGTAAAGAGTCTACGGTGATGTCTACAGAAGAGGAGATAATACTCCACCCCCTGAATACTATTCCTGGTGATTTGAAAGGTTTAAAAATCTCCCCTTCGTAAAATCATCAATCCAATATTTAAAATCATTATCACTTGTGCCTACTACTCCTACGACTTGTCTTTCGATTACGAATGACTCATATGGCAAATTTGGAAATTTTCTTTTAATCAAAAACATTTTCATCACGATAGTACTTGTTTTCTGGAGTATTTCTGTAATTTTCTCAGTTCCATTATGAACCAGTCAAATTTTAGATATTGGACCTTGGTGACCATCTTCTTAAGTCTACTAATGTTCTTTCAATATAGTTAGAGGCCATAACCGTTTCCATCAGATTAACACTGCCTGGTATTTAGTTTTCGTTGTTAGGGAAATCCTGATAGTTTAAAATTCTTTTTCTTGAGAGTCTCATGCAAGTTCGAAATGGATGAATCTGTGATTCGATATTGCTAATTGATCCATTACATTTCATTTCGATTACCGTTCTTTCCATCATATTCCCATTACATATAGGGTAACATCAATCACCTCCCTACGTTTGCGGTCAACAAAGGTTGACTCTGTTCTCCTTTTCATAATGAGGATGTTATTTCTACGTACTAATTCGTGTGGCTATTGGTTGAATGTTCCGAGTAGTCATACGAAAGGTACTCAAAAACCAACACACGACATCCAACTCGCTTTCGCACTTGCACTGCAACGACGTCTGATGTGTACAGTTGCGGCAGTAAAACTGTACGTTTTCCATGCCTTATCATAATGCAAGTTCTGTTTTTCCCGCACTAATATAATTAATGCAGTGATGCTGCTCTCCCTTTGAAATTACGAGGTTTTTAAATGTTTTGGCCATACCCTCCACACCAAAAACATCTTGACAATATTTCTACGATGCCGCCTTGCTGTGGTGAAGGTTTAGTTGGCATATTTTCTGTTTCTGATGTGTAAACTTCAACGGCAAAAGAGATTCATCACCCTTTGAATTCGGAAGCACAACGGCTGGACCTGTTGGTGTATACTTTCACCTCATTGTGCACCATTACTTCGGTTCCTCCATAGGTCAAATATCTCATTGGTACAGAATTGTTTGGTCCTTGTCGCAGAATCCGTAGCACCCATCTCTGTGAAGAGGGTGCATTTACCGAAGTATCGTTCGCGGTTTACCACCTAAGGTATTCTTTTTGTGGAAAACATTGCCTATTCTGCTACAGGTTTATCATTCTCTGTTGACCTACCTCACAGAGTGATACATTGTGTTTTTGTCATTTAGACCAACCGGATTGCTATTACTTTAAGCCCCCCCACACCGCACACGTCAAGTTGGTATTATATATTATATAAACTTTAATATTTAAAAATTTATTTACTTAATTATATTTATTTGTTTTCGTATAGCAAAGCGGTTGAAAATAACAAAAATTCGACAAAACAACGCAAACAACTAACATATTTTAGTGTAATTTAAGATTTTAATTTATAAGTTATTTATTTAAGTTATTTTTTAAGTTTAATAATTTTAATTAAATTGGATGAATTAGGCTAATTATAGTAATTAATTTCCATTTAATTATTAATTAGTTTAATTCATTTAATTAAAAAGACACAATTTAAATTTTAAGAAACTATAAAATATTTGAGATAGATAGGTATTCTACATAACGAATTTTAAAAGTAGAGATTAAAGTAACAATTACGCGCGGGTATTGTATTATGTAATCACTTTTATATTTTCCATCGCTGACAGCTTTTTGTGTTGTGTCTTATTATGTAATAACTTACATAAATTGTTACGTTGTAGAAGAATATCTATCATTTCTAACCATTTAGGCTTCTATTGTATATTTTGTGTCTAATTATTTGTAAATATTTTGTAAGTTACAATATATATAAGTTTTAAATAATAATTAAGATTAAAAATTGTATTGGTTAATAATTTTGTTTCCATCAAACCAGATCACTTTCTGGATAGTTGAGGAAACAAAATTTATTTATTTATATTTTATCAATAATTTTGTTGGTCTCTCTCTCTACACGTGAAATATTTGCAATATTTGTGTAGTCAGATAAACCAATAAAAAGATTAAGAATGTAATATATTCGTGATCGCGTGTTAATAATTTATTCGTGGGTTTGAATTCAATTTAGCTTCATTTTTTTATTTGTATATGAGTTTTTTTTCAAATGACATTGTCAAAATGTTATTTTTTTCTCATATTTTTTGATTTTGTAAATTTAAACATCGGGTATCACTTTGGCATATTATTTTAATATATTACGTACGGGGAGTGTCACCTCTCAACAAAGTGATTACGTGTTCGGGCTCACACGCAAAGGAATATCGGAGGTTTTCGATAAAACCGTTCTAAGCTGTAGTAACGATTCAGACCCGTGGTTTTTAATACTCTTCAAACACCTTCGAGGAATATTACAAATAATATTTTTCAGCCTGAAATTATTGAATTTCAACAGTAGTGTAATCATTGGGAGTTACATTATCTAACTATTTTTTTCCATCGTCAATAGGTTTTCCATGTTATGGCCGGGGTCGTGGCACTTATCAATTAGCGTTAATTGAGGCCTGGCACGCGCACGACCCTTGTTCTGGTTGCGAAACGATTATTCATGGGATTGTAGACATTCATATTCACAGGAAGGCAAATATGCCCTATATCAATAGGTAAAAAACACAAATTTTAACCTTTGTATTGAATATTGGTCTACTCTCGCATGTGCAGTAATTTTGTACTCATAACCGGCGAATTATATTACATGGATAATTATATGTTACGTTGTAGTCCCATGTGAGGACCACGTCTGAATGAAGTTCGTACGCAATCCTTATTTTATTATATATATATGTTTTTTTGTCGTCATGACCATTAATACAGTTGAATTTAAATCTCTACTTTGGGTTTTGTGTAGAATATCTATAATTGGAAAAAATTTGGTAAAATTAAATTAATTTTGGTTCAATTGTTATTGTATAAAATTTCATCGAAATCTTAATTTCTTCATATTCTGTGAAAATTGCAAAAATAAATTATTAATGAAAAAGAGTATGGAAAAATTAAGGAGAATTAACGCTGAAATTAGTAGAGACTCATCAAAGATAATTTTGTGTAGAAATCGTGTAAAACTCCCGATGTTGACATCTGTTAGCTAATAGATTATTTTGGAGACTCAGGGGAAAGTGGTGAATGTATATATGGTTTAGATATGAGGTTAGAGGTGTTTAATATTACATTTGTAATGTTTTCAAATAAAAAAAAAAATTAAATTACCACTAGCATATGATTATGCTTGCCTAATACTTCATCTCAAAAAATCGTATATTTTGTGTATTTTCTCGAATTTTTTTTGCCAATATTTTTCATTTCTTTTGGAGCGAATATCTGCATCATTTCTTGAACAATTTAGATCAAATTTGGTATGTAGGTTTAGAATAAGATTTTACAGGTATTTATTAACTAGTTATTTTTAAAATTGATAATTATGATACATTCATTTTCTATTTTATTATTTTATTAAAATTTAATACAAAATTAATTATATTTTAGAAAATTTGTGATAATGTTTAGTTTATTTTTATATAAATATGTAATTAATAAAGACAAAAAATTTCATTTAAATAAAATAACATTTGTACTGATTTTTTCTCCTAACTGTTTGCTTGATTTTTGATTTCCAGACTTTTCTGGTGTTTTAGCCGAATTTTGATTTGCCATTTTGACCGACTTAGAGGCGGAATTTTCGAGAAATTCCAACGGATTCTTGTTCGGACGATGACCCCGCGTCGTTTAAGCCTATGTTGTTTTTTAACCACTTTTTCACAAGTCTTTTGTTTTGCCAATTTGACCGACTTAGAGGCGGAATTTTCGAGTAATCTCAACGGATTCTTGTTCGGACGATGACCCCGCGTCTTTTAAGCCTATTTCCAGCCCTATTTTTTTTTACCTTTTTTGACCTGGAAAAGAGTGGGTTATAACCTCATGCCGAAAAAGTTTTTTTGCCCGTAGGACCTTCAGATTTTCAGAGATTGTAGAGCTCGGAAAAAAAACAGGATCTGTCGACCTCTTTTCCGGATTTCCCTCCGGGGGCGGAGCTATGGACCTTCGAAAGTACAAAATGGGTCACATTTTGACCCCTATAACTCCGGAAATACTCAATATTTCGGGAGGAGCTTCTCACCAGTGATAGTCCTCCTCAAGGGCTACAAATTATAATATGGGGGTGACTTTCTATCTATAAGGGTTTTCCAACTAGGGCTGCCCAAAGATTGGAAAAACGTTTGCAGACCAATATTCCGAGTATTGGAAAGTCGGGAAATATTGGACTTTCCAAAAATCTAATGATGCAGAAAAGTAAAGGAAAGTCCAAAGTTTATCCTCAGATTTTTTTTGGAATTTTCCAGTTGAAAATGTGGATTTTCCAGGAACATCGAAAAACATCGATTTTTTCATGTTTTCAAATGGGAATTTCCCGGCTTTCCCAATGGAATTTTCCAATGCCCTATTTATCGCAGATAGTAGACTATATGCCACGTATTTTAAGCCCCACCACAACTCCTCAAGTCAAATGGTTTTCCCAGAGTGGCTGCCCAAAGTTAGGCTTACACGGAAATTCCAAAATCTTAAATTGGTCATAAGTCGACCAATAGATTTTTCACAGAAAAAGTCCAGAAGCTTTAATGTGCGCATTAAGATTCTCTATAATATGGCTTTAACGAAAATTGGCTAACTAATTTATTTAAATCGTGACCATCAAAAACCTGGTTTTCAGAAATTCCGGGAAATTTCTCCCGCCTAAAGTTGATGACTTACATATTTCTTATAGCCATAAATGGATTTAGATGGTAAATGTACTGAGGGAGTGGTACTGAAAATGTTTCCTAACTATTACAGTTTTCCCGTAATTTTCCGATCCAAATTAAAATTTTCCGGATTTTCCCGAAAATTTCCAGATGTCTTAATTAGAATATTAGAAACATTTTTTACCACTAGAGGACCCGAATCTATTTACGGGTTTTCCCGGAATTTTCATATAACGGTTTCATATTCATGGTGAAAAATCCAAATTTTTTTTTTACAAAAAGTTAGATAATTTAATTACCTATCATTTGATACCTATCACAACCTCCTACTACATCAAATGGTTGAGCTAGGATTTTTACCGTGTACAACATTTCTCTACTAAATTTCAGTGGTTTTCCCAGAATATTCATTTTTTAAATTTTTCAAATGTAAAAAAAAAAAAATTACTCGTCGAAGGAAAAACACAAATAAAAATAATTGTGTGTGAAAAAGAATAAAGAAAATTTTTAATGTCAATGTAAAATTTAATGATAATTTGTATATGACTTCTATGAAAATTAAATTTACACACGAAAACAACAAATACAAGTGATTTCTTTTCCTTTCGAAATATTATAAACAACAACAATATTAATACCTGGTGTGTACGTTGAGGTAGGTCGCGTATGTGTTGTTTGTTATTATCTTCTTCTTCTTCTTTTATTTGTTGTATTGTTGTTTTTCGTATATTTTAAGAATATATAAAGGCGTGGTGTGTGGATATTTTGTTATGGCTGCTAGTGGACGGCATAGGATGATGTTGATGTCATATATTTCTGCATATATTTTTATTAATAATTGTTGTTGTTAACCGTGGTGAAAATACTGGACGGTTCTACATGAAGTTTATAAATTATATATTAAATATTATTTATGATCACCAACATACTGATTTTCTGAGAATATGATGCTAATACGACATCTGTAAGTCATCAAATAAGGAAAAACATAATTTTCTTAGTTGCTACCAGCCGCCGAGGACATGTGTTTATCGATCTAGTGACCGCAGTTGAAAAATGGCTTCAGCTACGTGATCATTAATTATTAGTGAGTATAGTTTATTTTTGATTGTCTCCAATCTCCGGTCATTTATTACGTGGAGGGTATAGCGGATAGCATGATAAAATACTTTTCATTTAAATTGTTATAGCAGGAAATCTGTCAAATATTCTTACATAAAATGTCCCTCATGTTGTGGTTTATATCTTTTATTTATCTATTTATGATAGCATTATTCCGTTGCGAGATCTACACAATCACTATGTAAACGTCCAGTTTTTTTTTTCAGATTTAAAGATAGCAATTATAGCTACCACCAAAGATTTAAGTTACTTAAAATTAACAAAATGTTGTACTTAGTTTGAGATTTGAACGTATATATTATAAAGTTCATTTCAATTTTTTGATTTTCCAACGAAAAGAAAGAGCCATCAGATCCTCCTCGTACACAGAGAACAGTAGCATATTTTATATTTTATTTTATAATACAATTAAACAATAATTAAATAAATAAATAAATAGATAAATAAATAAAAAATTAATAAATAAATAAAATATACATAAATACACAAGTTATTAAAATAGTGGCCAGTGTTACAAAACGAATTTATTTCAATAATGAATGAATAATGAAAGAATGAAACCACAAAACACGCACATAAATCCATAAAACAATAATCGATGAAAAAAAATGCTATTAAAATTTGTGTTGACGAAAAGAAAATGGAAAAATAAACAACTTAAAAAATTAGTAAAAGTAAACAATAACTTTTAAAAAGCGTAAAATTATCGCGAGTTCAATTTCTGAACTAGTTTTTATTTTATTTGTCCTTTTTTTTTAATATTACGCTTACATTTATTAAACGATGGCGTTTCTTTAATAAATATTTGAAATAAGTATAATATATACATTTTATAAAATTAGCATATTATTAGTACTAATGTATACAATATATCAGTTCTTAATTTTTTAAATTAAAAATCAATTAATATAAACATTTTATTTTTTATTTATTTAATATTATATTTATCTACTATCTATCATTGCTAATCGTACGAGCACAGAAACAACACAATCAACAGAAGGCGACAATATTAAAAAAGTTATCAATAAAATCCAACTTAAAGTGAATTTGTGAGATTGTTAACTTTGGAAGCAACTCAAAAGAATATGTAACTGGCTACTATATTGCATGAAAAGCTACCAGATGCGGTTACCACGATTATCGAACAAAAATACTATCGTAAAATACCTTCTGCTAAGCATTCTCTTAGACTGTTTCAATGTAAATCAAGTGATTAATTTGGTTCGCTCCATAAATGATGCCGCAATATTACACTCATATAAATCAAAAGTACACTTTAACCGGTATAAATTGATTTAAATGGACCAAAATAAAGTAGTTTCATATGCTGGAAAGGCTATGTGGGATACGCATGACATAATATTCATCGACTATTTATGATAAATGAAAAACCACCACTGGCGAATAGTACGCAACATTATTATTATGAATGAGAAAAACAGTTACTTTTAGCTAAAAAAAAATAGTAGTTGAAATTTATGCATATTTTACGATTTACAAGTCGGTACAATTTGGAAGGCATACCAATCTTAGAATATAAGGGCATCACATTGAGACAATGTTGAAAATAAAGTTAAATTTGTAAGAAAACATAAAATTTCTTCCGAGTACTTACACTCGAGAGACCTGTTGATTCATTGTATTTGTTCTGAAAACATCCTGTCCCCGTCCACCACCCGAGTAAACTATGTGGGTTTATTACCCAGACATACATCAAGTCAACCCCATACAATACCCGTTTTTTAGACATTTACCAAACATTACAGACATGTAGGAAAATTACTGACTATTCATCATCTAATATTACGTTTTTATAGACACCTCATTTATTCAATTATTCTTAAGTCGGTGAATAGACCAAACTGTTGTGTATAAATATATATTGTATTACATTGATAGAGACCGACACCATATAGCCATAGATATTCGCTTTCTGCTTTCATTAACGAACAATACTTTTAATATAAGAATTCAGTTGAGTAGTTTTTGTATGAAAATATACTGGAAATTTTTTCCCCATGAATATCAGGAATCAAATTAACCACCTTCGCAGACTATAAACTACGCGTACACAAAATTAATTACTTATTATTACTTATAAAATATAACTATTACTTATATAATATATAAAATTGCACTTAATATTATTATAAAATTACTATATGCTATTTTTTATTTATTAGCAATTTTTCGAAATTGAAGTTTCTATGCCTGAAAAGAAACAAAATATAATTAATGTAAAAATATTAATAAAAAATATTAATAAAAAAAATAGTAAAAAGTAGTTCAATTTTATTTCCGAATGTATTGCATGCATTATTTTAACCTGTTATTATGGATGCGTCTACTTTCAGTTGTTCATTCAGTTTCCCTAACACTTATATCCCACAAACTAAATATCATCTTGAAGTTATCATCGCAGTATTAAGTATCATAGTAAACCCCGATGAATCTATAAAATATATATAATCAAAAATAATTGTTTATATGCTAAAATTTGAGGATTTCAGAGACGTAAATTATTAGAATATTTCTACCCTGAGATCAATTTATTTTTTTTTTTTAAATAATGCAAACTTTTCTGATTATGGGCTTTTAAACTTGTCTCACTTGATCATTATTTTATGTATTTTCTGTTGTTTTTCGAAACTCAGTTGCATGAAATCTAGTTTTTATTGACAATAGAATTAACAAAAAAAAAAAAAAAACAATGGACAGTATAATTACTTTAATAATTATAAAATAACTAAAATATTTTCCATTCGCTGATGTTAATTTTTTTTTTTTGTTTGTAAGAATTTTATTAAAATAAAAATTGAAGAAAAATAATGTAAATAATTTACCGATTTTATGCTCATAGCATCAGTTTTCTCCTACATTTTTTTTTATTTCCCAAATTGGTCACCAATCAGCACAAACCAAATAAATATGGGATGGTCATATTTCTTGTTTTTGATTTACTGCATTTATTTTGAAGAAAAATATATAATAATGTTTGGAATTGACTACACCATTAATTAATTATTTACACATATTTGCTGTTCCATCCATATCCTAATTATATTTTGTATTTTATTTTGTAATCTGAAAACACTATATATTCGGAATTTTTGGTGAGTCTGACGATCCTTACATTTTTATAAAACGAAAATCAAATTAAAAAAACTAAATTAAAATAAAAAAAAACAAAAATCAAATAAAAAAAAAGAAAAATTAAATAACAAAAACAAACGTTCAATAAAAAAAAAAAAAAATCAATTAAAAAAAAAATAAACTCAATAAAAAATTAATTAAAAGAACCAAATTCAAATAAAACAAATAAAAAAAAAACTAAAAAAAAATCTGCAAAACTTAAATAACAATAACAAACATCCAATAAAAAAAAATCTGCAAAAATTAAATAACAATAACAAACATCCAATAAAAAAAAATAAACCCAATAAAAAATAAATCTAATAAAAGAAAAACCTTAATTAAAAACTTAAATTAATAAATTACTGTGAAATATAATAATAAATAATCAATAATTATGTATTATTTTGTATAAATTAATTTTTTTTAATTAAAAACTGATAAGAAAATAAAATTTCAAGTACAAGCTACACACGAATTTCAACCATTTTGATATTTATTATAATATTCATATGAGAAGATTCAAAGAGTGGAATTTATTGAGAGTAGACAGTTGACAGTTGAGCTTGATTAAAACTACAAGAATATATGTTTTGTTGAACGCAATTTTAAGTTGCTTGTTCATGAGTTCATGAGAATTAGCCAAAATCGCAAATATTAGTTCATTGTTCGATGTTTTTTAATCGCAAGTTCTCTTATCGTTTGACAATTTGACATAACATGAGTACAATGATACATATGAGTGAATTTGTTTACAATTGAAACGAAAAGATACAAACAATTCAAAAGTGAGGTTTTGAATTTAAAATCAAATTGTTGGGCTGTCAATTCGGTTTGTTATCGTTAATTTATTAAAAAAAATTGAAAAAAAATGTATATTTAATTCATTATTTGGTATTTATTACGTGGGTGGTGTGGTTTAATTGTTTTAGCATAATAATTATAATTTAATTATTGGAAAACTCATTAAAAACTATCATTTGGTAAAGCAAACCAATACAAATCCCAATTAACGAAAAATAATACTAACCTGATAATTTTTCCGATATTCAGTTATATTAATTAAATAATTTTTTAAGCATTTTCCAATTATATTTAATAAGTTGAAATTTAAATCAATGTGTTTTTAATTTGTGATAAAGTTTAAATATTTAAAGAAAATATAGGTTTTCAATTTTAAATATAGTTTTTTTTTTTAAGAGCAGGCTGGATCAACATTTATAGTGTTGCTGCTATATCGTACGCCAAATTTGGATACCGCGTACTAGGTTCATATATCGATTAGTAGTTTTTTTCCAATCTAATAGTGACTGAAAGTTTCCGATTACCTAGTACAGGAGAATATATGCTGTAGAAAAATAACAAAATTGTTTTTTTATTTACACATTAATCTGTTATGTATTAAAAAAAAACGATTTGATTTTATTTTTTTTTTGTATTTAAATAATTTTAGTATGTAAATATTTAATTAATAAAATAAAAAATTAATAAATATATTTATATAATTTAAATTTGTGTTTTCAATATGATAAGTATTTTGTGAAATACTTCTTTTATTAGTATTATTGACTATAGTATTCTACAATTATTATTATTGACTAGCATTAGTTAAAATGAAAAAAATTAATTTCTTTACGACAACCAGAAAACGGACTGAACAATTGGTGGACAAAATTTTTTTTAATAGGTGCCATCAATCAATATGAAGTGATGATGTATAAAAAAAAATAAACTTGTCAACTTACCTCTACATATTTTTGCCTGATAAGAAATTTCATCAATTTTAGTGTTCAACAGAATACTATTTTGTTAATTGTTCACCACTAACTGCACTATTTATTGGATCATCTTTTTTTTTCTTATTTAATATCATATGTTGTTATATGATGTGGTTTTTATGGTTATTTTGATCGATAATTTACGATTTGTTGCCTGTTATTTAGCGGCTACATTAATTGATGCCTTCACAAATGTTCGTATACATATTTCACATAACATTCAAATTTATATGTTGTTTTGTGACGAAAAATACAAAAGTAATGAAGTTATTAGGTACAAAAATGCAACATGCATTTAACCAACAACAAAGCAATTATATCCAACTAATTTACATGAATTGCCATATTATAGTTATTGCAAGATTGAATAATACTGAAATTGGTGATGTTGCAAAAATCTGCACCTTTTTTTATATTCAATATACATCTTAATGAATTTAATAGAAATAATTAAAACATCTTTAAGTTCAGCTGATCATGTACCGGCGCCATCGGTCAACTGTAAAATACAATATAACAATTAAAAATAATAACAAAAAATTATTTTCATTATCAATTACCTAATTTTTATTAATCCGAAAATTCTCGATTCGTTGATATTTTTGTTTCGATATATTACTTAAATATTTGGTTTCAGCAATTCAGCTTCATCAGCAGTTGATGGAATTTTATGTAAAACTATATTCTCAAACTCATGCTGTCTTCAATGGATGAATTTAATAGTGTATAAAGATATTTGTATAATGTTTATTACGTGAAGACTAAAACTGTATCGTAGATATGTCAAAATCTTTAACTTTATAGTATATATCTTTATTCTTCGGATTGATAAAGTTTACTTATTGTAATGTTTGCTGTAAACTTTATCAAGTGAAAACATAACATCTGTAAAATAGTTATTATTATTATTATTATTATTTGTTATTGTCCGAAAATAATCGATTAAAATAAGTACAATGAACGTGTTTTGCTAACCTAACCGTAACAAATTAAATTAATTAAATTATATAATAGTATATTATATTATAAAGTAAAATGTAAATAACGAAACGATGTTTAGAGAATCACATTTTTTCAATGATTTTAGAGTTGTCTATATTAATACAGAAAACAACCTTAGAAGCAAATATGCTTTGAAAATATTGCCAATGGCAAACAGTATGTAACGCTACTCGAATGCAACTTGAATGCATGACCACATATTTATCAGAAAATGTAATTCTCCGCAAAATGTGGAGCTAACCTTAAGCAAATATACAGAATCTCAAGATAAAGAACCGTGTTCATCAACTTCAACTTGAATATCTATATCACCATGTGTCCAAAGTCCAAAGTTCATACTTACATAACTACGGAACTTGTTAAGAAATACAATAAAAGTATAATGATTTACCAATATTTATCACTTTTGTAAAAACCCTTTTTAAAAAAATACTGCAACGTTTTTTTGCATTCAATTTTGGTGTGTTCTTTTAAAGGTTTTCAATTTCTCAGATTGAAAAGTTTTCAAAAAACCAAGTTTTCATGAAAACTCACTTTTCTAAATTAAGCTCAAGCAATTCGAGCTGATTTCAGCAGGTTCGTCATTTTTATTATGCTTCCTCTAAACCGTAGTCATGCCTGTAGGGTTGATTTATTACTTTTTAGTTTAGATCTCATATTTGCAAAAATCTGATTTTACTACATTTTCAAAATATAAAATTATATTTGTAATAATAAAATATTTTTATTAACGTATAACGTAAATAGTTAAATAGTTATTATTATAAAGAAAATTAATTGTAATTTATTATGTTGCATGCTGAAAATGACAGACATGAGAAAGAAAAAGCAAAAGTATCAAAGGAAGATTCCACCGTTTCTAAAATTGCAAGTTTAAACAGTTTGGTATCACCAACAATTTCATCAAAACTATTTTATGGAAATACCGAAACGGAAAACTTAGATAGTTGCAATAACAATAATAATAATACAAAGAATACAATTATTTATTCAAAATTAGAAAATAAGATAGAATCATCATATAAAAATAAATTATTACAAAATATTAGAACAAATACAATACCATATCAGAAGCATAAACCGTGTAACACTCTCAACAATAATCCACAGAATTCAAGTTATGTAAATAAAAATTTAATTAGTAATCAAATAACATGTTCATTATCAATAGAAACAATAAATAGATTTATTGTTATTCCGTCTGGATTCCATGGAAAATTAATTGATATTTTTAAAACAATTCCATCACGGAGTTACAGTAAGTATATGATAATAATAATAACAATTACACCATCTTTCATAATAACTAAATATATTTATCATTTCAGATTCGACTACAAAAATATGGGCATTTAATATAAATGATTATGAATTAGTACGTAGTAAAATTAATTTATTAAATCCTGAAGTTCTTGTTGGATCAATACCAAAATGTGTTTTAAAATTATTAGAAGTAAAGTCTACCGAATATAATCCATCAATTTTAAATTCAATTGAATCAACTTTGTTAAATACTTTATTACCATTTCAAAAAGATGGTGTTTGTTTTGGCATTTCAAAACAAGGACGTTGTTTAATAGCTGATGAAATGGGTTTAGGTAAAACATATCAGGCACTTGCCTTAGCAGATTTTTATCGTAATGATTGGCCATTATTAATATGTACGACAGCAATTGTTCGTGAAACGTGGTCCAAAAAGATTCGTGAATTATTACCGTATGTTTCCTATCAACATGTTATGTGTATGACATCAGCTCAAGAATATATTGGTGATGCAAAAATTTTAATATTAACATACACCTTAATGGAAAAAAATTGTCAAAGATTATTAGAAAAGAAATTTGGTTGCATTATATTTGATGAATCACAATTATTAAAAAATTTTAAAGCTAAATGTACAAATGCAGCGCAAGAATTAGCACTTCACACAAAACGTGTAATATTATTATCAGGTACACCGGCATTATCAAGACCATGTGAACTATTTAGTCAATTACAAATGATCGATCCGCACTTTCTCACCTTTAAAGAATATAGTAATTTATAGTCAATATATATATTTGTTATATATAGTATTATATTAGGTACAGTAAAAAGAAACAATTTTGCAGGTACACGTTATTGTGATGGAAAACAAACAAATTTTGGTTGGAATGCATCTGGTAAATCCAATCTCACCGAATTAAATATTATACTAAATCGTAAATTTATGATACGCAGAACAAAACAAGATGTTTTTCAGCAATTATGTGCAAAACAAAGGTAAATACATATTTAACTTTTAGGTTAAACTATGCTATTTATTTATTACAACATTATAACAACTTATTAATAATATCATTTCAAATTATTTTTATTTATTTTTATAGGGAAACTATAATTTTGGATCAATCATTAATATGGCGAAATGATGATACATCAGAAAATATGAAATGTTATGCAGATGATTATTTAAAATATAAAGGCAAAGAACGTGAAGAAATATTGTTACAATTTTATAATGAAACAGGAATTGCAAAATGTTATGCAGTGTGTGAATATATAAAAGGTATTTTAAACAATACTGAGAAATTTATAGTATTTGCACATCATCGGTTAATGTTAAATGAAATATCTAAAACATTATCAAAATTGCATATTGATTACATGCGCATTGATGGAACAACACGTCACACAGATAGAGAAGTATGTATTTGTTTTTAGCATAATTATATGTATGTTATTATAATATAATTAAAATGTAATGTTATTTGAACATTGGGTTCACCACTTATATATTAATACTTTGTGCTTGAATGTATTTCCAAGTATTGTTTATAAGGAATTTTAACTTTACCTGGCTATTTATATACATATATATATATATTTATAACAAATACGTAGACATAATTATAAATCGCAATGTATAGTCACAGGGCAATATTGATATGAACACAATAAAATTATTATTAGTGTTGTCATAACTTGACGGAGGGTTTTTTTCTTTCTATTGCAGAAATACATAAATAGATTTCAAAATGATGTAGATTGTCGTGTTGCTGTTTTATCCTTAAAAGCCTGTAATACTGGAATATCATTAACATCAGCACAATTAATTTTATTTGCAGAATTAGATTGGAATCCAAGTGTTAGTATTATTATCATTTATATCTTAGCATTTAATTGTGGTGTTGGTGCATGGATAAATGATTACTTTTTAAATCTATGCGCAGACATTAGCTCAAGCCGAAAGTCGAGCTCATCGTATTGGTCAGTTAGGCACTGTAATCTGTCGATATTTAATAGCTAATGGTACAGCTGATGACATTATATGGCCAATGTTACAAAAAAAACAAGACACACTTATTGAAGCCGGTTTATTTGATGATGATTCTGGTCATTGCACACATACAGTCATTAAACATACAGTAAGTGTATAATATATTTTATCTACATTTTAAATAATCCAATTTTAATGTATCTTTTTTTTGTATTTCTGTTTTTATACATTAGAGTCACAATAAAAATCAAAATGTTAATGATAAATTTGTTAACTTAAATGATTCAACAGATGGAATATCAAAAGGGTTGGAAACAAGTACAAATTGTGATGATCATATGAATCTTCTGGACGGCGATGAAGATCTATTTTTAAATATTGAATAGTAATTATATGTTTTGATTTATGTTTTTTGTTTAACTTCAAATATAACTACAAATTTTTGTTAATTGAATTAAATTAAATGAACTTACTAAATGGAAACACTTTTGTCTAATATTACGGATACTTCACCTATTTATTAAGGTTGATTTAAGTATATACCAAAGTCAGTGCGAAAAAGGAATCATAATTTTAAATAAAAAAATTTACATTTTAAGGGCAGGAAAAGTAATTTGATGCTTTGATGAGAAATTTTTATGGGAAGATATGTACGTGTATATTATTAAAATCTTTAAATTCATTGCTTAGAAGCTGTGTACAATAAACCAACGGAACTAAACAATAAACTATAAAATAATATCTCACATATGAGCACAACAAATAAAGAACAAACCCGTTTTTTTTTCTTTACATATTTTTAATATTTCTGTTTGCACATTTCAATATTTATTATGATTATTAAAAATTAAAAAAGAAATAAAAAATTATTTAAATGTGTGTAACAATTAAATAAATTAAATTAAAATCGGATATGAATTAACCCAGATATACCGAGAGTCCTAAATATAGGCCAACAAACACACAATTCAAATTAAAATTTGAGCGCTTAATAAATAGTTTTAATAACATATCAGCAAAAATAAAAAAAAGAATTTATTTTCAGCATATCTGTATTAAATCAATTGTTTTTATAAGAAGACGCTCGCTCACATACATATATGAATTAATACTACAACCGTTTATTCCGTCAAATAAAGTTTTTTCTTTTTATTTTATAAAATAGAACACAAAAATCTTAAATAATTAATAAAAATATTAAAAATTAAAAACCAAACTTATAACTAAATTAATTAAAAATATAAGAAAAAAAAAGAACTATTTTCATCGTTATCACATTTTCTACCTCTTTTTTTTTAGTTTCTTTTCTTTTTAATAATTAATTTTAAAAATTATTTTAATTAACATTTTATTATTAATATAAAAACGAAGAAACGAAGAAAGTTCAAATAAAATTTTTATAATTGACAAAATATAACAAAGGAATAATTTCAATAGTTTTTTATTATGTGAGAAGTGTAATTATTATTTTAGCTTGTGATCCTGACACAGCATTCGGTATATATTTTATACAAGAAAAAAAAAATGATATTTTGAAAGTAAATTGCGCAAGATGTTTAGAATTATATTAATTAATAATTTACAAGTAAAATAATGAATGAATATAGAATAATGTTTTGGTTTATGGCACAAGGTTTTGTTTTCTGAGCAGTACATTCATTATACATTTTTGGTGTGGTCAAATATGCTCAATTATCATAATAAATATATATTATATAGATTGAGATTGATATTCTTTGCCGAAAGAATCCATTCACAAGCTTACAAAAAAATAAAACATAAAAAAATAAAATGTACATAATAAAATTACATATTAAAATAGCAATGCAGCACAACAAATAATACACGTAATTAAAAAAAAATTAGCTGGCCACTAAAGTATTGCTCGTGCAGTAAAGAGATTATATTGAAATGAAAAAAAATTCCTTAATAAATTCTTAATAATCAGTTTGGTGTAACAACTTATTATTTTCACAGATATCGACGAATTAATGTGAAAAATTGTTCGGTTGTACATATGGAGAAATTTCTACATTATTATTTTAAATCAGTTGCACAAAAATATAAGTCCTATATTTCAGGTACAAAATCTGTAAAGGCTATATTATTTAAACGAACAAAAACATAACAAACTAATAACATATTAATGAAAGCAGTAATTTTCCATACAACAATAATTTATCTGTAAAAGTAATAACTTGTTATAATTTATAATTAACAGATTATGAAGAATTTATTTTTAATTTATCAAGATATTTTCGTTTGTTTTCAATAATTATAAACATCACTTCATTAGACTTCAGGGAGCTAACTTTTTTAACTGTGCAAATCTTGTATTTGTTTGGCGTATTGCATATTCCCATAAATGCAGGAACGAATATGACATGCTTGATACATGCAGTTAGTATAGAAATTATTAAAGCTGTTATAAGCTATAAAAAATAAAGGAAAAAAAAATCATATTAATGAATCTCTAAATATACTCTGTTTTATTATACATATATGTATTTATATATACTCGTATATATATTTTAATTTTCTTTTAAAAATATCACTTTTAACTTATTATTTTTATTTTGTTTATCCTTTAATTTTTAAAATATTTTTGTAATACCAAATATTTTGTTTTACTTTTATAAAATTATAATTAATTTGTTCTTTTTCTATGTACATTTATTACTCAAAAATATGTATTCAATTTATTAATTATAAATTAATATACAAAGTAAATAAATTCTCCGCATCATATCTATACTTAATTATACAAAAAAAAAAAAAAATTAAAAAAATACAATAAGTGATAGAAACCATTCATATAATAAAGACGAACTGGAGAAGAAGTAAGATGATGTTTAATTGACAAATGTACTATATTTATTCTGAATAGTAAAATATTCTATATCCTCTTGCTACAGTTTTGCATTATTTAATTTAAAATGAAGGTTTCATTATCATTCGTTTACAAAATAATCGAATCACAAACTACATTTTGAATTCTATTAATATTATTATTATTATTTATATCTGTTAAATTTATATAACAACATATCAATTTAGCAGCCTTTTTCAATAAAAATCTGGCAAAAATAAAAAAAAAAAAACCATACAATTTCTTTTATACCAATCGAAAAAAAATATATAAACAAATACTTTGTACAACAAAAACCATTGAGTTCGTTATCTTGCTGTGGATTTAGCAATCTGGATACGCATCATAAATTTCTTCGTATTTAAATAAAATTTACAATAATTGATCTAAATGATTTTATAAATATTCGTCGATTAAACAAAAATTGATCTGTGAAAAAGGACACGAACAAAACAATTTATATTTATCCTAAATGATAACGAAGCGCAAAATAATCATTTTTAGCAATCAGATGGATCTGATCAGAGAAAACGAACTCACACTTAATGACCATAAATTAACGATAAATTTTTTACTTAATTATTTACATATTTTTAAATTTATTGTTTATTCTGTGAGAAATGTTTGTTTATATATTAATTATTTATTGGCACCTAAAAAAAAATAAAAAGTGGCTCATGTTTTTCCTTATTCTTTTTTTTTTTTGCTAGATTCTTATTCTCAAAATTATTGAATTAGCAAAGAAAAATAAAATACAAACTTAACATAAACAAAAAAAAAATTATTATGAAGCAAATTAATTTATAAAATTATGGTTATATACATTTTATATATAAATCTAACTAAACACAGACTTAATAGATCTAAGATCACATAAGATCATAAATAATATTTGAAATTTTATTGTTAGCTTTTGTGCACGAATATTTTGTATAAATATAGTTGTGTAAATGTAGTTTTATGTATTATATATTATTAATTAGGACTCGAGGTATATTGTATATACTCGTATAACTCAAAATAATAAATGATTTCAGTAACTGAACCTTGTATATAATATAGCATAATTTTTCATTAGCATATGCGGTTGTTATAATAATATTACAATCTATACTATTATGAATCTGTTTTTCAAATACTGTTCTATAATCTTTTATCGGAAAAACATAGGAAATAAAAATAATAGTTTACATATTATATGGATTTTGAATTAAAATTTAAAAAAAACATCAAACTATTTTCATTTCCGATAATTACTCGGCTAAACAAAAAGCGTCATTCCACATCTATATGTGTAAAGAAATGGATAATATGGTATTCCCCAAAGTGTTCACTAATTTATATGTATTGCATATAATTTGTTTATATGTTAGTAATTTTTTGTTTTAAATGTGTGTAAATTAACAGGATAGAAATTAATTTAAATTATAAATAAATTAGTTCTTATCAATTATGACGAGTTATATTTTTTTTTACATAGTCCTAATTTGAATTTAAATTTTTATATGAAATTCTTGTATGTTTTAGTTTTAGGATACAGTTTTTTTTCTTTCTTTTTTTTAATAATTTACCTACTATTACAAAATTAAAAATAATATATATATATATATGTAAAGAGAACAGTAAATTATTAATAAATTTCGGAACAATATGAGATATTAAAATATATATATATATATATAAATAAATTAAGCAGCATCATAAAAATCACTATTAAAATGTCGCGTTAGTACATAAACAACAGCTTCGTATGTTGCCATCATAATTGCTGTATTAGGTATTTGTCGTACTAATTGTGTTGCTAAACCTCTATTATAATAAAATAATTGATAGAAAAATTAAAAACCATTTAAAATAAAAAATATAAGCGAATAATTGTATTCAATTTTTTTCTTACCTATAAATTCCAGCTTTACCTTCTTCTTTCCATACTGTATGTAATGTTTGCCAAAAACTACGATATTTATTACCTTCTTCTCTTAATCTAGTTCTAGCTACTTCATGTGGATATGCAATACATGATGCTGTTGTTTTTGATATTGCACCAGCTAACATAAATTCCATAAAATCTCTTGATGTTTTACCATCTGATGGATGTGTTTGGCGTAATTCAATCTATCAGTTAAATTAAATTAATTACGATAAATTACACAGTAAGTATGTTTATGTAATAAAAATATAATTTATTGTACGCAAATAGTGAGAGCTTAATAAAAAAAAAATTTCAAATTACCAATTTTGCTTTAATAGCTTCATAAATAACAAAATGTATAACCGTTTCAGATATTCCAAAATAACTAGCTGTAATTCCTTTATAAAAACCAGTAAGTCCTGATTGTTTATATATTCGTCGAATACATTCACGTACTGTCATTTTATTTTTTGCATCTAAATCTAATTGTAAACGAGTTTTAATAAACCATATGGGATTTGTTGCAGTGGATGCTGCAAAACCAGCACACGATGCACTTAAAATGTGTACTAAAGGTGAGTCTGTTGGAAAATTTCTAGAAATTGAATAATGTTTAATTAATTTAATCTGTATTTATAATATATATATATAAATATGGTTATGTATGAATATGTAAATTGTATTCAATTCATCAACAGTATAGGATAGGATCTCAACAGTACAAAAAAAAATCCAAGGCCCACATCTAATTGTATAATTACGTTTATCAATATAATTATCAAGTTGTGTTACTCCAAGTGATGCATATATATCATTTATATACCAAACACCATTATATTCAAATTGGAAAATTCATTTGAAAGGCATGGTATATAATAATTTACCAACAGTTAAATCCTATATACCTGAAAATCTAATTTTAAGTTTCATGATGCTTCATTTAAAACAATTAAATTTTTTCATAATGAAATGCAGGCCACAAACTTTCAAATATTCTAAATTTATTGGGTATTTGAATCCTAAAATCATAAACAGCTTATTTGCATCATAATTGAACATTAAAAAACCGGTGATCGAAGATTTAAAGTTTCCTGTATTTCACAGACGAACGGAACAAATATATACGAATGAATTAGTTCGCCTAACATTTCTTGTGCAACATTGCAAGAACGATGGGGTTCCTCATACTGGAGAGTAGGTGCTTTAAAGACCTAACATAATGTTTATAAAAATATTGGAATGATTTTAGAAAATGGTTAGCATTTAAATAATATAATTAGCAAATAAACTTACTGTAATTTATTTAATGAAGCCTTAGTTTGTGAATATGCACAAAAATAAATTGCTCTTGATGGTGCTACGCCAACAATATTAGGTCCAAGTCCTTTAAATAATGCACGTGAGCCTTCTGTTTGTACTATAAGTCTATATATAAATATACGGAAATAAAAACATATAACATTTTATTATAAAATGGCAATTAATTAATTTCTATATCAAATTTAAATTTAAATTAATTGCTTATTACCTTAAACATTGCATTATACTTATTGATTTTGCAGATGATGACATTCCACAATGTGAAATTGCTATTACCTGTATGGAAAAATATAAAAATTGAGATTTTTTTACATATTTTTTTTGTTTGTATTCATTCATAAATTAAATTTTAAAACGAAAATTGATAACACCATAAACGTATATAGTGTAAAAATTGATAAAATAAAAAATTTGTAATGTGACATAACATTTCACTATATATACCAATATTTTATATGTTATCAATTTTTATGTGCATATGTTTGGTTCATTTGTGTGTGACGATTCAAAAACAGACATTTAGTCTTGTGACATTCTATCTTACTGTAGTAGGAGCCACCACAAAATTTACCAAAAAGTGTTTTTTTCCGAAACATTCACTGACCAGTTACCAATAATCGATTACATATGAAAACAAAAATAAATGAACATGACTGTGAGTATAAAAAATAATAAAACTTAATTGCTAACGAATGGTTTTGTAACAATTAAATACATAATTTCTTTTATATACAATAATAATAATAATAGAATTTCTATAATGTAAATATAAACAATTATTGACACGATTTGCATGTTGACATATTAAATTTTATGATTTTAGTTAGCCGTAATACACCAGAGGAAATTTGTTATTACATATATAGCAGTATTTTAAAAAAAACAAAATAAAAAATTATAATGTACAAAGTGCAAATGCAACTGGTACAATGGCATAGTAATAATGCGATAAAAAAAATATGCCGATTATGCAATGGCTTAAATAAGTAAGTTTGTTGAAAGCGAAATTACATAAAAATTTCGAAATAACTATTAATATAAAATAAAATTCTTTTTTTTTTAAGAAATGTCACGCAAATCTTATATACATAATAGCATAATTATTTAATTATGTTCATGTTCAATTGTATCATGGACCAATATTGTATAATATCAACAGACGTTTTCCAACCGTACAGTTGGGAAATAGAGTAGGCGTAGAACCATTCAAAATCGATTATATGATGAATTGTGATACCTCGGTAGAGCAACAAGTAGGGGCTTGGAAGAAGTGCAAAGAAATGAGAATGTATATTCAAATGTCGAAAATGGGGATGGATCGGTTATCCCGTGAGCAGAAATGTGGAGCATATAACGAGAAAACTTTTGGAATGACATACACATGGGTAATAGGAGTGTGTGTGTGGGGGCCATTAAGGAGTACATGCCGCAGAACTGTAATTACTTTAGTAGAATCACTGACGTGACGTTTAAACTTTTGTCTGATAATATAACAAGATGGCAATTTTTTATTGATACTATATGCTTCCTTGCAGAGTAAAAGAAACTAATAATGATGATGCATTGACAAAAAATAAAAATAAAAATAAAATATGACCTTATAATTACTAGCAGATAAGTTCTGGCAAATGTGTATGTAATTACGTGCCAATTATATATATATATTATATTTTTATATACGAAATAAACAATAAGACGGCGCTAATTATTTTAAAACCGCAATTCTAATGATCATATAATCATAAATATAATATAATAATATAGATTTATTTATTTCAATATTTATTATAATATTATATTATAGTATTAATTTATAAACTATAAAAATTGAATAATTTAATCAAGAATTAATTATAATTTTACGCAGAATATATTTTTAATTTATTATAAGTACACAAATAAATAAAAATATTGCATTTATTATTTATGTAAATATAATATTTAAATTTCATAATATTTTCTATTTTTATATAATTATTGCAATTTTTATTATGACAAATTATTTATATTTATTTGTGTATATACAATATTATATTGCTATACTCGAACAATGAAACCTTATAATAATATTAATAATAATAATAATAATAATAAGGTGAATAACATTTTAAAACAAATATATTTTGTAAATAAACTGATGGTTTACTTTTAAATACGACGACGATGGGTGGATTGATAAATAGATAGCTTATAGTAAATTAATAATATGTGTATATATTAATTGATATGTAATTATTAAGTTACTATATAAATACCTTACAATAGTATAGTAATAGATATAGTAAAAGATATAGTATAGTATAAGTATAGTAAAAGATTGTTAAATATTAGTCAAATATTGTTATAATGCACATGGAATATTTTGGTGATAGTTAACGAACACAAATGTTGTCTACTGATTGGTTTCTATTATTATGCCATTGTGAAAAATTTGGTAATTGCTCATACAAACGTACGACGTACGACGATCATTCAAATAAATATGTAATATAAAATACTCTACTACACTATTTACAAATTATTTATTAGTTATTATAGGAACGACCACAGAAACGTTATCAAATGTAAATTTCTCGCAAATTAATATTTTTATATATTGAATTTATATATACCTTTATCAGAAAAGCATATTCCCCAATTCAAATAAATTAACAGATGAAGATTTTTTTTTTCATATTATTATAATAATTATTACCATATATATATTTATTTTAAGTATACCAGAGATGAATATAAAATATAATTTATTTAAATTACTGAATTGGGTTGTATTTATTGATGTTAAAATAGAATAAGCTGAATATAATATATAAGTTTCATTTCAATATATGTTAACATCATTATTTATCATGGAAAAAGATATAAACTACAATATATAATAAGTAATAATCATTTTTAGCCATATATACCATATATTCGTCAGACTGATTGTGAGTGTATATTCAATAATTTAATGTAATCACATATATATATATATTGAACAAATTACATAGATATATTTAATTCTAATCAGTCGTAGTAATTTGTGATGGTCGATAATTATAATAATATATATATATGATATGATCATGATCATGATGGATACACGAATACTTTACTGCAAATTGTTGTAAATTTTTAAATAAATATAATTATTGACATAATTTAATTAACATAAATATGTAAATTATTGCTTTATCGTAAAGGAAATGAGATGTGTAATGTATATAGAAGTAATTTAATCAGATACTTATAACAATAATATAATCCGACAAACCCGACATATTATAATGTTATGGAAAAAAAAATGAAACGCAACTTAAAAAAAAAATAAAAATAAAGAAATTCTTAGACGTTAATTTGTGTTCTTTCTTTATTTTTTTTTTTTTTATTTATCAATTTATTACCGCGTATTTATTTGATTTAAAAATAATGAAAGACATAGACAACAATTTAATTCACATTTTTATCATCCTTTTTTGTTATTAAAAATACTATAAATATATGTTTTTATCAAATTTACAAATGTCTAATTTGAATGCATTTTTATTATATTTTGATGATTTGAAGATATGACTAATTAAAATATTATACAATTACGTATCGGTAGTATGTACAATATTATGTGTGCGTGGGTGTGCAGGTATTCTTTGTATAATGTAGTTGTTTACCATTAACTATTTATTTTTATGATAAATGTTTTTACACTACACTATAGAAAATTTTAAATTACTTTTATCGAAATAAATTAAAAAAATGCTGCTGAATTGAATAGAATTGATCGAATATGACTTTCAGGGATAGTTCTGCGTATAGGCTATGAAACAGTTTGAAAATGGTTTTCACGAGAAAAATGAACGGTTGTCTTGAAGATGCAATGAACGGTTGGTAATCCACAGAAGATGTTGGACGAAAATTATTCAAACTTTGCAAAAGTTCATAGATATAATAATAACGAATATTAATGAGTATTAAACGCTTCGGTTATTGTATGTTTAAAATAAATTTGATAATTTACCAAACAATGAAATGGAATACACATATGCGCACACCTAATATAAAAAATAAAAATTAATATAACGCGTATATAACGCAAAATTCTTATCAATTTACAGATTAAAATAATGAACGAAATAATAATAATAATAATAATAATATTTATAAGGTATGAAATGTATATACATTTTTTGTAGTTATATTTTTATTTATTTATTTTTTTTTTTTTTCGTTAAATGTGTGATAATAAAAATCTCGTTATTTATATTTTATTTACAAATAAAGTTATTATTGTATTGGTTTTTGTTAATTATGAAAAAAAAAAACGAAAAAGTTTGTTTGTTTTTTATTCGATAAGATTATAAGAAATAAATTTGAAATTGACCTAATTGTTAAATGGTAAAATCAATTCCGAAGTTTTGTCATAATTTTTATTTTTTGCATATATCATGTAACTATTGCACTATTGTCATACACTAAATCAGATTGACAGCATATATGTACGATAATTGTATAAACTCAACCATCATATCAGTGTTAGCTAAATTTGAGAAGATCAATAGTTAAGAGTCATACTCTATCTATATCATTGGCATCTAATAGATAACATCATCAGAAATGCTTGCAAATGACGTCAAATCAAGGAATACTTTTGGTGAACCTAACATTGGAATATAATTCAGATACTGAAATTTTAAATAGTAATCGTGCCGCATGAGATGTATTAAAATATTTTTATAAATTTATGTAAACATTAAAATTTGTGTGTGTATACTTTGACGAAAGAAATAGGACACAATTATATTAAAGAATTTGATAGAAAGCAACTCACAATTTTTTAATTTTTAGGTGTAATTTACATTTGAGATCTAAAAAAAAAAAAAAAAAATTATTAAACATATTTTAGTTTCTTAAACAATAACACAGGAAATGAGCTTAAATCTTAATTTAATAAAATGTACATAAGTATATTGATGCGTATGTCTGTAATATTTACGTGTATGTACAATATACAACCAATTTTAAATATAGGTAATTTTAAAATTATTTCTTAGCTTGCATAAAAAAAAAAAAAACGTTTCATTACATTTAATTTATTGAAAATTTCAATGGTCGTTATTTTACTTTAATTTTAAAACAATATTTATTATATACTTTTATTATTAAATAATAATCAGCTCTTTTTAAATTATATAAATTGACCGATATAATAATTTATTAAACAATAAATAATAAATAATAATATTTTCAGTTATTCAATTATTTATATTAACCTAAAAATTAATCCATTAATATGTATGGAGTTTATTGAAAAAGTAATATATTGTATGTATACACACAGCCAACTACACACCAGTTTTAATTAATTAATTAAACTTTCGATTTTTATTAGAAACATGCGATTTTCAAATTTTAACACTAAATTTGTAGATAACCACCGAATAGTTTTAAATAATAAAGACCGTAACCTAACCATAAGATATAATTAACCAGAATTAGTTATGTGTAAAAACCCTCAGTAGCGCAGCGGCATAGCGCCGAAATATATATATATATATTATTAATCATGAAATATAGGCGGTTCAATGTCCGCTATTTTTCATAGGAAATTTTTCGGTATTTATATTAATACTGAAATTTTTCTGCTGGGTGACCATTTGTTCGTTTATGGAATAAAAAGAAAAACGGATATCTTTGAAAATATGGTGTTGGACGCTATTCAAAGATTAACAATGTCTGCACACCTAATCACCCATATAAAAATAATAGTATTTTGAAAAACATCGATCGTTCGTTAATTACGTTAGAATATCAGATATTACTATTTCTAATATATGCGTATATGCAAATATTAATAAAATAATATTACGAACCTGTGGCCGTTTTCTAAGTATTGTTGTACACAAACTTCTTCGTTGTTCTGGTCGAAGTGCAGCTTCAGACGATGCATTTGGTGGACCACTATTTCCAGAGTTATCTGATAGTCGTGGTGGATATGCAAATGCTGATGAACTTTGTAAACGTGTTTTAACTACTTCTAATGGACAAGTAACAATAGCTCCAACAGTGCCAGCCGTTCTACAAGATAAATTAAAAAACAATTAATAATAAAAAACATATATATATAACAAATGGTAATTGTAACAATATATAGAATTTATACAGGTATAGATATTTTGTAATTTTTACATCGTGTTTGAAGAGGATTATACTTTTTTAAATTGCGATAATTTATTGTAATATTTTCGGAAATGTATATGATAAAAATTGATTTTAAATAAAAAAAAAAAAAATGCAATTGAAAATAACATACAGAAAGATTTATTAAAGCCAAACAATATCTTCTTAATATTTGAAATATGTATTATGTGATATAAAAATAGCACAATATTATAATTATAATACAATATACGTTGGCGTTCTGCGTTGTTTTTATTTGAACATTAAACAATATTATATTATTTCAGAATTTTAATATCTTTTTTTTGTTTGTATATATATTTTAGTAGTTATATTGTGTTGACGCGTATCGCGTCTATCATATTATTATAATATTTAAATATAAAAGATAGATATACCCATATACAATATATTTATTTTTTCAAATATATAGTTAAAACATGTTTTTGTGTTTTATTTATCTATACAGGGTTGATTAGAAGGTACCAGACCAAACATCCATAGTTACTCTTATCTATGATGAATTCAAATAATCAAAATTATCGCTTATTATTTATGATATATTGTCTCTGGAATTTTTTCTGATAGTTACAACATATAATAATTCAAATAATTCATATATAATGTTGAAGGAAAATGAAAACCGAATTACCAAAGATTTGTTTATATTTAGAACAAAAATTATTCTTGATTAATAAACCCATTCAAATTTTATATAAAATATACTGAAACATTCTACATGGAAAAAATACGAAAATTAACACTGACAATGGGTGGTGTCGTTGACATGTATTTTTTAATACACTCTGCATATATACACGGTTAAAAATAACCTGTTGGGTAAATTTAAGTTGATGGGTAACTATAAAAGTTTGCAGATTTTAAATTAAATTTAAATTATTGTGTTTGTTGTTCCAACAATATTTAATAGGAAAAAAAAAATTAAAATACATATATAGAATATCAAAAGGAAATGAAAGGAACAGAGTAGATAAATAATATATTATTGATTGGATGTGTTTAATCAGCATAACTTAAAAAAAAAACTATGGAAAAAAATGATACTCTTAAATCAACTCCAAAATATGGTTAGTTATTATATAGTTCAGTTTTTTGTACACATACATAAATTTCTATATTTAAATATACTTACAATTATTTCAAAACTTTAACCTTATGCCTAATATTAAAATATTGCAAATTTATTATTGTGATATGAAAAAATAAAAATATTTTTGTATTTGTATATCATTTACATATTCATTTGTGTGTATATATTGTGTAGTTTTGTTTTGCTAAAGAAGACGACTATAATAATAATAATAATAATAATAATACTATTATGGCAGAGGTAAATTATTACCATTAATAAGCGCATTTAAAATACATCCGAGTATATAATATACAATAAATATTGTATATATATATATATTTTAAGTACATAAATACACATTTAACCATATAAAATCTGCAAATACATATATGTATTAAAAAAAAGTAGCGCATAATACACACAATCAGCCGGCCGGAATGTTTACATATTTATTTTTTTGATTATGTTTTTATTAATTATATATAATATTGTATATATATATATCTGTAGAGCCAAAAACATTCAGTAACCTCGTGTTCATATTAAAAATAATATTATAAAATTAAATGTTATATGTGTTTTTTGGTTGTGAATGTATAAAAAAAAGCTACAGAAAAAACACATATACATAAATATAGATAATAAATAAAATTATATATGTATAAAAATACTAATTTGACTGACTATATAACACACAACATATTCATATGTGAATCTTATCAAAATGCTTATAATTGAAAAAAAAAAATAATATAATCTATTATAATTTTTTATATTTCGTATATAGTTAATAATATTTATAGTCTTTCATTTCATTTTTCTATAATATATGTAGTTTGTAATTCTTCTAAATCTTTTACCCACATCATCTATCTATTTAATTACATATTTACATAGGCACATTATGCAGTCGATTGCAAAAAATAACTTAATAATTTTGTATATATTCTATCGCCCAACGATCCTTTTAATTTATTTCCAACGCCATTTAGTATAAGAGGTATGTGGTAATTTTCCATTTACTTAAATATACAATTTACTACGTATTACTAATTAATTACTAATAGAATATACTCAGTGGCGTAGTGAATAACGTTCGCGCATACTAATCACAATCGTAAAATAAAAAGTGAAATTTATATATGACTTTTTGGTGGTATTTATTTTAATAATATATATTATATACCATTTGTTCGTTTACATGGAAGTTAAAATGAAACGAATATCTTTGAAAAATATGGTGTTGTGAATGTTACCGCTAAAGATTAACAATATCTGCACTCGTACACCAACATGATTACTCATGTAAATATAATGAAATTAAGAATACAGCTATATAATTGTTGATCAATTGGTGAATGGTTATATTTTTTTGCCTTGCCATGACTGTAGTGTTGAATGTTTGATAGATGCCACAAAATTTGGAGTAAAAACTTACGTATTACATACATGAATAATAATCAATGGTTAAATTGTTAAGTGATTGTTACATATACTTTCAAATGCAATGTAATGATTACAGATTTTAATTACCACATAGAGCGTATGTTAAATATTCAAAAAAATGGATTGAACAGTACATTTTAAAAGATAAACACTAGAACTGCCAATGTTAAAAAGTAATCGATACATAAACCATTAGTTTGTGTAAGTCAATAGTACAACACATGGCATAGCTTATTAAGAAAAACAAGTTTATTTGGACTATATGAGATTTATAGTTGAAGATAATCATAGTAAATTTTTACAATACATTATATTATTATAAGTTTATGAGTAGGTGTATATACGCAGAGTTAATCAAAGACATTACCGCTTTCAAAATCATTCATCGTTTATGGTTACCAAACGAATATGGACCCAATCGGTAACTTCAGCTATTATTATGGACATATTGTTATTTATTCGTATATATACATTATTTTTTCAACTTTTATAAATTTAATAACAATATTATTATTTTAATCTATATTAAATAATTTTTCTGAATAAATTGAATACAATTTAAAATAAATTGATAACAATTTTTATATGGCAGCGTATACTTATAGTATTAGATATTGGTATATGGTTTAATAATTATTATAATCATGTTTATTTTTCGTATATGTGTGTATTACTTGTTATGCTATTTATATATAGTATTTTATATTTAATTACAATTCATAATCCATCAAATAAATGATCATATATATATACGCGTCATATAATAAAATATTGAAATATTTTTGTGCGATATATGTAAAACAAAATTATTTATATACAAAATATTGTATACATTTTTATAGAATCAGTGTGATTCATTTTATTTTTATTAAATACATATTAATGAAATGTAATATATTGAAAGTCTACCACTTTATAAATGATTATATATATTGAAAAACATTTTCGAATTAGAATATTATAAACCATATGATGAGTCAGCTAATTGTGTAATTGTTCATATATAGAATTTATATGCTAAACAAAACAATGATAGCTTGAACCTCAACTTTGGTACATATATTTATTATGCCAATAAGTTAAAATTTCATAAATCATATATTCACATGAATAAGTTGAGATTGAAGGTTGCATTTGTGTTTTTAAAACATTGCTTTATCTACAAAAAACATTTTGTGAATCCCACATTGAAATTCGTATATTCTACTGAAATTCTTCTATATATACTATCAAAATATATAGGTCAATATTTCAATTTGAACTTATAAAGTTTATACGCGCATACACAGATAAATTATCATGAAATGTTTTCAAATTTGAATACTGCTTATTTATATATATATATGTGGTATATAGATACGGAAACGTGAACCTTGAATTTTATAAAAAAATTAATTCCTTCTCGTTTTAAGAATATAATTGATTAAACAACTTTGTTTTTGTTTATTTTTTATTTATTACTTCAAATATCTCTATAGTTTCCGATTTTTTTTTCTCTATAGATAATATAATCAATGTCATGTCATATACAATAAAAAAAAAAAAAAAAGATGTATATTTTTAATAATGGAAATTTATTTAATATGCATTTTTTTAAAGTTTTGCTTGTTCAGTAAAAAAATAAATAATTAATATAAATAAATTTTGGATGAAAGAGTTTTATTTTTATCTAGCTCAAATTATTTGCTATTTGAATCATAAGATAAATTAAGTTATTTATATATTTATTTAATTTTGCTATTTATTTCAGTCGTTATAATCAAGACGGAAAGTCAATGTACCAACGAATTGTTTAATATACATACCCAGAAATTGTTAATGCATATATATTTCCAGTCCAGTTCGTATATAAACTGTTATTGTTAGACAAAGAACTTTAAGTGTGTGACGATTAAATAATAATGAAACCAGGAATTAATGGTAATATTAAAAATTTTGGGTGAGTTTCCATTAAAAAATATTATCCTATTCTATATACACACAAAACGAATGGATGTTTCACTAGTGCACCCATTTAAGAATGTTTCAATTGATACACTACCTACATCGAAACATAATTGAAAGACAAATTGATGAATAGTAATATATATACTCACACACATACGGAGTAATTTACCAACTTGATTACCATCATGTTAGATATATAGATAATCGTGTGGCATACTATTGTTTGAACTGAATGGTGTTCTTATGCCCCCATGCATAAATACATTTACTTCATTATTTTCAAATATATATATGTTATAATATACATTCTATCGCACTTCGTATAATCGCCAAATATAAACATTTATTTAAGTCAATATCTAAAATTACGTGAAAATAAAAAATAATTTATATTTAATTTTATCATGAAGGACAAAACACAATTTTAATAATAAAATAATTTGACTCAAAATAACATAGAGTTAAAAAAAAAACACACACAAACATTTAATTTATGTGTTTTTTTTTTCTATTCTATTCTACATTTTCATGTTCACTCGTCAATGTATTTGCTATATTTGTAAGAAAACATCTATGTGACTTAACGTAATGCAAAATATTGTATATATCTAGGATAATTATCAGTGTATAAAATATGAATTAAAACAAATATTTATATTTATAAACTTATAACAACTATAAAATCATCTCTATATTGACTTTCATCTTCGTTTCGCACATTGTTGCATACATTTTGTATACAAGGAAATTATGAAACATTTCGTCCTATATGAAAAACGTGAAAATTAATAGTAATTTAAAGTATATATATATAGAGCTATTGTAATATGCAACATTAAGATAATATATACAATATAGTTAAGAAGTAAACTCAGGTAAAATACGTTTGCTATGTATGCGTTGAGGTGCGTTTATGTAATTATAATTTTATATTTGTTTTTATAATAATATATATAAAGAAAATTTCGTGTTTTTAATTGATACCCGTCGTCTGCGTTAAATATTTTTCAAACCCCTGTATTGTGTGTAAAAGTACATACAATATATATGAAAAATGAAATACGTAATCAAAACAATAATTTTTTTTCTTATTTATAATATTTTTTAATATTTTTTTTCTTCTTTTAATACGTACAGTATAAAATGCGTAATCAAAACAAATTATTAATTTTTTTTTTCCTTATTTACAATAATATTATTATATTATTACATTTGTTTTTCTGAATTTCTAGTTAATCATCTGGTTTAAATTGGTTTTTCCGAAAGAGAGTACTATTCTTATTTTCATTAATGTTGCTATTTTATTATACTTATTATATTTATTATACGTTTTATTACACAAATAGATGATAACTTTTAAGTAACTTTTGACATGTATTTCAACTACACCATATATATATATATATATAGATAGAATGTTTATGTTCATAATAAAGTGGGATTTATCAAGTTTTGTATACACATTTACATACTCCTATTTTGTATAAATGATATATATATACAATATATTTTGAAAGTAATAACTATTGTATAATATTTCTATATTCATTTATTTGAATGTGTTTGCATGCGTGTTTTATTTTTTTATTAATAGTCAAACGAAATATGTTAATTATCAATTGTCAATCAATGAACTGTACGGAACAAGGACAGCAAATATATAAGTTCATGTAATTTTTGCTAGAGCAAAATGTCAAGACTTGCTGCTTATCATATGATAATTATAAATTAATAAAGAAAAAAAAACTTGCATAATGTGGAACGGATCAATGCACTTTGTTATATTTGAAAAACAAGTCTTTATATTTATAATATAATAGAATTTTGTAAATATTTCATTTAAATTATAATTACATAGTTGAGATATTTGAGGAAAAAATGTACGCAATTAAGATTAATTAATTGTTCTAGAAGAGAAATTATATAAGTAATGAATTCCACAATTTATTATTATTATATTATTATTGTATATTTAGTCTTTACCCATATTGTGTATATAGTTCTTATGAAGTATATTGCAATTAAGGAAAACATTTGTTATTCATGTTGGTAAATTACTTTTATTTGGTCTGCAATTGATAATTAAAAGGTGGTAAATTTTTTCGTCTTTTATATATGTGATCAGCTCTTATAATATTTAGCTATAAAGACATAGTCGTCTCTTTGGGCTAAGATGTTGTTATAAAAAAAAAATGATTTAAATAAGTGTGCAAAAACACCATACCATCCAAATTATACATATTTACAGCGTCCCAATAAAGATTTATTTGTATTGAAGTACTATTTATATTTCCACACATATTTATACAACAACATAAATCATTTTATAAAATTAGCGTCCGATAAATCATCATTATATTATAAATAATGCATTTTTGTGAGATATATTTAAGATTTTAAAATGCTTTTTAACTATTTCCAAGGACAAAGCATGCTTTCTTTTGCCATATAACCATTCTTTACTGATTATTTCACCATATATAAATATATAAGGCTTGCAACACATACAAAATGAGGCTGTCTTGTAACCTATACACAGAGATAGATAATAATTTGGTAATATATAGTAATGTTAAATTACAAGGAATTCATTTCATTCAATTTAAATCGAATAAAAATCAACTATATATTAATTAATATATTATTATAAGAAAAAAATAATAATAATAATAATAAACAGGAAAAATACACAAACACATCAACATGAAAAATTATAAATATAAGAAAAATAAAATCTAACTAAATTTAACAGAAAAAAAATTCGATAAATTTTAATTTTATGTTTTTCGCAATGTTTATATTATATGTGAAATATAAATGACCTATTTTTCATCGCTTTTTTTTTTTTTTTTTTTACGAGTAAAGATGTGATTTTCCATTAAATTTCCAGATATTTTTTTTGTTTTCATATAAATTATATATTAATTTTTTTAATATTGTTGAGTACATGCAGTGGATTTTATGAGTGCGGTATACAAAATATTCTAAGACTTAATACAGAAACTTTGGTTCTTTTGTTTATAATTGTAATTTGTAATTTAAAAACAAAACAAACGATAAAATATGTAAAAAGAAAAACTGCAGCAATAAAAAAGAACATAATATATTTAAATCAGAAACAGGGAATAAATTGTGGTTCTGCTAATGCATTTATTGTTATTATTGTTATTATTATTGAAAAGTGATTGAATTACATATATTTCTTATATACATGAAAATATAAACAAAAATATACAATTCCATTTAAGAAAAATAAAAAATAAACAAATAAATAACAATAATAATCAATAACATTGATTTTTATTTTTAATATATTATAACAAATCCCTGCGTACAGAGCAAAATCTTTTAATTATTACTATGATCAACAAACTTTTAAATATATGTGTTCAACTTTAATTATGTATCATTCTTCATTAATATATAATAACTATTAATAAATTCATGATTAATCTTATATGTAACATATATGAAAAGAAATAAATTATTATAAATCTTAAATCAGAAAACGAAAGTTGATTTGGAAAATTAAAAATTTTTTACTTAGAATTTACGCTGTATATAAAATATATAATATTTATAATATATAAACATATTATTAAGATTAGATTGTGTAAAATAATAAATATATATGAATAGATAAGTGTGATGATAAGATAATAATTAAGATTATGGATTGTACAAGTTCTATTATTTGTCATTATAATAAAATGTGAATTTATATTAACACTTTTGGTGTCATCACTTATACTTTCTCTATTGTAACGCAACTATGTATATATTATTTTATATTGTCATAATATATAGTTAGTTAGTTATAAATCAAAGATTAAGATCTTTATTATATATATAAATATTTATATATTCTATGTACAATATATGTACAAAAATTATCAGTCAAAAGTTAAAGTTTCCTTATAATTTTTCTCACATTATTCAAATATTAAACGTATCACAATTTTAGATATATGTTTTATGAATGTTACTATAAGTTGTCTGAAGTTCACCATAAACAAAAAGTGTCAGCTAATGTGTTAATTGACAATTCAAAGTTCAACATGTTTATGACGTGATGTATTTGTTAGTATATTTTACGAATATGCTTGACTTTAACATAAAAAATTGTACTCTAAATTAGAAAAAATTAAAATGTCTACAACAGCTGTCTAAGCTGAAGATTAAACTGAATTTGTTGCTTAAGTACACACTGAAAACTTAGTCAATTGTAATTTTAAACCATGCTTTCAACGAACACCAACTCAAGGTTAAATAAAAAAAAAACAGATACAAAAAACATTGATTATAAAAAATACAATTGCTTATTATATTAACAATGTGATTATTGTTTGAATTCTTCAATATATTGGTTCTGGAAATGACTCTCTTTTAAATAATAAACTGTACGTTGCAAAGTGCTAGTTAAAATTCGTTGTATTTCTTATTTTAAATTTAAATATATGAATTAGCTACACATTCCAAATGTGGTGCTTCTTCAGTCATATATTACTTCAATTGGAGCTTATGACATCTAATTAATCTTCATTACAGCCAAGCTGGTAAATATATATTCCGCAAGGTAGTATATAACAATTTACCAATTGTACTACAATTAACGAAAATACAAATGTTTTCATAATTCCATTATTTTTATATGGGTGATCAGCCCATAGTGTGGTTACGACTCTCTTATTATTATTTGTTTATCAGTACAAAAAATATGTTTTGAATTTTAAACAAAAATTAAATATTTTCAAGTGTAATTCAATTATTTAATAATAAATTTTTTTTCTTTTATAAATTTGTATCCATCATTTTCTTATTTAATCGCTTTTTTGCGACAATGTTTAAAGAATGAAATACGGGTTACACATCAACATACTTAATAGATAATTTACCTAATAAGTGGCATGCGAAATAAAATCTATTAAGTTGATAGCTAATTATTAGATAATGGTTTAATTTAATGTATAATGTGAAATCATTCATTTTTGCGGCTATATAAAATAATTACGTTTTATTTTTACAACATATTTTATACAAATAATAATAAACATTACAATATCAACAATATACCAATTATTGTAATAATATATATTTATATAGAAAACATGAAACTTGATAAATACATATATAATTTGATATATATTCGAATGAAGAAAATACCTAAAAAGTATGTAATTATGTAAAATGCAGTTCAATCAATAATTTGTCAAATCTAATAAGTTTAGTAATTAGTAGCTATACTTATATTATGTGTAAAATAAGGTGTTTTTTATGCGTGATAGAATTTACCATAGGCATCATCATGTTTATCAAAATGTTAAAGATTTAGATTCTTATTTTCTTTTCAGTATAGTGTATGTACAACATGGTGAATTGTAATTTTCACATTACAGCAACGTTTTTGAAACTAATGATAAGTTTTATTTATTGAAAGCGATATGGTAGCAATGCCTTTAGGTAGTTCCAACACGCTTTAAAAAACCTCCTTAAATAAATATTAAAATTGTTTGTTGATACATACCCGCCAGCAACAAGATGAATGATGGTATCACGTTCACGTTGTGACATTGCTTTTCAAGGTTATTTGTTGGTTTTTTTTTTTTAAATTTTTTATATCAGTATTTTATTTTATTATTACACGTCTGTTAAAATAATTAGTTTATGTTTTTGTTGTTCTGGTGTATTAAATATAAATTGTTTTTGACATGAGCATATTATTAAAAAAAAAAAAAAACTTCATTTGATTTTAAAATTAAATCATAAATAAGTCACTTTGAGTAAAGGTATATCTTAATATTTAAAGAAACGATAATAATAATAATAATAATAACCATTCAGTAAGAATCACAACAAAATTAATTACGTAGTTTTAAGATATTATAAATAACAGAGGAATTCAAATCAAAGGCACAATATATGCAAGAATGTACTGTAAACAAGCGGAATTTGTAAATAATAAAAAAAAAATTATAATAATTGAAATGTAAACACGCAATTTCTCTATTTTATTGCAAAATTGTTAATCACTGAATGCTCGAATCACGATGCATCAATTATATATTATATTTTATTCTAATGATAACAAACTATATAGCTTAATGTAAATATTTTGCCATTTAACACTTTTTGCAGATAAATTGCATTTCGATATTAAATACATTCAAGAAAAAATTATAAAATTATTAGTTTATGGAATCGTTTTTGTTGCTATTGTTGTTGTTGTTGTTTTTCTAATACTTATTTAATTTACATTTTCAACTTTATTTGTAAGTGCACATTTTTTAAGAACTTTATTTACAATTATTGTTTGTTTTTTTATTTCTGTAACTATACTAATAATTATTATTTTTATATTAATTCAAATGGAAATAAACTCATAAAAAAAAAAAAAAAATTATGTAATATTTTTTATTTGTATATTGTATGATTGATATTTTTTTTATTTAATACAACTTTAAATGTTATTGTTTCCACAATTAATATGCAATTTAACTTTACTTATATATTCTCAAGTGCCACATTTATAAATATTTTAAATAATTTTTTTAATAACTAGTAAATACAATTAATAATAGAAAATTGTAATCCCATCCTATTCGCGTATTGTATTCTATCTTATGCGTGTTAATGTTTTTATTCTGTTACGTCGTTACGTACACCGTCCGTGTCTTATCTATACATTAAAACAAATTCTATTATGATTACACTTTTTTAAAATTATTTTCTTCTTGTTAAGAATATTAGTTCCTTATTATGTGTCTATTTTCATTTTAATATTATAATATCGTTTAATTTATTTTTCGTAATATATTAAAATCTTATTTTTTGTATGTGGTGACTGGTAGATGTGCTTATCAACGAAAATAAACAATAACACTACTGATGTGTGATTATTAAATCGTAAGAAATTGATGAAAAGACATCTTTTTTTGTATAAATATTTGGTTATGTTTTTGTAAAAGTGTTCGTAAATATTACGGCGATGTTGAATAAATTATTATTTCTTTGTTTCTGTTCGTTGATAAATAATATATTAGTGATTAGTATCAACAGCTTTCATTTTAATTGTATAATTTATTTAAAAATATAAATTCTCATGCAAATGACGATCACTTTTGTTCTACTCTCCAACTACATCTACAACAGAAAAGACAATGCAAACAAGAAAAAACAAATGAATTATTGTACTAAATATATACATAAAATTATTTGTTGTTAATCTTGTTTAAATATAGTAAGTTATTTGTAAAAACGATAAGCAAACACAAATGTTAGTAAATTAATAATAATTATTAAAAATAAAATCAAAATTATTTATGTTATGTTTATGATAATAATTTATAAATAAGAAATATAATAAGTCTTTACTTTCATACAGTTGATCATGGTAGAACTCTGTGTGATTTAAAAAAAAAATCGTAAAAACGTCAAAGTTGACGTTTATTTTTATTTACTAAATATGTCTTCTGTGCAAGTGTACGTTTAATTCCTTTCGTATATGTTCCATTTTCCAATTAGAAAATTTACAGAAGTGCCATTTTGTTTGCCATTTCGTATGAGAACATATGTATTGCATTGCAACACATGAATAATGTCCAAAGGATGGAATATAAGGATATATACAGTCAACATATTTTACAACAATAAATTAAATTGATTGAATGAAACCATCATAATCATAATCCAGTCTTAACTCCTTAACAAATATGTATTTGTCAATTGAGACAGAAATTTGTAGATGGAAGTAATTGAAAATTTAGTTCAACAATATTACCTATTCAGTACGTACATATTAATAGAAAATCATTTATATGATAAACAAAAAATGTATTAGTAATGAAAGTATTGTATTCTTTATTGCTATAATAATTATTCTTACATATAATTTTTTAATGATATGATTTATTAATAATTTTTTTATATATAATGGACATTTTCATAATAATTTCTATATTTTTTAAAATTTCATTTATTGGATGAATGAATCAATTTATTGCATAATTACATTATTTTTGAATCACATTATTTTTCTACAATCAAAATAAAATATTTACATTCATTTTATGATTTTATCAATTTTATTTAACATATAAAGAAGAAGAATATACATTTACATACTATTATTTTTATAATATAAATTTAAATATATATTAAATGTACAATGTAGGAATGTAGGAAAGGGAATTCTGAGTTTAGAGGTACAAAAGTATACCAATAGCTACACATACACCACAGAGTAAAATAGTTAAACTACATTTTTGCTTATAATTGTTAATAGTAAAGCTCGATGTGGTATGAGGACATAGGTGTTGGAGAAAAACTGCAGAAAAGCTTTACAACTATATACTCTATGTCGTAGCGATAGCATTCACCGTGCTAAAAGTATTACTCTGCAGTGTATGGGGCTAACTTAATAGGAGGTCAACATTAGGAACAAAATAATGTGTAAGATTGAAGTCCAATGTCAAATACTGTTTGTTTTGATTTGTATATGATTAATAATGGATATTCTATAGTCTCCTGAAAAGTAACTCACGGTTTTTTTTATCCATTTCTTGTTCGTAAAGACTAACAGCTTGTACCTTTCACTAACTCTAAATTACACTGTATAAATAGGTTGTGCCAGAAAATCATTGTATCAAATAAGGTGTTAAGATGAACGAACCTAAATTCGAGCAAGTCATTCATTAGAAATTGCCAGCTATGTTGAATGTTGTGAATTTTCGTAAGTTCCGGTTTATAGGATAACACAAAAAATGTCGATGATAAGTATTACAAAAATATAGACCTAAATTATATATTAGTTTTGCCTTAAAATCACTTTGTTCTCAATTTATGTACCGTTTTTTTGGGTTACATGCATTAAATATGAGTCTAATAAATTTATAATTATGTGTATTCATAAATAGATATATAAATATATTGTATTTAGTATTTTTGGACCAGTAAAAATAAATTTTAATATTAATTTTTAAATAATTTATTTTTTAAAATATATATATATATATATATATATTTGTATTATTAATTTTTCCATAAAATGCTTTTATTTTAATAATTAAATCGGAATTTTAATTAAGTATTATTTATAGTACATAATAAAAATTATAAAGAAAAACCACGTACTTAATATATATATTAATTTTATTCCCATAGAAAATATTAAATTAAAAATTAATTTATATAAAGTGTGTGGGACGGCATCAGAGGCATATTTTTAAATTTGCAAAAATAGATAATTTTACAAAATATATAGAAATTTAATAAATGATTAAATTAAAATAGATATAATTTTTTTTTATTGCATTAAATAAATGTGCATTTTTGTCTTCCTAATTCTGTTATTCATTTAATTATATTATATTGTTTAATAAAATTAAAATTGAAAATAAAAGTAATTTAAAATTACGCTTTCATAAAGTTTTATGGTAATTTAGGTGTGAATTAAATAATTATTTATAATTAATATATAGGTATATTTTTTAATAGTCTTTAAATAAATATCATTCAGATCATATATAATATTATATTTAAGGTATTTTTAAATAAATTTTCATTTTTCTATTATATCGTCTATACAAATAATTTATTTAAATGTGTATTTATTAATTATATATATTTATTTATGATTTTTAGAAATACTTTTAATAATAAATATTTATATCGTACTTTTATTTTATATTAAGTAAATTATTGTTTATTAATTGTTATCACTTTTGTATATTGGAAATTTGTTTATAAATTATTTTAAGTAACTATTTTTAATTTAATATAAATAGAATAGGTATAACATTTGCTTAAACATTCGGTAAAATAAATAGTTTGAGATATAATTTCAGATACAGAATAAGATGGTCAACAGAAAAACTCTACAAATTTATTTATAACTTTTCAATATTAAAATGATTGCTTGACTTTGGTAATTTGGTATGGATAAATAGCATTTATGTAAATTTCACAATATATTCATGAATTGATGTTGTTAGTATATGTTTAATATTTGTATCATTTAATTAAAAAAATAAAAACTACTAATTAAACTACAAATGAATTAAAAAATATATGAAATGTGGTTTCAACTGCACACATTTAATTAGGATTTTAAATTTTATTAGTGTAACTTTAAAATTGTTCATAAATGCATACCCATTCTGTTATTTATTAATCGCTCTCTTTACCACCAGGGTTAAACTAATTGTTAAATATTATTATAGTAAAGCTTTATATTTGCATTCCATTTATACAAATTCTTAAAATATATAATTAATTATGTAATATATTATAATTAAATCACCTCTATATAATGAACAACGGAATTCTTTCTTCGAATTGAAATGTACTTATTCTACGCTACAAGTGCTGCTCAAATAACTTTATATATTTATTTCACATTTATTTAATTTATTCTAATTGTAAAATTATAAATGTTTTCATATATTTTTATATATTTATAATGTATGACGGCGCAGGCAACAAACCTTTACATAATGTATTTAAATTACGATACGTAATTCATAATATCACAACAATTCATCGGATTCAATCGGACTAATGGGAGACATTTCCATACCATCTAATAAGGGAGTTTTTTCTTCAATACAATCTGTTGGTTCGGGTTCTAAATTACCAATAATTTGACTAATGTCATGATGACTTGGCGATGATGAATTGCTACTGCTATCTTCACTATTATTAACATTATCGATATTATTTCTATTTTTATTGTGTTTACTATTTTCTCTATCGCCACCGCAATAGCTACTAACCTTTACTAATTTCTTATTATCAAAATCAGATAATTGAATTGGATTGCAAATATTAACTTCATCATCATTTTCACAATCTGTTATAGCACTTTGTTTAGTTTTTGTTAAACTTAATAAATATCGTTCCGATCTTGATTTTCTCGGTTTGCAAAAATTCAAATTTTTCAATTTGTCTGTATCATAACGATTTGTATTTGTTGTTGATATTTCATTATTTGATGCAACACGGTTACTTAAACGATTATTGAAAATATCCATTACAATATTATTATTATTATTCCAATTTGCGTCATTGCTTGTACCACAACCAGAATCATAAGCTTTACCACTATTATTTCCTCTTCCATTACCACTACTACCACTATTACCACCATAGCCATCATCACCACCACCACCACCACCACCACCACCACCACTACTTCTACTGCTATCACTACAAGGCATTAGAATGTTATTTAAACTTATGCCATTAACATTATCATTACTCTGTGAATTGTATTGGTATCGTTTTAAATTAGCATTTTCTAATAATGATTCGTTCGATTTAATTAAATCATTTTTACCACCTAATATACTATTTTTCCACATATTTTGTCGGTCCTTAGTCGGAGCAGATGTAATTTTTCGTGAAAATGCTGCATGCGTTAATTTTTTAAATTTTTCGTTGTTATTTATAAAAACCCTGTTTGTTTCAGAAGTAGTACCCTGCTGTTTATCATAAAGTGGATGATGATGATGATGATGATGATGCGGTTGATGTTGATGTTGATGTTGCTGTTGTTGTTGTTGTGGTGGTGGTGGTAAAAAATGAATTGGAATAAATGCTGAATCAATTCGCCGTTCTTCTTCCAATGAACGAAATGCTAATTTATTAACATTTTTTAATGATAATTTTTTCATTGACATATCTTCAAATGATGACACACGATATTTTTGTGAAAATACTTCAATTGTATTAGCAGCTTTTAATGGTGATGATATTGTATAAAATGAATTTTGATCGTTTACTAAAATTTTGGGTGGTTCCAATGTTAAATTATTATTCGTCGTAACACCTACAGTTGCTTCAAATGAATTATTAGATTTTGAATTTGTTGTCGTTGTTATGGGTACACTATTTGTTATTATTAAATTGTTATTTGAAGAAATATTAGATGACGTTGTCATAGCCATAGCTTTTTCATCCAAAGATGCACCAAGTTTTATTATTTTATCTGCTGAATTAACTTCATCGTTACCAATGTCTTCAATATCTTCATCAATTGGTGATGTTATCGACTGAAAGCTACTTAGGCGTATACTTGATGAAGTAATAGATAATTCACCGTCAGTCATTGATCCAAATGCTGAATCTTGTGATGGATTATTACATAATATTATACCTTTTTTTGAATATTCCATTCGACGACTTTTTGAATTTTTATTCATATCGGCTGTTAATTGATTTGATGTAGATGATGATGACGACGATGCAGCCGATGATGATGTCGACGATACTATCGATATGGATGAAGAATTTAATGGTTGAATGGTTTCTGATGATAAACAATTATTATTGTCATTTAAACGTATCGTTGTCATACAACTTTCATCTGATTGTATACTATTATCGCAAATATGTATCGGTGAATTTTGTAAATCATATTGTGAAATATTAAAATTGGGTGAAGCTGTTATAATAATTTCATTAAGTATTCCTTCTTCATTTTCAATATCTTCGTCTGAATCACTACTTATATCCGCTGATTCCAATTCTCTAGAACTGAAATACAACATGTAAATGTAAATATATATAATACATATAATTATTCAAATATATTTTATTATATGATAAATATGAGCAATAATAAGATTAATTCTGAATATAAGTATTATTTGTTATATTGTTTCTATTTATAAAAATATAGTATATAGAATTATAAATAGAATAGAATTTAATTTAAGCAACAGTTTAAATTATAAAAAAAAAGTAATAAATATGCAGATAAATAAAATATAAAATTTGGAAAAATGTTAAAATTTATTATTAAAATGAATATAGCTTTATATAATATATAAATGATCATCTGTATTTTCTGTATATAAATTTGAAATCAAGCCAGTATATGTAAATTTTGCGATATTTGTTATTGCAAAATAATTAACTTAAATGGAAAAAAATTTCATAAATATATATAATACATATAGACATGATTTAACAGAAATATATCTCTATTTTATTATATTATATATTATATCGAATTGCAAAAGGAAACGTAATATAATTTATATAATACTTGTTTTCATATTATTTGTATGTCCTTTGTATCCTTTTTTTTTTTATTATATTATACAAAAATAAAATATAAAAATATATTTATAAATTATAAATAAATATTACAGGATAAAATGACAAAATGTGCTCTACTGAATGTATTGCACAGAGAAAAAAAAATTGAAAAGAAATTTTATTTGAAATAATTCTATGTTTGATGTATGCCTAAGGGGCATCTGTTACATGTTGTTTTTATTATAAAAAACATTTATGTGTAAAAAAATATCTCTAAAAAAACATTTTCTATTATTTAAAATGAATATAATATATAGTTTCTATATAATTCTATGCACAAAAAAGCTATGTATATAAAATTTACATTATGACAAACTTAAAAATAAAAACATATGTATACACATGCTTATATTATACACAAAACACAATATTCAATCTAAATTCATTAAAATATGAATACATAAATAGGTGTACATATGCTTTTATTAAAATATTTCGTGTATAAATGATAATTCGTCTTAAATTCACTACACAATTAAGTAAGCACAAATTTTAATTAAAACTATAGAACCCGCTTATTATTGGTTTGTCAAAAAATATGTTAACGATTGAAACCATAATTTAATATAATTTGTTGAAATATCAGAAAACTTTGCTTTGCTGCCATAAATTCCATGGTGAAATTAAAAATAATAATAATTTAAGTAATATATATATGATCCAAATAGTCGATAAACAAATGATAAACATGCAACTATACTATATTATACTATTGGTTTGGAGCTTAATTTTAGGAAAAAAGGAAATACTAAGCACTTCTAATACCGGTGTTTCTACTTATTTTGAATTAAATATAATATTGTATATTATATAGCTCTATAAAGAAAACTGTTAAGTGTATCTATACATATAATTATTTATATGTAATGTATATATGGTTATTAATGATAAGACATTAAAACAAAAAATATATCTTACCTATAATTATGTATATTTAAATCAAAATGAAATAAAAATAAATTAATTAAATAATTTTATAAAATATAAATTATGTTGAACAACGCACTTAAAAGATTGGTTTTACATATATACTTATATTTACAATATAAGTTTACGTATATTATTAAGAAAATCGAAAATCAAAGGAATCATAGGCCGGATGATGATGATTATCGCTGAACGCACGCACATCACATGATTCATTTATGTTTAAAAATGAATATGTTTTATTTTTTTATTATTATTTAATGTTTAATTATTGCATGCAAAACATATAACAAGAAAAACAAAAAAAGTAAACATTATATAAATAAATAAAAAATAATAATTTTATATTAATTAATAATAGTAATTTTTATTTTTTTTTTAACTAAAACTAACATCAAATGAAGTTTTTCAAACTGAAAATGCACCTATTACAAATTATAATTTATAGATATTGTATTTATTACCGCTCACAGCATAGACATAGTTTCAGCGCTTAACTATTTTGTTATTGTATTATTTTATGGAAGATGTATATTTTTTTTATTTTGAAAAATTATCTAAATACAATTTTAGTGTAAATTTATCACTTCAGAATTTACCGATTAATAAATAATATATTTTTCACCAACAATAAATATTGGACAATACAATATTAACAATTAATAAAACGTATAATTTGTATTAAATAAATTTCAATATTTATATGAATATCAATTGTGTTTCAAACAAATGCCATATATAAAACAATAAAACCGCACAAGTTACGTGTAATAAGTGCATTTAAAGTACATAAAAGCCTATATATTTGTAATAATAAATATATGCATCCACATTTAGTTGATTATTATTATTTTAATATTATTCTATAAATTAATTTAATATTTTTTATAATACCTAGCTCTGCATTCCCGTGGTGTCGAAGGTGGTGTAAGTGGTGTACTGCAATCGTCACTGTACGAACTACTTAATGATTGTCCTTGTCTTCGACGTACTGCATTTAATAGATTTAATGTTGATGAACTCAATCCATGTTTGAATGACTGTTAATAAATTTAAGTAAGAATTGGTTTAAAAATTAAACGAATAGGAGCTAATATAATAACGTGTATCAAATATGATATTAATTTATAATTAAAATTGTTAATATATATATATATATATTTATAAATATACCGTAACGCATGGTCCTCGCATTTCCCTTAAATCAATATTACGAAATAGATCACAAAGAACTAAATCCTCAACTGTCGGATAACGATTATCTGGTGATTCGAATATCATTTGTAATACTTCAACAACCTTAATTTTATAATTTATAAAAACAGAATATAATATTTTATTTATAGTCCGAATAGAGTAATAGTAAAATAATAAAGCTTGCGTATACTATCGTATAATCTAACATATATGCACATAAATAAGTAAAAATATTATATTTACCATAGGATATCTGTCCAAATCTAATTCAAAATGTTCAGTAGTTGGTTGCGGTGAATTTAATTCATAACCAGCACACATTTCAAATAATAAATGACCAAAACAAATAATATCCATATTTTCAATATCACTCACATTTCTTGACCACATAACAGCATTAACACGTGAATTTAATCCTAGCAGTCCATTTTCTAGACCCGAAAGCCTAATGAAAATTTAAAATATACAATTTTAATAGTACAGAATATTTAATACAATATAATACGATTATTATTATTTATCAACAAATATGAAATGTTAAAAAATTAGAGATTTAGTTTACATGTACAAAACATAAACAAATATTATAAATATATTTATGGATTACCAATAATTAATAATACCTTGCAACACCATTTTGTAAGATAATATTTCCACTATGTAAATGACCATGTGAAGGAAATCCACGTTCTCTTAAAAATAATAAAGCTTCTAATATTTGACGACCTAATCGTTGTACTTGTGAAAATGGTAAACATGATGATTTACGTGTATATTTTCGACTCCATGTATCATTCCATTGAGCCTGTTTATAAACAATAAAATAAATAATATATATTATATATATTGTTGTTGTACTAAATATTTGTAATTTATTTTGATTTATAATATAGATTTACTTTATATATTAAATCTTTTAAACTTCCACGAGAATTAAATGGCATTACTAAACATGCATAATGTACAGCATTTGTATAGAAGAAGCCTAAGTCTAAAACAGGATAAATGTATGGATGTTGAAGTGAATGTAATAATTCCATTATTATTCCTTTAGGACATTCTGTAGCTGGTAATTCTTCTAAGGCAACACAATCCGGTGGCAATGGAAGTAAAGTGATTAAACGATCTGTACGAACCTGTTCAATTATAATATATATGTTATTATTTTATTGTTTACTTATGCATTATGATAAATTAATATTATAATAATATTATGGTAAATAAGTTTTTCCAAAAAATATATTAATAAATATTGTGTTAATTTTTAGGCTAACCGTTGTATCATTTAGGAGAAACCAATGTTTATTATTTCTGCAACCAATGTCATCCAAATGAGATATAATTTCATATCGTCCATTCGTAGTTTTTATCCATTCTTGACATGCAATCAAACCACGTTCTCGCGAGGCTCGTTCTCGTAAAGATCTTTCGTTTACACCATTTCCACTTTCTAATGCAGAATATTGATAGGTCAGGCTATGCCTAAAAAACAGATTTTTTTTTTTTTTATATATTATTATTATATTGTTTAAATACTAAAAAAAATAAAATTATCAATTAAGGCAAATAATAATATATGCGTGGTTGTATCGCCTATTATTATTATATAATAATATATATATATAGAAATATTGCGTATATATAAGGATTAATATACAGATATTTTCAGAGAAAATACAATAGTTATGATCTGCAACATACATTGATATTTATGCACATAGAAAAGCGTTTGAAATAAATAAAACACCCATTCAAAAAATTTTCATTCTACCTTAATCGCTATATATAGAAAAAAGGTTATTTATTTGTATAGCTAATTATTATATCACTCGTATACATTTTAATAATTCAGAATATTTAATATGCATATAAATAGAAATATAAATGTATAAAAATGCTCATAATAGTAGAAAGTAAAAGTTTTATGCTATATATAATTGCTATATTGATTGCATATTATTAAAACAATATGTATGTTAACATTTTTAAAATAAGGACATATAACACATATAAACATATGTATATTTTAATTCATCCCCTATCTTATTACATAAATGAAATTGTCAAAATGTATGTATGATTTGTCCAGTACTATAAATATATATATATATGGTAAATGTATAAGGATTATCGGAAATTTCAAATTTATCTGTTGGTAAGTAATGAATTAAACAGGTGGCATAATGTATTTATGTATATTATTTAATGTTCACATATTGTGTAAAACAGTCTGTCGTTTAGGCTTAAAATATTGTATCATATAGATTAATAAAATTAATAATTAAAAATTAAATATCTAAATTTATAGTAACACAAACTAATCATAATAAATTCTTGTACTAAAGAATAATATATATCATTCAAAAATAAATTAAAATAAAACTAAAATCACTAATTAGATAAAAATTGTATGTTTACGAAAATATAAAATAATAATTAACATACACATCTATTATATATTAAGACTTAAAAGCCGGATAAAATAAAGTTTAAAAAATATATTGCCATCCTTTCGCGTATATTTGTATGCAATGTACAATGTAATTTTATTTTTGTTTGTAAATTCCTAATAATTGTGTAATTTTGAATTAAAGTTAAAATATTTATTAAATATAAACTAATTAATTGTTCCTTTCAAATTATTGTTCATATTATTATTATTATTATTAATAATGAAAGATTAGTAGCAGACATTATCTATTATTTAATACTAAAATATGTTATGTGTGCGAATAGCCTTTCATTGCAAATCCTGTATTTTATATGTAAATATGTCAAAGAAAATATTATCGAGACATATTTGTAATATTACAATACGTTCATGCGATTTGCATACATATATATTGAATATATTTTTATTATAAAATTAAGTTAATTAAATGGTTTTTAATGTTGTTGGATAGTGAATGATTTTATATTATATATATATTTACATATAGTAATAATGTGCTGATTAATATGATGATGATGATTATAATAACAAAATAAAATAATTATAAAGATTATAATTGTGAGAGAAGCTTTATTAAAATATAAAATGAGGCAAATTAATGATGTTAAATTAGTGATTAGTGTACACATAGGCTGAGGTGGTTAGGGTATATAATTATGCATATTATCAAATAAAATAGGTAAATATAATCCATACATGGTGGTATAGAAAAAAAAACTTCAATATATTTAGTATAAATATTAAAAATTGACGGCGACGATAACATATTATAATTTTATTTATAATTTTGGAATGAGAGGAATATAACATTTAAAATAATCTTTAATAATTAATATTTCATATATACATAACTAAAAATATAAATAATTAAAAATTTAAAATTAAAAACTATTATTGTAAAAATTGAAAAAAAAAAAAATAAATATATAATCAAAATAGAATTTATTTTTAATAACAACAATTAACAATAATTAACATTTACAATTTTATTTTTATTAAGTTTTATATATATATATATATTTATACATAACACATACATATTAAAAAAAAATTCAATTACATTTACAAAATGCAATAAAATAGAAAAAAAAAAATAAAAAACTATATAAATTACAAAAAAAGTATTATACTAAAAATAAACATTTAGAATTTTATAGAATATAAATGTATAGATGTTTAACATTCTGATCCGAGTAGCATAAAGACTATCGCATAATATACAATATTTACATATATTTTTATGAATATTAAATATCTGTTTTATATATGAAAAAAAAAAAAAAGAAATTGTTTAATAAATATAATAGTCAGCAGTTTCACATATTGTATTTTGTATCTATCTATAAATTAATATAGTGTAAATGTATAATATACGTTATATCCGTTTATGAATTATATAGTGATCAGAATTTTAAAAATGAAAACGGTTTTGCAATATTTATTGCACATCATTTACATATAACTAATAACTAAAAAAAAACCAAAAATAAATAGTACCTCGATGTTTTACTTTGATTATCTTTGCTTATGAACGTACTGCTACAACTACGACTTGCTTCAAAATATTGCGGTTGTGATTGTGGTTGTGACTGTTGGTGTGTCGTTGACGACGGTACACTATTTCTAAACAATAATTTGGCAAATGTTTCTAATTTGGCTGTAACAAGTGGTGATTTTTCTGATTGTTCTGTTTCGGAATTATCATGTTCTGAACTAGCCGATCGATTTCTAATACAATATAAAAACATTATCAAATTGTTAATGGAAAAAAAACCAACCACAAGATGTATTGAAAGATATCATTCATATGATTCTATTTTTCTATATTTGAAAATTGAAATGACAAAATATCATATATCATAGATATATAGATATTATTTCAACTTAGGAATTCAGCAAATAGAATCATTCATATATGCTTATCATTATAATATTGATGTCTACTGTACCTTTCAATTACATCTTGATAAAAAAAAAAAAAACCATTTTGAAATATGAAATTAAATATTATTATTTACTTAAAAACATTTCTTTTATTTGCTGCTGATAATGTTTGAGGATCAAATTCGGTGACTGATTGTGCTCTACGTACATTTTTTTTACGTTTTTTACGATTAGATGGTCTATATTTGTCATACGCATATATAGAAACGTTTCAGAAAACACAAAAAATAAAAATTAAATTAAATTTTTTCGAATCGACAACATTTTTAAGAATTAATTCATTCATGCGTATATATGCTATATTAATGCTACCTACCGTGATAAACGTGTTTGACAGAAACGATCATGTCCAGTTGTTACCGTTGCTCTAACATTATCTCTACCATTATCTTCACCATTACGATTTTTCATTGTCGAATATAAATTAAACATTTTTAATGTTTTAACTTTTTTAACACTAGCTACTTCACACACACGAATTAGAATCTTACGACTACTTTTAAAAACTGAATTTAATGTTTTATAAACTAAAATTGATACAGATTTTTGTTGCTGTTGGTGGTGTTGTTCCTGCTGTTGTATTGATGTATCCTTTAAGAAATTATGTTTTCATATGATTTTTATAATTTTAGTAAATATAATCACTGATTTTTTTTTTTAATTTTATTAATACATATATTTTATAAAATAAATGAATAATTGAAAATTTTTATTATTTTAAGATATATATTTTTTTTTTTTTATACATTTTATTTATGTATTATTATATGAAAAATTTAAAACATAAAATATTCTGTTGCGATTACATTTATTTATTTATATTAAAATATTTATAGCATCTGGGAAAACCCCGCAGATATATTGCAAATTTTCAACATATGAAGTGTTTAGATATTTATGTTTGGTTCATATTAAGGAAATCTATAAGGAAATCGTATTGTAGATTAGAAAAGTTGTAATAAATATTGACCAGTAACAAAGGTAAGTATACTAAAATAATAAACCTATTTATATTGTTAAAATATAGAGATATAAAAACTAATACATTAATTAACTAGAGTATATAGAATTAATATTTTTTTTCAGCAATAATTTCTTATTTACTGTTTTTGTAAATACATTTTATAAATGTATATTTAGCGACCAATCCAAAATAAATGTTAAGGACATTTTGTGCGGGGAGTCAAAGTAATTGACGGAAAATATACATAAATTAATTTTTGTATAATTTATTTAATTATTAATTATTTCCACTATAAAATAGAATAAGAAAATTGTTACAAAAAGATTACAATGTAATACGACTATAATATGCATAAATAAAAGAGGAAACATTAAATAAATATTATTATGAATGTTATTCTATATATAAGAAACAGAAGTATTACATATTGAATTATTCATTTGTAAAATGAATTGCATATTTTTTCATTTCATGTATTTGATTTAGTATTATGTCTTATTTTTTTTTTATGTTTTATGCAAGAGGTTTTTTTACTACAGCAGTGTTTTGTTGTTGGCAAAATGTTAAAACAAATAAAATATATATTTTAATTTTTATGAACATTTTACCACTGTCTAACATACGATTAGCATACTTTTTTTGTTTTTAGTTATATTCAAATATGTATATAATTTTTTCATGAAAAAAAAATCATTGTATTTCAACCACCTGTTCCCCAAATTCAATTCAATTAAATGTGTATATATAACAAAAGTTAAATAACTATCTATATTGAATTATTAAAAGCGAACTAAGTTTTGATACAATAGAACATTTAAATTCATGTTATATAAAATGTTATTATATTATTCTTTTTAGAATAATAATAATAATAATAATAATAATAATAAACATACAAGCGCAAAGGACTATAAAACTAACAACTTAAATCTTACAAATATATTGTAGTAATCTACTTGAACATGAAAATATTATATGTTCTATATATGTCTATTTATAATAAGAAAAAATTGAAGGTAAATACGAAAAATAAATATACAGGTACTCGAATGTATAACATTTTTGGAATATCCACTTGACAATATATTTATGGTATGGTATGGTATATACACAAAATCCCCTTAAGCAATGTTTTCTAATGAGCTTTTTATTTAAATAGGTGTTTGTTAGAAAGACGATGACATACATAAAATAAATATCTTTTTTATTTTTTTTTTTTCTATTTTATAAAACACGTTTCGATATAATTACACAAACAAACAATAAATATAAAAATGTCTATATACACTTTATTTTTTTTTTTGCATTTTGTTTTGGTAATTTAAAAGAACATAAGCAGTTTAATAGTTATAGTTTGTTTATATTGTTAATGAATAAAATAGGGATGGGTGTTAATTGACACGCTAATAATTAATTTCTTATAATTATAACTTGATTTAATATATCATATATATATACTTGTATATGAACAAATACATACAAATGTATATTTTTCAAATGAATAATTTCTAAATTTTATTTGTGTCCTAAATGTTATCATGGCATAGAAAAAATTATCTCTATGTTATACGAAGTTCTCACATTTAAATAACTTAAATAAATCAATAAAATATTATAATTTTTTTAGTCACATATGGTAAAAATAAAAAAATATGATAATTGACTAGAATTTATATGTGAATATTACAAATATTATTTATTATGACAATATATATATATAACATAGTTATATATATATACCATGACGCCGAGTAAAATAAAATACATATAAAATAAAAACAAATTGAGAGGATCAATATTATATTTGAATAAATGTCACACACTATTTATATAATTAAAAAAAAATGAAAAACGAATTTGTTAATAAATATATGATTATCATTTCGAATAATTAATTATACATTTGTATTTAATAATATTATTAATGTTCATACATTGTTTGTTGATAGTTTTGTATATACGTAAATAATTATTAATGCACATTATATTAAAAAATTATTATTATTATAATATTAAACTGCGTCGTATATTATCAAAAATTATTATTCCAAAAAATAAAATAAAGAAAAAATTTTATTGTTGTATAAATTGAATACCGAAATTACTCGCGTGTATTATCAAAAATTTATTATATTTTTTTGACACAAAATTATATTATTATAAACTGTCGTTTCAATATAAGCGCCGAAGTGCAACTAAAATACTAAAAAAGGAAAATAAATATTATAACTGTATATTTTTACAAAGAAAATTTTATATAAAATAATTTTTTTCTTACACCCACACACAGCGCTGACTAACTTTTATTATGCTGATTGTGTTGTGTATATACATATTTTATAGTATATATACATATTTTTGTACTATATATGTACGAGTATATATATCTATATATATATATCTTATATATTTATCAAACAATATATTATTAAGTTAATATACACAATACATAAAGTACATATATGTATTTGTAATATATAATAAATAAATATTGTACTTGTACATAAATGAAATATGTATATATAACATATATAACATTATTATATATTTGTGCGTATTTTTGAAAATGACTATATATTACATAATTATATATATATATATTGTATTATATTCAACTATATATTCACTAATAAACACATTTTGCGTATACATTGAGTTCTCCATATAACAGGCAAAGAGTGTTGTAAAATATGTCAACAAAGCAATGAAATTGTGTCATTTATTATTATACTCATAATAGTTAAATAAATATTCGAGTGTTGTAGGTATGTGCGTATAATATGGTAATTTAACATTTAACGATATGAAATGGTGATAATAACAAAATATAAAGTATACATTAAACAAGCATTGCGTGCAGTGTTATCAATTATATATATGTATATGTTTTCATATGTTTTCAGATGATGGCAGTTTTTAAGGAAAATGCGAGCGACCAGATGCTAAATTTAAAATTAATAAATGTCACTTTTTTTTTTTTTTTGGCATGATGACGTGAGTGTGTAATTAATATGTTTGCATATATGTAAGTTTTTTCTTTTATAAAATATTATAAACAGAATGGAGAATGATATATAATATCAGCTGATGGTATCGAAATCCTATTTGAAATTTGACTATTTTTTAGATGTACAATTATCTATATGTAACACAAAAGTAATGTTTGTTAGAAATTAATTTTCACAGAAAATGAAATTGATATACATAAGTTTTACATAAGTTTTTATATATAAAATCTATATGTGTTGATAATTATATTATTATCAATAATATATGTAAATATATATTAGGTGTGCGAATTACAAATACCCTTTTTATAATAGATATAGTATACCGCAACTGTATGTGTGAATGATACAAAAACTATTTACAAACACAGAACTAGAAAGTTCTATCCCACCTGTCGTATTTTTACCAGACATAACTCCTTCATTTACTACCGCACTTATTCCGAATGATGCAATTAGTCCTATACATTTCTTATGAAAGTATCAGAAATTGTCTCGATATAAATGGATTGCCTCGAAGGAAGAGGAATCCAACAAATACCTGAAAGATGGGCAAAGGTGGTAGATTTCAATGGATCATATTTTGCTTGAAATATTAATTCGTAGTATTTGGTGTTCCAGAAGAATGAATTTTTTGACTATATCCTATATGCAATAATTATTTATCACATTGGAATTATAATGGAAAATGTTTCACAACTAATTATTAAATAAATTTAAAACTGTTATTAACTTATTTTATAGCTAGTTTTTAATTTTTTAGATTGTAATTCTATTTATATTTTGTAGAACAACACTGTGTAGTGTACGAGTATAGTCATATATAAAAATTTATGTGTATAATTATTATATTGGATACTCTCTATAAAGGTATTAGCAAGTCATATATTACTCTATATATAAGGTATATATGTGAAAATAAATATCAAATGTTATACGAACGATATAATACAAATAAAATAATCCAATTCTAATAATTTTGTCCGGATTCTTTAATATATACATAGGTATATGAATGTATATGTAAAAAGCTATTATAATTTTTCTATTGTATCGGTATATATACTTTGGTGTCATTGCAAATCTTTATTAATATTAACACGATGACGATGGCGATAATATAAAAATATAAATTTTGATTGTTATTAAGATATTAAATAAATAGAAAACAAATTACAGCAGATACGACAATTACTGAATATTTTAATATTTACATATTTGTTTGTCCTATACAGACATACCCATTATGTTTGTCATGAACACGCTATATGTACCAAGTGAGATATACGAACTGATTTCCTAGATATATGTCACTCATTTTTTTTCTAACCACCCACAGTGAAAGTTCTTAAATTACTATAGGCATGCAGATATTCATGCATTCAATTAAATGTCAATTATGTTTTTATATATATGCCTTATATTTATATAGAGATATATCACTTAATGTTTGAGTTTCCAACAAATATTGAAAATTTTCCCCGTATCAATACCGTCGAATATATTGTCTATCAGTATTGTTGTAATGTTATATATACCAATATTGTTTAAAAATTACTTTATTATACATATTATAGATAAAATTCATTAACACATACCTGCATTTCCGTATCCAACATGTAATAGCTGCAATTGTTCCAAAAATTATTGTCCCTAATGTACACCAAAGTGCAGCCTATAATTATAAAAATTTAATTGTTATTTATTATTTAAAAGAATATATTAATGCCACGTAAAATATAATGAGGTGTATCAATTTCAAAATATTACATAAATGAAAATTAAACCATAAGGCTTGTATTAATTAAGAAATGTATTATAAATTTTACAATATATTTTGTTACCAATTTATTATCTCTCAGTTACATTCATATAATATATTTACTATTAAATACTATATTTATAGTTAAAATAGATAGCTAATACATTTATATAATAGAATAGTGATTTGCATATAAATAATATATGTATTATTATAAATAAATGTTGTATATTTGTGCTATTGGTGTAAATATTCACAGCTCGAATTAAGATATCATACTCGAATATATATATTTATGTATGATATTATATATGATGTAAATTGTTATGTATATATTTATAGACAAACGACTATTTATATTGCAAGAACTTTATCATTTCATATATATTTATATATTAAAAATTCCACATATATTTATAAAGTATATATGAATATTATGTGATAAAGAATATAATATAACTTATATATTGTTGGTGGTTAGTCTATAGAACATAGTATATTTATGTAGATGAATGTTTATTATAAAATATATATTTATATATATATACTTACAATCCAGAAGTGTGGTGTTGAGTTCTTAAAATCTAATTGCATTTCTTTGACAAACCGTCACGTTGACCTAAAAATAATGAAAATATGAAAAAAATTTCATTATATAAATAATATTTTAACTGCATAAAAAATGGTAGTGACAAATTTTTACATTTATTATAAAACATAATTTTATTGTATTGTATATAATATATAATTTATATTTTTCTGTATTTGTATACTACAGTGACGTCAAATAATTTAAAGTTTTTCATTTTTTATATAAAAATAAATAAATTCTGATAAGAATTTATATCCACCGTATATGGGCTATTGGATATATTAAATATTATTATAAATATGTATACAATATAATAATACAATATATGTGTTTGAAAGAATTATTATAAAATTTTAAAAGTTATTTTATATCTAAAGGAAAAAGTTTTTCTAATAAATATACAATACATACACATACACATATATTTATGTTATATAATTTATTTCAACATTTTTAATGCTGATGAAATTCTCTTCTAACATGATTTATTATATGTATATACTATGTAATTTTCACATACAGTACATATACTTTATAATTAAAATAATAAATTTTCCATAAACATATATTTTGTTATACTACTCTACGTTTATAGTGTTTTTGTATACTACTGTGTAACTATAAATATTCTTTTACAAAACATATAACATTCTTTAATTCTCTTGATATTTTACATTATACATATATATATATATATATAAGTACAAAAGAATGTAAGATATACTCGTACAGCAAACATTGTACAAATTTTACAATAAGATTATTGCAGAATTTCTATATCGCATATATATGGTATATAGTATTTATGTAATAAAAATGAATAAATCTTGGTGTGTGTATATATGGAAACATAAATATATAATAGAATAAATAAAGTATATAATAAATGCGTGTAGAAATATATATATATATATATAATTCATGAAAATCTCATAAGTATATAATAACATGAATAACACAAATTGAATTCGTAATTGAAAAATCATTGAAAATTACATGCTTTTGATATAAAACCAAATATTAATTGTATTACATTGAATAAATAATTTATTTAAAATAGAACGGTTTATAAGAACAACATCTTAACCATATTTAGATTTAGTTAATACACCTATATTATATACTATACTATATCTAGTTTAACTTATTGATCACAAATTACTATACTTCTAGACTTTTCGACACACAAGTAGTATTATTAAATATATAAGCCTAATTATAATTGACTGAATTTATTTTCAAATAAATAAATTAATTTATCGAAAAATGCATATATTCACGATATATTTTTGTGACTTTTATAAAAAATTTTAATATAATAATATATAAATTTAATATATAAATACCATGATGTGTATATACTACATTAAAGTATTGATTTCGATGATAAAATTCGATATGGTTACTATATTTTATAGAAATGATTTATGTTGTATTTATAAGAGAAAAAATATAATATAATATATAATTAAGATTGAATTAGAATGTGTTTTGAAATGTTTATTTTTTATTGTTATTGATTTTTTTTTTTTTTTTTGTTGTTGCTGAATACATAATATTTTTTAGAAATATTATTTATCATATTTACTTATTGAATATATCAATCAATAATATATATATGGTATAGTGTTTTCAATGGCGTATATATTATACTTATATTGTAGTACATGTTGAAAAACAAACAAATATATATTTAATAATAATATTTATTTAAATTCTATTTTAAAAATGTGAAGTAAAAAATGTATCAATATAATTTATTAACTCATTTGTGACACAGTACATAGTATAAACAGCGAGTTTTGTTATGCATTTAGTAAATATATACTATTATAAATATAGGTAGGTACCCTAGTATCATATATTGGTTCATTATTGTATATTTTTTAAATTTTTAACATATACCATACTTTCGCTTTGGCAAGAAAATACAAAATCATTTTTGTATTGAATGGTTTAATAGGATTTCATTATATTTTACATATAAACATATATATTTAGATAACATATATTTGAAATCAAAGTATAAAGTATGATTAATATATTGTATATATAACATGTAATTGAATTATACAAAAAAAATAAAATAAAATAATCTCAGCAATTTTATTTTTAATTTTAATTTTTCCATTGTAACATATACATATTTTATTATACACACGTTCATATATACACATGCACACCGGCATACTAAAATATAGTTGTATATTCAGAATTGTATCCATTACACATTAATATATGGTTTCTAAAAAATAATAATTCTTTTTAATTAGTTTTTCTAACCCCATAATTGGTAATGGATGTAGTTAAAAATTGTTTATATTTCTAATTGAAACCATATAGCAGTTTTTAATCATGTTTTCTTTTCGTTATACATAATATATTATTATGTTTGTATACAAAACTTAATGAACTCTCTGATTTAAAGTACAAAAAACTAAAACAATTTTAAAAATTAAATAAAACTGTGTGTTGCTGCAACAAGTAAATTTGTCTACCATAACAATATTTGTAAGTATATATAGATGAGCGTTGAGGGTTAAGTGAAATTATTTATTGTTTAAAAATATATGGATTAAAAACCTGGTTTTTTTTTTACAAAAATTAGATTACATTAATTTAATAATATAATACAATATTATAATTTCATATGCATAAATACGTTGATTATAGATATGTGTACGAAAACATGTAAATGAATACTAATCAAAATAAATTTTTTTTCCAATTATCAATATAATTCTAAATTAACTGTGGTATAAATATTTTTCTATTATATTAAATAAATAATGGATATTAAATTGGTAAACCGACAATATATATTTCTATTTCAAATTTCCTTATATTTATATGACATTTCAATACAATATACATATTCATAATAGCTATTTATACTAAAATATATATATATAATTGATTTTCTAATAAAACAGTAACTATTATCATTAAATTATTATTTTATAAATGCAATATTAAATTTATGGCGTATATATATGTTTAAATACATATCAACAGTTAATATGATTTTAATATATATGAACTTGAACATTGATATAAAACCATGTAACTATATATACATATACTTACGGTTTATACCACAATAGTGTATTTATATTTTCACTAACCTACCATAAGTTATTTATTCATTATTTTCATGATATAAATTATAATCTATAAATATGTGTTATAAAGTGGTAAATGAGTATAAATGGGTAAATACTTCCAGTTCTATATATATATATATATTCGTAAGTTTAAATAATACCATACATATAATATGTATTGTTATGTATATGTATATTGAAGATATTATATTAACCAAAAATTTATATTATTTTGGACTCCTATACAACTATAACATATATTTCTATATACAGTGAATATTGTGTATATAGTCCGAACTGATGGTGCCATTGAATACAATATTTTGTACAATTTTGATATGAAAATTAAACGTTGCTACAATATTTATTTTCGTATTAATTGAATGTGACGTGATTATATTGGATTCGCTTATAGCGTGTACAGTTTTTGTTTACAATATTTACTGTATACATACATTTTCCATAATGTATATTGTAAAATGTATCGTACTTCACATAGTATTTCCTTCGTTTTTTCCTGCAAATACGGATACTTGAATTATATAGTTAACCATGCCAATGTCATAATGGGAAATGCTTACAAACAATTTAATCAAAAAACAAAAAAAAGAAAAAAAAGAAAAACAAGAAAATATAAAAATAAAACGGAAAGAAAAACTAAAAAAAAAATCATAATTCAACACGCAAATAATTTTAGTGATTATTGTTGTTTTTTATGACTTATACACCTCCTTCACTCTATTATAAAGAAATAAGTATAGCAAAAAATAAAGCAAAATAATTTTATCATAAAATATTCATGATTTGATAAGTTGCCGGAAAAAATATACTGAATACTGTATATGTGAAGAAAATGGTGGTTATTGTTGAAGCAATGTTCAACTCAATTTATTCAATTTATAGTAATCGCTTTAAATGTGTTTTTTTCTTCTTAATTTTTCATATCCAAATATTCGTAAATATAAATTAAATGCAAACGTTCTGTCGATTTCAGTATGTTTACGATATATCGTAACTATCTAACTATACCTCTACATTTTGATCATTAAAAGTGATATCATATGTAGTATTTTATTAATTTTTAATTACATTTGGTCATTCTGAATTTGAAAAGCATTGTGTATGTAGGATCAAGTTTTTAATAAATTAAAAGTTTAATTATTTAAATAATTGTATATCAAAAACTATTCGATGAGGTGACATGAAAGGTTGTTTGCAATCGATTCAGGAAACTTATCAAATCATGCAGTATAATATTCTTTATATAATATATATATATATATATAAGAACTGTATTATATATTTATAGAAAATGTAGTATAATTATAACCTTCTCACAATAAATACAATTTTTTTATATTGTTAGGAAATATATATAGACTCATTTATAGTATATATCCAACAAATGTTTAATTTGTTTGATAGCTCATTATTTGCATATATACTATATACTCGTTTATATAAATAATTTATGATTATATTATTATGTGGTGTATGTTTTTGAACTTTCCTTTAAGTAACTATTTCCATTCATATATATACTATGAATTTTAATTATCTGTGAACGTGTTTCACATTTTGTATATGTATGAGCGAGTATTTTGTCATTAATTTGAATCTAAATAGTATATATATATTGTAGATATATACGTCGGTATTATTACATATATATTTAATTATTACATAGATATAAAATATAGTTATAGCATTTTTTTTTTTTGATACACATAATCTTGACAATTTAATTAATTATGTTACATTTTGGGTTTATATATACATAATATTTTACTCATATAGCTAGATATTATATATATCTAAATTCAACATCTAAAAGCCGCACAAATGTTTTCATTTTGTTAATAATTGTGTATATGTAAAATAATTTGAAACATATATGTTTTTATAAGTATGCGATGTGTACGTATAATTTACATATGGATATTTAATTCAATTAATTGTATTTAATTATATACCAAAAAGCTAATTCAAAATATACTGCTGTTTATTTGTATAATAGTCAATGTAAAATGAAATCATATCACGAAGAATTACTTTTCTCCACCTATATATATTATTTTTTACTTTGGAAATTAATCGTCGCCGAACACATTGAAAAAACATTTTACTTTACTCCACGAAATAATATTCACAGAACACTTCACATTGATGATACATATAACTTGATGGTATATATACTGTATGTGGTATGGTAATCTATTTTTATGATTTATAAAATTTTATCGCATTGCTTTTTAAATTTTTTCTATATCAATATGCAATTTATTCGTATAATATTTAATAATCTATATAGAGCATTATGCGAAGTACATTAATAGATTATAAAAATGTAAATTTTTCATAAATATGTAAGTAAACACCACGCATTAAATTATTATATAATAAAAAATAAACATAATCATCGTGCATCTACTAAATTTTTGTCAATTTAAATTTTTCATTTATCTGAAATATTTGGGAAACATAATAACTATTTCATTCAGGTTGTGAATATATATTCTTGCGAAGATTATTTTAAAAATTTATAATCTTCGCAAAAACAATTTCAAAACATGCTGACCACATTATTTTGCGAACGTAGCTAAACATTTTTCTCATATGTATTTGAGTAACAGTATTATCAATCCAAAAATGTAAAGAAATTATACAAAGTCGAAGAAAATTTTCTACATCATAATATAGCACTCATCTCATAACATAATTAACATAAAAACGAACATGTAAAAAAATTAAGTATAATTAAATAATTTACGATTTTATATACGTTCGTAAAGTTGTTATATTTTTAATTATATTATTCAATATTCAGCAATTAAAATTATTTTACGTATTTTTTAACGTATATACATTAATACGTTGGTGTTTTGCATTATATATGAGTAGATTGATTTTATTACAAGTATGTACGTACATTTCTATGTATGTCCTTTATATACATATGATCTATAAATATGTATAGATAATTTATAAATCCATAAAAATAGCTTTGATATATTTAATCAGAAAGATTGTATATTTATAAAAAAATATATTATATATTCATTTTCACATACGAGTATTCATAAATTTTTCTATACTTATTTCAATTTTGACAATGACGTAAGAACGCCGTGCCGTTGGCATTTATACATAATTAATAAAGGACATAAAATATATACCTCCACTATTTTATTCTACCTACACAAACACACACACACTCAAGCATATATATATATATTTTATTTTTTCTATTCATTAGTTCATTAATTATGTATAATATTATACAAATTAACCACACGGAACATATTGCACGCGCGCGTATATATTTAATAGTGCAGTTTTTGTTATATAGGTTTATTTATTAGATAGATAAAATAATATTAATTTAAATGGTTATAATATAGAATTTTCCTAGTAATTACTATATCCTTCCAAATTTTAAGATAACATATTTTTGTACACGTTTGTTACACAGAATTGTCCTTTATTATTTAATTTCTATTATCTTTAAATAATCAATACTATTAATATATATATATATATATTGCCGGTAAATGTAAACATGTGCGTATATAATATTGTTTAATATAATATTATATTTTATATTTTCTATTTATAGTTATACTCAACGAATTGATATTTATATATATTATTTCATCGGTAACTTCTAATAAAAAATGTATCTACAATAAAAGGTTTTCCTGATATTAACATATTCTGATATATACCATACATATGTTATATGTATGTATATATATGTATTGTATTATATTAATGTTTACATTGCAATACTATATATATATAGATAGAAAAATGTATATTACAATATTTATAGAAAAAAAAAGAAAATCGAAAATGAAAATTATGTAGGTTTTCGTTTTCTAACTATGTCTATCTACACATATACTAGTATGTATATTATAGATATATATTAATGTAGTATATATGTATAACAACCGGACCTGGGTATGTCATTAAATTGAAACACGTATCTGGCAACATGAATTTTATAAATATTACAAGACTATAAAATAAACTATAGATCTATATATGGTTTATATTTCCATTGTGAAATTCAGTTATACACTGGGGTATATATAATTATACATACATAAATTATCTCTTTATATATATATCTTATTCTGTATTATTAATATAATATAATAATATTATGTATATATGTATATCCATGAATATATTGTATATATAGTATATGGTACATACAACTCGTATGTTTATAACCATTTGAATGATCTATTGAAATTATTTCATTTTCCTTTCTTTATTTTTTTTTTTTTTCTGATAAACAAGAATTATATGTTATACATGCAAATATGTACTATAAAAATTTATATATAATAATATAACATTCTTCTTTGGCTTTGTAAATGTTAACATATTTTTATATATCCTACAATATATATATAACATATATAACTTATAATTTTATAAGATAAAAAGTCAATATACATATAAAACTAAAACTATATATAGCATTATATAGCATTATTATAATGATTTTTATTTTCAGATTGTAGAACAGTTTAGTCATTAACATATATACGGAAATATCCATATAAGTAGAGTTTAGTGTGTTGAGTATGTTGACTCTAAAATAAAACTTTGAAATATATACGATTAATTAGTTGATTAAAAAACATTCAATTATAAAGGGAGCATGTTAGAACGTCGGCAAAGCGTATGTAAGCAGTATTGTGTGTGTACGCGGCGGACTTTCATATACATTCAGCCAAATAAGTACCCGGAAATTCTCATTTTTAATTTTCTCTCTGAGAATATTTAAAAAAAATTTTTTTCTCAGGTTGACACAACTGTCAGCCACCATTCTGTGAATTTTTATTGCTATGTGTGATTTAGTTTGCTTACGGCGTCATTAGGAACAAGTCAACCTTTTGTGTGCGTTGCGATTTTTACTATGGATAAAAATATCGATCAAAGAGTTTGTGTGAAATTTTGTGTTTCAAACGAAATTTCTTGTGTCAAAACATTGGAAATGTTGAAAAAAACATTTGGTGATTCAACCATGTCGAAAACTCAAGTTTACGATTGGTATAAATCGTTCAAAGAGGGGCGAGAAGAAGTGAACGATTTGCCACGTTCAGGACGGCCTTCGACCTCTTCAACTGAAGAAAACGTCGACAAAATAAAGGTAATGGTGCTCGAAAATCGTCATAATAGTTTGCGAGAGATAGCCAAAGAAATGAACATGTCTCATGAGACCGCTCGTCATATTTTGGTTGATGTTTTGGGTATGCGGAAAGTCGCAGCGCGATTGGTGCCAAAAGATCTGAATTTTCTTCAAAAAATGAATCGCAGTAAGGTGGCTGAAGACATGCTTGAACGCGTAAATTCAGATCCAACGTTCATCGAACGCATCATAACTGGTGACGAGACATGGGTTTACGAGTACGACATGCAAACAAGTCAACAATCATCGGAATGGCGCGCCAAAAATGAGCCGAAACCGAAAAAACCGCGCCAAAGCAAATCGAAAATCAAGGTGATGCTGACCGTTTTCTTCGATATTCGTGGTGTTGTTCATTCGGAATTCTTACCGGAGGGACAAACCGTCAATAAAGAATATTATCTTGGCGTTATGAAGCGTTTGAGAGAGAATGTTCGTCGCAAAAGACCAGATTTGTGGCGGAACAACAGTTGGATTTTGCACCACGATAATGCACCAGCGCACAAAGCGATCATTGTTAACGAGTTTTTGAACAAAAATTCAACAAATATCATCGAACAACCACCGTACTCTCCAGATATGGCACCATGTGACTTTTTCCTGTTTCCAAAACTCAAATTACCACTTCGTGGAACCCGTTTTGAGAGCATTGAAGACATCAAAACTAATTCGCAACGAGAATTGAAGGCCATCTCGGAATATAGCTTTAAAAAGTGTTTCGATGATTGGATTGTTCGTTGGAAGAAGTGTATTGCCTCAGAAGGGGCCTATTTTGAAGGGGATATAATAAATTTAGATGATTGATAAGTTGTTTGTGTTTTATTTCAAATTTCCGGGTACTTATTTGACTGAATGTATATCAATTTTTATATAGTGCAGGCATATTGTAAATTCTTCAAAAAATTTGATATACGTATGCCATGTACTGGTTTTACTCGCCTGTTATTCAAACTTTGGAGAATTTATAATAAAAAGGATCATTTATAATATATAACAGTACGGCGTATATGCTCATTCGGATTTATGTTTATTCCTTAATGCACCAATTCTTTGATATGAAGGTCCTACTTGTGTACATCGATGCTTAAATGTAAACTAGTTAAAATAAAATCGGTGTGTTAAATATTTATTCTAAAAAAATTAATTAATCTTATTTTCGGTCAACTGTAAAGACACAATAGTATTTATGAATGTAATAATCTTTAAGTATAATCATTAAAATGGTATATAGTTACATAGAAAACATTTTGTTTATAAATATACTTAAAATTAAATCGCATGTTTTAAATTATATAATATTATAAAGCCTGCTTCTGCATATATAAATATTATACAAAATTAACATATATTAAAATATATATATTGAATATAATTATCAAATATTTATAAACATTAATTAATTAAATTAACAAATGTGTAAGAAAAATATCACAAAAAAAAATATACCTTGGCACCATTTTCCCATGTATTTTTTATCTTAGCTCAGCGAATCTGGTAAAAAAATTTGTCTGCAATAATTTTTTGAGTTCACTATAGTATTATGAATACTGAAAGCGTTGTATTAGTAGATAATAAGTATATAATATATACATATTAATTTATATATATATATATATATATAAAATACTAACAAAATTACACTTTATGTATTCAGAATCAACACAATTTATTGAATTTTTCAATTCACTAAACAATTTAGATATAGACGTAGTAGCTGAAAAAAAAAAAAAATAACAAAACAAAAAAATAATAAATATCTAAAACAGTATATATTTTAGTATACTCTACACTGTACTATTTACTACTACCACAAAGAAATAGGAAAATCAATTTTCATTATTTATTTTGCTATAAATAGAATACAAAGAGTAATTTCACTTTTTTTTCTTTTTTATTTTTATGTGCTCATATGATTTTCTTATAAAATTAACTTTTAAACATTTTTTTGTGTGTTTTTTTTTTTTTTCAGAAATTAATTTTATCCAAATAAAAACATTTATTATATGCTGTTTATGGTTGTGTTATTGGTTTTTGTTATTTTTATTGGTTGGTGACTTGCAATTAAATTATACAAACAAGAAATTACTATATTATTTTTTTATTTTTTTTCACATTCACATTTTTTCCAATGTAAAATAAAATTAAACGTATGTATGTTGAAAAGCACTTGTGTATGGCTTCATGTGAATACCATGAAAATCTACTCCGTTTCTCTGTTCACTGATGTTCCCGTTTTTCCGATTTTCATTTTGTACCATATATATAATAATATACCTATTATACTACACACACTCCCACACACATACCCAAACACACACGATACACATAAATATTTATGTGCAATGTTACATATCCAGATATATGTGGGGGGATAATTATATATATAAAGTTAAATTGTACTATATATAACTAAAAATTTGAGTGGTGTTGTGCTTGTGTATGTTTGTATAGGATGTGAATGTAAAAAAGAAAACGTGTGAATTTTCCAAATAGAATTCATAAATGAAATAGATATATTGTTAATATATATGTATATAGACTGATGGGAGAAGAAGATGTTTGAGAATGAGATAATTGCTCTGAACAAACAAAAAAAAAAAAAAATCAGAAAAACAAAATTAAAGGAAAATGAGTAAAATTTCAATTTGAAAAAATGTATTTCAGCTCACTCAACAGAGTAGTGTAAGTGTATATACAATTTTCTTTCCTTTATATTTTTTACACTTATAAAAAATAATCAATGAACAATTTTTTAAATGGAAAATATTATTTGTGTTTCCATTTTATTTGTATATTTGTTTCAATTCGTATTTTTTTTTCCTATCTTCTATCAACTGTTCTGTTCTACACATTTTTGTTCATGTCATTTCACGTTTTTCAAAATGTATGAAAAATCAGAAGAAAAATAGAAAATTAAATGCTTTTCAACACAACTAAACGTTTGTATTATATTATATGTACTCTCTTATATACTATATATAAACAGATACACCAATAATGTGCACACTTAACAGAAAACATGTACTGCATTTGTGTGCATATCTATAACACGTACTGCATAAATATGTATTTATGTGTAACTGCATATATGGAATGAAAAATATATTATATAGGTCGAAGTTGAAGTATTGAAAATAGAAAATAATAATTTAAGGAATATATTATTATAATAAAATCTATTACATATAGAATTATATATATATTTAATTTGTATGTAGGAATAACAAATCATTGCTATATTGAATGTATCGTATAAAGTTTATCGATTTGTATAACTATAACTATATATAAATAAACTTTATATAGGTACTCATGTATAACGACAAATAATAATTTTCTAGTGTACCTACGTGGTGGAGTATATATATATATAAAACAATATAATATATTTTTTCTTATGTAATTTGTATGTTGTGCGATACATTTTATATCACTGCAGTTTCAATTAGAAACAATATTATATTTATATATACACACATATACATATACATATTTGAATTGTTGAATTAATATTTTTTTTTATATAGCATAAGTTCAAAGTACGATTATAATGTTATATAGCTATAACAATAAGTAATCATTGACGATATTGTGTATAATTATATGTGAATAATAATAAAATAGTATATATTGACTATATACAATAAGCATCAAAGAATTATATATATGACTATGATTATTTTACGTTTTTGATTGTATATCTAATACATTGAAATCAGTAGAAATTACTGTAAAAGCACTTTCTAGAAAGGACTTCAATTTATAGACAAATCAGCGAAGTATTATAATGTTTTTATTTTAATATATTTACTGATAATAAAATTGGTTTTAATGAAAATTTACGCATAGGAATAAAATACCAAGTATTAAAAAAAAAAAGAAATATATCCTTGTTGTCTATGTGTATCCTAATCAGTGTTGATAACAATAGATTAAATATATATCTAACACTACTAATACCACAAAAGGCAGAGCACAATCAATTAATTCAAACGTTTGTTTCCTTTAAACAATTTTCCGCTTCAAAGCAGCAACACCAATATTATGAACTTAAATTATCGAAAGAAATTATTCTGTTTGAAATTACATGTTAGTTTTTTTTTTTAAATTTAAATATTCCTTATTATATTTTATATATCAAAATCAACGGGCACGCAAAATAAGAGAAATTTTTCAATTTAAGATAATCTGATATGGGAATTATTTAATTGTTTGTTTGTTTGTTTATATATTTTTTTTAATTTAATGAAAAATTATTTATATATGAATTTGTAATTGTAATAATTCACCCACATTAGTGTAATCAAAAATACTAGCAGCAATCGGCTTCTATTCTCGCAATTTACATGGAATATTTTTCAGTATTTATATTGTTTCTTAGCTGCGGACGCTATTCTACCATTAACAATGTTTGCACACACTATTAAATAAGGGCTATTATAATCGCATTCATATAAAAATAATTGATTTTTATAGGTAACATTTGTATTTCTATAATTGTAGACCAATTAATGAAATGTTATAAAAAATAAATATTAATAAATTAGTAATCGATAAAAATTGAATGTATTGCTGTGCTGTATATGTATAAATGTAAAGATTATTCAATTACATAATTATTAATTAAGTTTACACCCATACATTGTATAGAAATAATGATTAATAGACAAATAATTATCCACTTTAAATTTTATATTTCTATATTAAAATATATAAATGAAAAAAAAAGAAGTTATTTCTAGTATTACAAAATCTAACAATTAATCATATTTTTCATTTCGTATTTTGTGACATTGAACTCTTTTTTTTGTTTTATTTTCATTCTAAAGTATATTTTGTATTTTCTAATAATAATAATAATAATAATAATAATAATAATAATAGTATTATATTATTTAATTATATAATACAAAGAAAGTATAGTAACAAATTCGCGCAGGTTTACAAATTGTGAAAAATTAAACAAATAAATAAAAAAAAATAAGAAAAATTGATTGTAGTGTTATGAAATAAAAAAATTAGAAAAAAGAGCGAAATTTTTTAATTTGCGTCATTCAAAAAAAATATAGTAGTTTTTTTTTTGCCGCATAAATAAATATATGTGGGCTATAAGCCAAATTAACTTTTATTAGAAATCTATTATATTTTTGGGTTTTTTTTAAATTTTTTTTTTTTGTATTAATAGTTCATCTATTTATTTTTATTATACATTTATTTGATCCTTATTTTATTAATTTTACCATTCTGTATGTTACGATGGTAGATGCCGCCGTTAATTTCTTATCGGTTATATATTTGAATGGTACAAAGATATTTGAAATTTCTTTTCACCGAAACGAAAAATTGTATATTGTATATATTTTCAACTTTTAAATTACGGCCACGCGTATGATCAAATAATTTCTTTTTATGTTATATGTTACAATTATATGAAATAATAATAATAATATCAAATTCGTATAATTTTTTATATAAAATAGCATGCAATTGTAAAATAAAAATTATTCTATAAATACTTTTAAACCACTCCTCATTCAGATGATTCATTTATATAAAATAAAAAGATTATTTTATATACTTTAGTTCTTTCAAAAAAAAATGTCTATATTGATAATAATATATTATGTTATGTCGGTTATATATATTATATATATATATATATAATTAAATATATTTCTGTGACTCATATACCATAATATAGTTTTTTTTTTTGCTCATAAATAAGAAAACAAATTTTTTTTTTATTTTTAAATTATTTTATATATTATTATACATATACATATCTATATCTATATAACAAGTATTCTTTATATTATTTATATAAGTCTATATAGAGAGATTATACATATGTATATGTAATTGGTGCACATTTTAGAACATTATTAGAAAATCATTAATTTATTAATTCATATATACTATAATATTATTGTTAAATATGAGAAACATTTATCTGTTGAATTTGAATAGAAATTAATTGTGAATACATTTCTTTTATTTTATTATTGCAGAGACCTTATATGATTTTGAAATTTATATATATATCTTTATATATAAGAAAATAATAATTCTAATCACCAGTCATCATTTCCATAAATTCTGTTAAATAAAAATAAAAGGAAAAAAATACAATCAATTTTAAATATGATTATAATAAATATTATAAATTATAATATATAATTAAATACATACCATCAAAATCTACTGTGCCAGAACCATCAGTATCAATTTCAGCAATGATACCATCTAAATCGGAACTGGTTAATTTATCGTCTAAAGCTCCTAAAATTTCTTTTAATGTACTTGTTGTTATATAACCATTTCCTTCACGATCGTACAATCGGAAAGCTTCTTTTAATTCTTGTTGCATAGCTTCAGCATCTTCTTCTTCTAGGAAATGACCAGCAATTTGACAAAATCCATCAAAGTTGACTTTTCCTGTATCTATATATATATATATAAATATATACCATATTATTTATACATATATTTAATGTAAAATTTTCGTATATGCTTTTTTTATATAATAATAATATATATAAATCTATACCTTCTGTATCTATTTCAGCAATTAAAGCTTTTAATTCTGTGTCATCAAATAATTGACCCATTGTATTTAGGATTATTGAAATTTTAATTGTTTCAATAAAACCACATTTTGTTGTATCATACATATGGAATGCTTTTCGCATAACAGCGACTTTTTGTTCATCATCATCCTATATTTATGTGTATATGGATATATAAAAATATTATTGAGAAAATAATTAATTAATTGAATTAATTTAAATATAGTTTATTCATTAATATACAATAATTATTTTTGAAATTTAATTATAATTGTGAAAATAAAAGTGAAATCATTTTTTTTTTCAGTAATTTATGTAAGTGGTTTTAAAATTTTATCTATATAAATAAAGGCAGGGAAAAGTATACCAATTTTTTTCCTTACAAATCTGTTTGAAATAAATATACGTTAACATTCCGATATTATAGTGAAGATATAATTAATATTGTGGAAATGGATGAGTGTATTTAATATGAAAACTTTAGAAAATATTGTTATTTTGATTGATATTTTTTTTAATATCTGGAAATCTGAAGTTTCTTTTAAATTTACTTTTATAATTTAATACTATATTAAATTTTATGTATTTCGAGAAATTTAAATTTAAAAAAATAATAATAATAAAATAATATGGGGAATATTGGAATTGAAATAAGCAAAAAATAGATAGATTTTTGTGAAACATAGATTTTCTTTTAATGCGATAAATAAATGTACAGGATTTAGAGTTGAAATCATTTGTTCCGTGTATGCCTTGCACTGCAAAATTGTTTTCAATTGATATAATAAAATTAACAAATGACTGCATATAATTTATTTGATTAAAAACTCTTAAATTTTCCATAAATTAACAATAATTAGCTGTATAAAGTATATAGGTATTTTTTTTATAATTTTAATATCTAGTTATAAATACGCAAATATTTCACATCCTTAGAAAAAAAAAAAGAACGAAACTATATAATTAAAAAAATATATACGTTAAAAATATTTATAAAAAAACCAATTAAATATAAATGAATAAATATTTCAATGATCTGTTTTATATCAAAAAAATTATATAGCAATTTTTAGGTTTATATTTCTGTTTTTTTACTTTTTCACATCACATCCACACACACATTTATTATAACTAATTAAAGATATTTTCAAAAACCATTCATTTATTTAAAATACATATACACATTTATATTATGTATTTTATAAACGATTATAATTTCAGTTAAGTGTATTACATAAAAATTATTTAACTTTGAAATGTATCTATATATTATAAATGAAATATATAAATTAGAAATAGAAATAGAAATACTATAGGTATTAAATATCCATTTGCTCATCATAATACAATATAATAAAACACATCTAATATAATTTATAATTATATAATAATTTTTGAAATATTTATAATTTTACATAACATCAAATATTAATAATTTTCATATTTTATTTATAAAAAAATTATTTTGCTTTTATTATAGAAAAACTATAAAAACAATTTACATAAAATATATCACATTAACATTATTTTGATAACAGTAACACCAATTTACTTTTATTTTTCACAATTATATAGATTTTAATGATACATAAATTTTTATATAAATTATAATTCAATTACCATGGCTGGTTAGTGTGTATAAATAGATTAAGAGTACAGGTTAAAGTGTTAATGAATGGTCGAGTATTTAAAATTTACTGAACAAAAAATTCTTAACTAAGCATCTCTTATATTTTCCACCTCCACATTTAACAGTCACGTAAAAAAATTTCATTACATTTTTTTATATAATTTTTTGCCGATTGTGGTATGGCTATTTTTATTTATTTTATTGTCAATTATAATAAATTTCTTTTTTTTAATAATTACAAAACTATTTCCGCAGATAAAATATAATGAATTTTTAAAAATCTAAAATTTTTAATTTATTATACAGTTCTGTTTCTATCCAAAAAAAAAATAATAGAATAGAAATTTTTATATACGAGTACATTATATTTTTCTATATATATTCGGTAACTTAATTTTCATATTTGATTGTATCTTTTATCTCTATCTGGTTTATTATTTATATTAACAATTCTAAATAGTACGTTTTTGTAATGGTTACACTTATATATTTTTACGTGTATCAATGAAAAATGAAATTTCCAAAAATATTTTTCTATAATAATATATAAAATGTTATATATGCATTTGTATATAATATATAAAATTTTAAACAACTAGAAAATCTTCTAGGTTAATTTTATGTGAGTATAGTTAAGTGTTGTTATATTAATTGAATGTTATTGTGCGGATATAATTTTCGGTTTTTTTTTTTTTGCTGTTATATACATTTGATATACAATATTTATATTTAGGATATATGTATTCATAATATGTGTAATGTGTGAAAACACTCGGAAAAACAATCCATTAATATTATAAGAAATTTATGCGTTTAGAAATATGCGATAGATTATAAAATATTTCATGAAATCGTGATATTCATTAAGATAGAAATGATTAAATTAAAACAATTTCACTGTACAAATTTTAGATGATATTTTAATGAGAGAAAAATCAAGTTTTGAATAACTACCTCTTTTAATTGTGCACAAATTTTTGTCGTCAAATAATTAATAATTAACCAAATGAATATGTATATATGGAATCGATATGGAATATGCCGTTTAATATATTTTACGTGTATACATGAATGTTAAGCTAAAATACTATCATATATAAATCAAATTGTAAATTAAAATTCCATTTCAAATATTGAAAAATAATTTAATAAAATTTAATAATAATATTTTATTATAATAAAAGCATTTAAAATTATAAAAAATTGGTAAATAAGCAAAAATAATAAATTCTTTATTCTTTTTTTAATTTGATGTTGTTGCATCGATACCCTAAGTTAATTATGATCTGAATCTGTGGTATATCAAAAGTAATGTCTTTTGTGCGTTCTCTTATATATATATATATATAAAATTTTATTCGAGCAGATTACTAGCGTACGTGTTACTTCAATAATCACAACGAGGTGTATATGAATTCTTAATTTTCAAATTAAGTTTTGCGTATTCAATGTATGGTCGTATTATTAATTTTATTTTAACAATATTTAATTTTAATCTATTAACAATTTCGCACATACAATAAGTTATTAACAAAAAACTATATATTCAGTATGCTATTTAAAGATTTCGTATAATACAAAAATATAATCCCAAAGTTAATTATTTATTTCACTTGATTTTTTAGATAATTACCATTTTTCAAGAAAATCAATACTATATATGGTAGACGAAAAGTCGATTTTCTTATATTAATTAATTGTTATTAATAAATTTTTCTGAGTGTGGTTGGGTAGGAATTTCACTGATGTTTTATAGAGTTTTTCTTTATATACCTAAATATATATATATATAAATAAATTTTTTTTTAATATTATATGGATTTAAAATTACTTTGATAATTTTAAGATGAAAATAAAAACAACAAGAAATGGAATAATTATTGAAATATATATACCATATATATAAAGTCTTCGTATATATGTACAATGTATACGAGAATATATTCGTATTTTCTTATTAGTGGAATTTTTTAAGAATATCCGGATTTATTTATGGAAAATTCTTTGTATCAAAATGTGTGTATCATAATTTGTATATAACATATATAATACACACATATGAATAATAAATATATATGATGAGGATGATATAGTAATATCAAACAGTCTCTGTCTGTATGTAATTATACAAAACGATTTAATTATTATTTTAAATTTATTTATTCATATTATATGGTGCAAAAAAGAAGAAAAATAGCAACATCATACATTTTTTAAGGTATAGAACAAACGAATTGCATGAAATCATCAAAGTTAACTATATATATATATATTAGTATATGGGTGTGCCGTCGAGTGGACATATTGCAGTTTTTATATGCGATACTGAAAAACTATATAAATAAGAAAAATTCCTAATGCCGGTTGGAGTGATAATAAAATTTGCTAAACAATGATGGAAAATACAATTACACACAATTAAAAAAGTCGAAATCATTTGAATTTAATTGTTTTTAAATTACAAATTTTTATTAGTTTTAGGCCGAGTCAATAATACAATATACAAATTTGATTAAATCTATAATAATATATGGAAAACTTCATCTTAACTATTACGAATATGTTGGCAGATTTCAGGGAAAGACATGACCGACTATAAAAATCAATTTATTAATAGATTATAAAATTTATTCTCTACATAATTCCTACATTTTAAATAGAAGAATATTTCAATAGTGTTTCACACTATTTGTATATATATTTCGCAATCAGAATTCATCTAAATATATACTTATGAATATCAAATAATATTATATATATATATATACAGAAATGAGCATATTGTGGGTGCTTATAAATGTAATATACTAGTTATTATTTTTATTGAGCGTATTTATAAAGACCACATATGTTTATATAAAAATATTACTTTTATAAATTTTATGTATATGTTTACATTATTAGTATACGGTTTTATAGTAATTATAAATATACTAAATACATAATCATATCACATATAAATACATATATATATATATATTTTCCTGTTAACGAATGTGTTAATTAGATTATTTAATATACAGGAAAATCATGTCATATTCCAATCTAAATTAGGTACACACACGTGTTGTCATTTTTATTATTAAAAATATATATTCGAGTATGTGTGTGTGTGTGTGTGTGTATTTATGTATGCGAGCAGCATATATTTATAAATATAATATAAAATATATAAGTTATTATAACAATAATAAACAGAAAACTACTGTATAAATTATAATGAGAACGCGGTGTGTTATTGTATATATGAAATCAACAATATTTTTTAAAAATAAATCATAAAAAAAATGATAATAATAGTAATATTTGTAATAAGTATTTCGGCATGTATTTAAATAAATACTTTTTTTTTCTTTCTTTAAATTGGTTTTTTTTTATTGTATATTATGCCTTTATTTCTATTTTATTATATATACAAAATATTTATTTATTTAAATTTAACATTCACATCATTCCTTCATATTTCATATTAAAATACTACATATATTATTATAAAATATATACGTTTAAGTTAGTTTCGTTTAAACATATAAATACAAACTATATAGATATACCTACGAGAGTGGTCTCTGCTATATACAAGTCATTCGTTTGTGTAGGTGATATTATATTAATTTTTTTTTTTTTCGTATATAAGCAAAGGCATATAATGGTGTTTAAAAATAAACGCACTTTTGTATATTGAATTCCAATTCAACGAAAAAAAAAAAACAAAAAATAAAAAAGAATTAAGAAAAACTTAAAAATGTGTTACAGAAATAAAGTAACTTATAATATTAAAGAAAAATTCCACAAATAAGAAAAAGAAGAATAGTTTTTCATGATTTTTTTATTTTATTTTTTGTTAAGAAACTATATAAAGGTTTTCGGGTACAATATGCGTACAACAAAGTCGCAGATAGATGGAAATATTATTAATACAATAATTATTTATTACTTGTGGTACAGTGACAATATCATTTAGAATACAGAATACAGAAAAGAATAAATGTAATCTTATAAGATAATAAATAAATATTCAACGATGATAAGAATTCAGATAAATGATAATCAACATATAAATGTATATTATTATGATGATGATGAATATATTTGTAGGTAATCAATAAACAAATAAACAAAGTACCAATTTGTAAATTTTAATTAATAAATTGAAGCTGTTTACAATTACATTACATGCAATTTTATAACATGGTTTTTTTTTTGGACATAACATAATTAAAGTATATATAAACGAATTGGAAAGTAATAGTAGCATTTCTTAAATCATATTTTTTTAAATTTTCAATTTTATTCAATTTTAGATATTTAAAATTCATTTGCAGTGTCAATTCGTAACTGGCAAATTCGATTCCAGACATTGAAATTAAAAAGAAAAAGGTAAAAATTCAGCAATAATAATACTAAAAATTACTTAACAGTTCGTTTATGAAAACAGATTGTGAGTTATCAATGTAAGTGTATAGCTTATAAAATCAAAGCATATATACTAAATAAAAGAACGATAACAATTTTAAGTACGATTGATAATAAATAAATCATATAGTTGATTTTTATTTATGAATAAAAAATTAAAAATATTTTTATAAATATTTTTCAATATAATCTCAATTGTTTAGTTAAACAATTTTAGTTATAAATTATTAGAAAATATACGAAACGATAAAATGATTAATAAAATAAAATATATTTACCTCCCAGCTATTATCTACGAGTCATTACATATCTTTCCAATTTTATTTGTTGGGTAAATCACATTTTTTGCATTGTTTGGTTCTGATAATATTATAATTATAATTCGATTGTAAAATAGTTAAAATAAAAATAATCTATATTTATATGTAAAGCAAAAATTGTGATTTGTTAAATGTATGGTATAATATAAATAATAAATATATAATACAAATGATATATTTGGTATCATGTTTAATTGATATATATATGTACAGAGTCAAATTGGAATATAACTTTGAGAAAAAATTCTTTTTAAAATATATATTAATAATTTCGAAAATCGCACCATTAATAAATTACCAGCGCCAATTAAGCATTTACACGTATTGTGGTTCGGTAAATTTATTTATTTATTTATTTATTATTATATTTATTATTTCAATTTCCGATAAAAAAATATAACCTTATAGACACCTTTATGTTTGATTTAATTTTAAATACTATATACATATACTTACTATAAGAACATATAACTTACCGTTGAAGAATATATGTACATATTTCTATTTCTAAATATATACATAAAATAATATCACATGGATAAGAAAAATAATCGTACAAATTTATATTGTGAAGATATACAATGATATCATTTTTTCTGTCTTTATGGACAAAAGATAAAGTTTTGTTGTTCTTGTTGTTATTTTATTTATTTCTGTTAAATTAAATCAATATACAAATAAATGAACCCCTTGAGACCGTGCATAGGTTTATAATATATGTTCGATGCGCTTTTAAATGTGATTTGTGTGATTTACATTAGTTTGAAAATGTTATTAACAAAAAATATAGCCAAAATAATGATATTCTTAAAGTCAATTTTCTAATTATTAAATAAATAAAAACTATTCACAAATTTTCGAATTCGATCCTTCCACTTCATTCTTAACAAACTATATTTGTATTTTTTATTTCTGTAATTTAATGGTCTAAAACTGGTTCATTGGTGTACCTGGAAATTGCAGATCTGTTGTTATAGCTTTAATGTAGAATAATTAATTTATAGATGGATCTGAAAGAGTTAATAAGAAAAAGATAATACTATAAATATTATTTTAATCAATAAAAACACAAATCATAAAAAATACTCGTTTTGATGATCAATTAATTATCATTTTGATAAAAAAAAAATTATAAAAACACAAGATATTGGGAATTTTGGTTATATAGTCTTTTGATTGTAAAAAAGGTATGTACTTATATATATATAGATATTTTAAATAACGTTAAATTTATTAAAACAATAGTTTTTTTTAGTTCAAATAAAATAATATAAATCCGTAGTGCCTTTTGTTTGTAATATTTTTTAATTAGTTTTCAAATTTATTTTTAGATATAATAATGAAAATCATATTTGTTGTTTTGGCGATGCTATATGCATCAAGCTGGGCTGAAAAGGCCAGATTTGATAATTATCGTGTTTACACTATAACTATTAACAATGAAGAACAATTTAAGATTATGCAACAAGTTGAAGACATGAATAATGGATATGTATTTTGGAACGATATTGCTATGAATCGTGATGTAGATATTATGGTTCCACCACATAAATTTGCGGATTTTGCTGATTTAGTAGCCGCAATAAATGTAGAATCTAAATTAAAAGTAAATAATGTACAAGAGTGAGTATATTAAATGTTGTCATGTTTAATAGATATACAATATATTAAATTAAGTGTTTTGAAGATATATGTAATACATAATATATATAATATTGAATAGATTAATTGATAACGAACAACCTGCCGTACAACCAAGAGTACTTAATTGGACTGCATATGGTACATACGCTCAAATATATGCATGGTTAGATAGTATGCTTGCCGCACATCCAAATATATTAACAAATTATAATATCGGACATTCGTATCAGGGAAGATTAATTCGTGCTGTACGCTTATCATATAAATCTGGTAATCCAGCAATTTTCATTGAATCGCATATTCATGCCAGAGAATGGATTACTAGCGCTACAGCAACATGGCTGTTAAATAATCTTATTACAAGCTCTGATCCAGCTATTCGTGATATTGCCGAAAATATAGATTGGTACATTATTCCAATTACAAACGTAGATGGTTTTGTTTATACGCACACAACAGTAAGTGAAAGAATATTAGATTTAAATTATAGTTTTGCTACTATATGTATAAAATTTTTAAAAATATATGTAGGATCGTATGTGGAGAAAAACACGTCAACCACATGGAAATTGTTTCGGAGCTGATCCAAACAGAAATTTCGGTTTCCAATGGATGCGTAAGTTTTTCGTATTATTATTTTACGATATTTTTATGTGTATCAAAGGTATAAAGAAATAATTTTATAAATTGAGAATATATGTTTATTGTATTGTTTAGAGGGTGGAGCTTCTAATAATCCATGCTCTGATACATACGCTGGTCCGTTACCATGGTCAGAACCAGAAACAGCTACTGTCAGAGACTTTTTACGTTCACTAAACAATATTAGAGTTTATTTATCATTCCATGCATATGGTCAATATCTTTTGATGCCATATGGACATACAACATCACCATCTACAAATCATGCAAATATGGTTTGTTATATAAAAATTGATTACATGTTTATAAATTTTTTTTTACAGACATTGAATTAATTAATTTTTCTTAAAATATAGATGTCAATTGCTCAAACTGCTGTCAGTGCATTAGCACAACGTTTTGGTACAGCCTATACTTATGGCTCGATAGCAACAACATTATGTAAACAATTATTTTGTATATTTTTATTTTGAATTGTTTATAATTCTTTTCTATGTGTCTGAATAGATGTTGCATCTGGTGGCAGTTCAGATTGGGCTTTCGGTGGTGAGGGAGTGCCAGTATCATACACATTTGAATTCCGTGATCGAGGTATGAAATTATCTTAATTATATAATAATTTACCTTCTAATATTGATATACAATAAAATAAATAACTATATTATATTTATTACAGGACAAAATGGTTTTATTTTACCAGCTAATCAAATTATTCCAAATTCTCAAGAGGTCACAGATGGTATTGTTGCATTAATTCGTCGTGCACGTGAATTGGGACAAATGTAAAGACTAGAAAATACACAAATTAATGTTCATTTATGTGAAACAAAAAAATAATTAATAAATTTTATTTGTTTTTTAAAAAAGTATAAATCCTTATTTTTTTAATTTATTATTTCACAGAATAATTTATATATTATTGAATTCATGTATTACGAGATAAATATCTGATTAAGTTATTGATGGATGAGATGCATCAAATTTTATAATTTTTCTGTGGTATATCACAAAATAGTCTGATTTGCAAATTTATTAAACAGTAGTTGATAAAATAGACATATGCAATGCACTACTAATTATGAAATATTCTTACGTAATTAAACTGCAGTTGACTTATAGAGAATCAAGTATATTTACTAATAACAACAGACTTTCCGTATATGTATTGGATATATGGTAGTGATTGAGTTTTGTTTTCGATAATATATTTATATAATATTGAATACATCTTTTAATTGTTCTATTAAACACAGTCAACTAAATGATACAACATTTATTGTAAAAATAATTATTATTTTATTGTTATCGCTTTATTCATTATTATTTATATATAGTTCAACACAACACTTAAGCCTGTCAAATTTTAAATAGATGTGATTTTGATCAACAAAAAATCTGTGTTATTATTATTTTATTTTTCTTTTATGTGACATTACATAATCAGAAAGATTTGCTTCACAATATGATTAAATTTGCAAGAGTATTATTAATTGAGATATACTTGAAACATTATAAAAACAAAGAAAACATAATACTTATTATTTAGTTGGTTTTTACAATTGGTTGATTAAAAGCGGTATTATATTTTTTTTAATAATTAATTGATATAATTTATTAATTTTTTTATTTTATTTAAAGTATATTTTATATTATTATACACGTAATTAAAATCTAAAAATAAAAATTATCAATTACATATTAAATAATTTTCATTTTTATTTAAAAAATTTTTAATTTTTGTCTCATTAATATTTTTTTCTGTTCTATTTCTCATTTTTTTTTTATATAGAAATCATGAAAATAATAAGTGTATTAATTTTAGTATGTTGTTGGTTAAACAGTAGTTATAGTGAAAAGGCACGTTATGACAATTATAAATTGTATACACTTAAAATTAATACTAGTGAACAATTACAAGTATTACGTGATATTGAAGAACATGTAGAAGATTATGAAGTATGGAAAAGTGCTACTTTAGGACATGAAGCTGATATTATGGTGCCACCCCATAAATTGGGTCAATTCCATGATTTAATTAATGACTTTGGATTTGAAAGCAGTTTGACGATAGAAAATGTGCAAACGTAAATGAACATTTATAATCTATGTATTTAATAATTATTATATATAATTTTTCTCATATTAGTCTTATAGATAATGAACAATCTGGTGCTAAACCAAGAGCATTCGGTTGGGATGCATATTTTACATACGATGAAATGTATGAGTGGCTTGACACTCTCGTAGTCCAATTTCCACAATTAACGAAAAGAGTAATCGGTGAATCTTATCAAGGACGTGAAATTTGGGCATTAGAATTATCATATAATACAGTATGCAAATAACCAATAAATATCTGAATGAGTTAAATTCGAATGATTAGAGTAATAATAGATGGATTAGTTTATGTTACTTCAACCGGCCTATTTTTATAATAAATAACCATATCTCATGCTCATAGTAAAAAATTAAAAATTAAATTGAAATATTAGATGATTTTACATATGACTAATAAATTATTACTGTACACATTCCTATTTAATATTAATATTATAATAAGAGAACCATCATATAAATGTTATACATTCAAAAAATAATAATATATTATATATAAAATAACAGGGAAATCCTTTGATATTTATTGAGTCAAATATTCATGCACGTGAATGGATTACATCAGCTACTGTTACATGGTTTTTAAATGAACTATTAACTTCAGACGATCCAGGCGTTAGAGACCTTGCTGAAAATATTGATTGGTATATAATACCAGTTTTTAATGTTGATGGCTTTGCATATACTCACACAACGGTAATGTTTAAAGATTTGTTGAGTTACAAATGCTTAAATTTATTTTATTTTTTTTTCTTAAATTATTAACTTATAGTATTTTTTTTTAGAATCGTTTATGGAGAAAAACACGCCAAAATCATGCAACAATATGTTATGGAACTGATGCAAATAGAAATTTCCCATTCCATTGGTCAGGTAAATAACTTACTATTTATAAATATCGTAAATTTGAGTGTTAACAAAATGAAATAAATGTTTTTTTTTTAAATTGTAGAACCTGGTGCTTCATCTGATCCATGTTCGGAAACTTTTCATGGTCCAACGGTAATGTCAGAACCAGAATCACAACGTCTTAATGAATACTTAGCAGGAGTGGCAGCACGTGTTAATATTTATATTGCATTCCATTCATATGGGCAATATGTTTTGTTACCGTATGGTCATTCTGGTGAGCTATCTGATAATCATGATAATTTGGTAAGTAGTATCACAATAAAATATATAAATATTTCACATTTACGGATATACCATGCATAAAAAATAGTCAACAAATAAAGTCCGTCCTAATAAATATAAATACAGCAATCATTTCTAAGTAGGCACACATATGTTCAATAATTTTTTTTTGTTAACTATAACTCGCCACAGGATATGTAATTGTATCAGTGAAGTGTGAACAAAATTATAACACCCTTTCAAATTAATTACATATTATTTCAAATAATTTACTAGTAAAAATTTAGTTTATAGTTAAACTTTTAAAGTATTTGTGTTGCAATATATTTAATTTTTCACATATTGAATTTCAGATGGCTGTAGGAAATGCAGCCAAAGAAGGGTTTGCAAGAAGAAATGGAACGGACTATACAGTAGGACCAACTTATGCTGTTATGTGTAAGTATATATACATATATCGAATAAACCAGTGTCGGATATTGTTTAAAATTAATATTTATAACAATTTTTAAAACATACCATACCATATTCAATTATTTATTTTACATAATTATTTAAGATACTACAACAGGAACAACTGCCGATTGGGCTTATGACAGTTACGATATTAAAATTTCTTATACATTTGAATTCCGTGGAGGTAATTTATTAATTAAATTTAAATATTTAATATTCATTTAATAGCAATATATAAAATTATAATTATATGCGTAAATAGATGGATTTGGATTTGTATTACCACCTCAATATATTGTTCCAAACGCTGAAGAAACTCTGGACGCTATTTTAACTATGGTCGCTACGGCACGTGATTTAGGCGAATTAGATCCAAAATAAATATGTACAATTTATTAAATATTTTCTTTTTTTTTTTTTATGAAATAAGTATGCGAATTAATATTGTACATTATTTTTGTTATTAAAAATTAAATTAATTTTGTTTTTATAAATTTTTGGTCAAAATACAATGTCAATCAGTCAGTAATAATTTTCACGTGGAAGAGCTGTTATGATTATTACCGGAAAATTGTTGATAAATACCATAGCTAAATAAATAAAGTACCTGTCCTGTACACACATTTATTTCATTAGATAAGATTATACACTATTATATAATTATGTGAAAATTATTATTGATAATTATTGTAATATATTTTGGTGAAAATTTCGTATGAAAACAAATACATTTAACAACTACGTATACAATCGTTTTGATAATTTATTTCAATTTTAAATCATTTTTTCTTACTTTATGTATAAGTATATATATTAGTAACTACTCATATAACTAATATAGTTATAATTGTTATCTTAAATTTTAATAAACAATCTAATTTAAACGATACATTAGTGTCCATACACATTTCAATATAGATTTCCAAATAGTGGTTTGGATATATAATAAAATTCTACACATTTTTATATATACTAAATGCATACTAAATGTATTTTAATAATTTGGTCTAATTTTCAAAAGCTTTCTCATGTATTACTTTTCTTATTTATTCAATTTTGAACTAGAATATATAAATTAGCTTAAGTTTTGTAGTATATATAATAAAATAAAATTTTGTTTGCATGCAATTTATTTCAGAGATTTTACTCTGGTTCAGGTATATTTTCCTTATAAAGACAAATTTAATTGCATTCAAATAATGCGTACACTACACAAGTGTCTTTATACTTGAAATGGTGAAACGAATACTTTCATTATAAAAAATATAGACTAACAAGTAAAAAAGAATGATATTGTCCTTAATTGGCAATCATTTTGTTGCCGCCAAATATCATATATTGAATTGCAGTTCGTTATACATAAAAATAGAGAGCTAAACATTTGTATTTATCAATTAGGATCATTTCCAGAGCGCGACAACACAAATAATATGGAAAAACAAAGTCTATGTAAAGAAAAAATTTCTTACACATTTTATCTATTTAAAATAATACTTAAATAATCAATTTTAGAATTTTATACGCGTGGTTTAAATAAAAATAAAATGACTGTGAATTTGGGTCATAGAACTTTACTAAATATTTGAAAAAAAAAGCATATTTACCAACCGCTATGATTTATTAATTTTATTTATAAAATCTTTGTAAATATTTTATAAAAATTGTTATAATTATTTTTTGCTTTGATATATCGAAAGTATAATATGAAAAATATAAAAATAATTTCCGTTGCAATTTTTTATATAATATATACGAATTCGTGAAACACACATAAGTAGAAAAAGAAAAAAAAATTAATAACTTGTATATAAAAGATCAGACAGAATGGTTATATGTTTTGGTCTGTACCTCAGACAATACGTATTTATTTATTTTTACTTTGACAAAATATAGAGGTTGAAACGAACGCATATAATGTGTTAGACAATAATTTTTTTAACTCACAATAGAATTAGATTTATAATAAAATTAGTGTAGAAAAATTCATGATTCTGTCTACAATTCAAGGAATAAACGTAAATATTTTATACTATGACAGTTTATGTGTCGTATTGAAAATGAATTGTGTCTGGGCTTTTATATATACAAATATTATTTGAACCGTATATAGTTATATATTGTCACAAGTTTGATGAACAGCGATTAATCACAAAACTGTGTATGTCCATGAATAGATGCTGTTTTATATATAAAAATAATAGAAATCCATTTATTATTTTAAAATTAAATAAGTTCAAATAAATACATAATAAGAGCAAAACGTTAAATTAATATTTATTTATTTATGGGAAAGAATTTTATATAATTTTTTATTTATAATATAATATAGTAAAAAAAAGTATTTTGTTATAAAAATATCAAGTTACGTATACGAATAAGTAAATATGTGATATTTATAAATAAAAATAATAAGAATTCCTTTTTTTATATTTTGTGAAATAATTTTGTTTTTTTGATGTAATTTTCGTGAAAAAAATATAGTTTTCAATAGAAATCATTTTTCTAAAAGCAGTTTTTTATTTCATTAAATTACATTGCACATTTTCAATATTCTGTCGTATACAATAAAATACAATAAATACAAAATTTCTCTTACCATTAGGACAAAAAAAAAAAAATTTATTGGTAGTTTTTACATCCAAATTAAGTATATACCTTTCATTTATAAATATACACTTAAACATAAAGCTTTTATAGATTGATGTAAAAAGAAAAAAAGAATACTTTCACGTTCCTGTTATTTTGTATTTTACGGACTAAACGCTTCATCTTTTACTCTATTCTATAGGTGTATATTGTAATGTATTTGTATACATACTTTATATATAAGTATATAGTTGAATCTTTTAGTATAACTAGATTTTTGGAGATGTATTTCTGTATTCCTATATATTTTGATTATTTATATTTATTTAAAAAAATTTGTGTATACATTTAATTTGATTTTGTTAAATATTCATAAATAATTGAAAAACATATCATAAAAATTTTAAGTGCGCTGCCATATTTTATATTTATATTAAATATTATAAATATAAATAATATTTATTTATTTGAATCCACCTTTCAGATAATACAGTACTCGTTCGTCTATGTATTTACAATGTATTTTATGCATATACTATATATATATATTGTATATATACAATTTATAAATATATAAAAACAAGAATATAATATATATATGTATAAATATAAAAGCAACAGTTTGAATCCCTGTAAAAATTCTAAATTACAATCCTTCAGTCGAAACTTTGCCATGAACGGAGTTGGTATAAATTTTTTCTGTTTAATAAAGACGCACGTGCAGTGACTTTATTATACTTATAATATATATATATATATATATATATAATATATATTTATTTATGTATACAACAAAATATTGTTCAAATAGAAAATAATTCCATAAAAATAAGTTTATATTTTAGTGTTGTGAATGAATTGAAATAATATGTGTAATAAATACAAAATGGATAAAAATAAGTATATATAAAACATATAAGTAAAGTATAAAAGGACAAAAATAAGGAAACGTAAAAAAATGATGAGACACATGTGCAAATTACAGTTCAAGGTGAAAATAAATCTATTCCTTATCCTATATACCATATATAAATATATATATACTATCGTTCCCTTCTGGAGTATAATCGATTTATTCAATCGTATATTATTTAATACATACACACAGTCATTCTGAGGAGTTCATCTTTTCCTTTTTGTGTCTGTCTACATATTTTATAATGAAAATTAATAACTACATACCATTACTTATGTTTTTTATTTATATTATTATTTTATTGTCTTAACAATTATTATATAAATAATTGAAGAAAGTAAATATTATGTGTGCATTACAAACAATAACAAACGAAAATGTAAATAAATGTATTTATTTAAATCAATTTACTTAATGGTTATGATGATGATGATGATGATGATACTGATGATGATGTGTTCAGTAGTTTCATTAAAATTGTTATATTATATAATATATATTTGTATATATTCATTCGATTGTGTACAAATGTAAATAATATATTTGTACTATAATAATATCATAAAATATGTTTATTTTATAAATTAGATTCAATTTAATTGAAAGGAAAAATATTACAATTAAAAATAACACCTAGAATAGAATATAAATTATGTACTTGCACGAATAATTCAAAAGCTTGAAATGGCAGGTGTTTCTTTTCCGGCTTTTTAACATTAATTCAATTAACTATATATTTATTTATATTTATATATACATTATATACTTTATGTCTAAATTTAGCATGTATTTATGTATTTATAACATTTGTTGTTTACAATTTTTAATGTATACATACGAACATTTATTCATTATTATTTTATTAGAATATCATACAAAAGGAGTTATAATATATATATAGACAACATGAAACTTGATATATTATATTCAATATAAAACGTCATAATAAATTGAATTTATAATCAATAAGGATATTTTTAATATTTAATTGAAAGCAATTTCATTTCAAAGGTCTTTCGATTTAGTTAATTTTAATTTATAATATTTTATGATTATAATAATAAAATTTCAAATAACAAATGTATATATATATGTATGTATACAGGGTGTATTAGTAGTTATTTTAGTCCACCACTTAATACTGATAATTGTATATGTATACATATTACTATGTATATATGACTAAATCGAAAGAGTTCATTATGGACTAAGGACACTTATTAAATTCAGAATTAGAAACAAGTAAAGAGTATCAAATGCGGTGATTCAATGTTGGTGTTGCTTAACTTTCATATATAACATGAATATTAAGCAACATAAGTCATGACCGTTGACCAACTTGGGATTTTATTCAAATTTAAAGTTCTTTCACTATTAAAAAATCATAATGTATTACTATTTCTGTATAGAATTATTTGTTAATTATTTCTTATATGTTTGGTATTGTTTAATTAATAAACTTAAATGTGTCTGAATGTGAAAAATAAATTTGCGTGATATGATCAAATCACATATTTTTCTGTTAATATTTATTAGAATCATATTTTAGGTATACCATATAATTAAAAGTTTTACCATGCGTGCATATAAGTATATTATTAACAAAATACATGTGGTATTATTATAATTATATGTATAAAAAATATTATTACTCTTATCTATATACATTCGCCACTCACAATCAGTGGCACAGTAAGGGTGGCATGCATATTCTTAACGTTCGTACAATACAGGAACCGCGTTAAAAGTTCCAGTCATTTTCAGTATTCTCACACTGAAATTGTTCTGCTGATATAACCAATTATTTATTTATGGAATCAAAAAAATTATCGCCTTGAAATGACGGTAGGCAGAGAGTTCTATATAAGTTCTGCTATTTATATCATATATAATTATCTTTTATTATATACATATTTCATTTATAATATACCAACAAATAATATTTTAATTGTATAATGTTTGTTCATTTAATTTTTATGTAAATTCTTTATTTTTATATTAATATACACTCCGTTTTACTTGTTTATGGACACTTGAATTTTTGTCAATTCCACTATGTGTAAATTTGATGATTATATTTTTTAATATAATAACGAAGGGATTAAAATCTTTAATAGTCTATAGTTAATTAGTTCTTGTAGGTGATGATGTTTGTAGAGTGGTCAATTCGGTTTTCCATATAGTTATATTTTGGACCATTATAAGAAATTGTACAGATTAAAATACTTTATTCTTTTATATTATTAAAAAATTATAATCAAGCTATCTCAGGGAGAGATATTTGCAAAAACTCCATTGTAATTTAACAAGTGAAACGAAGTGTATACATATATGTGTGTATGTCTAAATGTGCGATAGCTTGTGGAGCAACGTATACATATATATATATATATATATATATATATATATAAATATATAGACATTAAATCTTAATCTCATTAATATAATTAGAATCTTTAATTAAAAATTTCAATGAAAATAACTTTTAATGAGATTTTGAGGTTGAATTTATTTTCATTTGAATAATTTCGGGTATATATACTCAAAAAACACGTATATAGATATCATTTTTATATATTATTTTAGATATTAATTAAATTATTTTATTTTTTATTTTTTTTTCGTTGTTGTTGTATTATTATATTATATATTATAAAATATATATAACCAGTTGAAATATATATTGTATATATAATTGTATTTATGTAAACAAAATATATATTATAACAATGAAAACTTTCTATTAAAAATAAAAACCTATATTCTATTATCATATTCATCACACACAAACTTATGACGTATACATGCAAAATTAAAAGGCTATTATATTAGCGAATAAATAAGTTTATTTGTTGTATTTACGTTATTCATTGTTTATTTTCTCTTAAAGATTATAATTATTTACATCTCATGTATGTAGAAATGTACAGTTCATGTACAAATATGTCCGTACATATAATATAAATATATATATATATATATTACATATGTGAATTTATTTACTCATGCGAAATACCTACACCTACATGTACCTAAATTGAATATATCATATATATAAATATATAACAGAAATATAGGAAATAAAGAAAAAATCCATTAGCACATAAAATCATGAAAACGTGGATATGCTTTTAGTACGGACTGAAGAATGTACACGTATCTACACGCAATATACAGTGTATATATACATTGTATACATATACTATATATACATTATATATACGCATACCAACCGACAAATATTTATATAAAAGAAGTGAATTTAACAAGACAGGAGAATAATAATGATAATAATAATACTAAAATTAACGTTATAAGCAAAATAGAATCTAACTATATATATATATATACCAATTATATATATATTTATATAAGTTTAAGGGTAGGACAAAAATAAAAGTTGTTAAGTTTGTGTTATTATTATTAATATGAAATGAAAATGCGTACCGATAAACTTCAATATTTTATAAATAATAAAAAAACAATATATAAATAGCATTCTTGTTAGTCATTACAAGAATAATAATATTATAGGTTTAATTATTTTATGTTTAAATATATTTTTACAAAATACCATATTTTTTCTTTTATAACTTGTCATCAATTTCAAAATTATTACCAAAAAAATTCCATCATAAATTATTGAATATATTTTAATAAAGTATAAAACTGAATAGTATAATTATTAATTAAAGCTTTTCGGTTTCGATCGAATCGATAGATTTTATTGTCTGACAAAATAGAAAAACATAAATTTTCCATATTATTTTAAAATAATTTAATTTCAAAGTGGTGATAAATCAAAGAAAGCTGTAAAAAATCACTTAATGGAAAAATATAATTTATAAATACGATTTTCTATTAAAAAATCAAATAAATTCTATTTAATTAAATTTATTCTGTACTAGTTGGTGTCTATAAAATATATAAATAATCTATCTTTGCTGTGCAATATATTCATCTTTCTGTATTATATATATATGTGTATTTAAATGTATATTATGTGTATAATACTGTGATTGTGAGATTGATAAATTTGTGATTGCATATACTTTTTAAACACTTAAATAAAAAAGAGAATATCGATTTTATTTCAATTTTTTTTTTTTTCATCAAATTTTTATAATCTTGATATTTATTAAATTGAGTTTCGGGTTTATATATAAGTAAATTTAAAACTCATTATCACAATATTATATATTTATTGTTGATGTCGTAACATCGTATCTTTATAAATATAATCGTGTCTAAAATACATGAAAGTTTTTTTTGTTACAAATACATAATATATTACTTTATATAATACCAAGTTATATAGTGTATATATATTATATAGTATTTATATTATACTATTATTGCTAGAATTGGCACTGGTGCGTTATGATAAGATTTAGTAAATGTACTTGCTAATTCCATACGGTGATATTGTTCAGATTATTTTCACTGCAGTATATTGCATTAAAACCATTAATTTAATTAATTATTTTATATATTATTAATATATTTATTGTGTATAGATATTATTTATTGTATAGTATTCTTTCTATATAGTATGGAAAAGCGGAAAATATATAAAAACTGTAACAATTTTTCACAAACAAATATAGTTGTGAATCTATACTTTCATATATAATTATACTTACAATAGAAAAATATATTTTATTATATATATATATATGAACGTATACTTGTCCTTGTATACAATTTCTGTGTCATGCAAGTTTCACATGTTGTTGCTTATCGTCACCAGTAACACGATATTAGATGTCACAAGCAAAACTGTATCAGTGACGGGCGCATGAGAAATATTTCAATAAGCCCATTTCAAAAAATTACTCAATAAATAAATAGTTGAAAAATAATTGTTCTTTATTCTAAATATTTACAATACAAAAAATGGTGTACAAAAGTTATCAAAAGTATCATTATTTCATATAAACTTTCAATGAAATCTATTGGAAAATCAATTATATATATATTCGGAACGTGTGTAGCACTTTTAAAAATTTATGGAAATTGAAAAAATTTATAAAAAATTTATTAATTAGTTAATAACTTACAAATTATTATTTTATTTGGAAAAATTTTACCTTTAAATATATTTTATCCTCAATATTTTACACGACCTACCACTGAACAATATATTGTATATACTGTGGATATGGGTCATAATCTTCAGTCTATTTATAAAATGTATATTCATATATTGTGTCAATGTTTTCTTTCATTTTACTCGTGTATATACACGATAAATCAAAAACTGCTATGTATTTTTAATGGGATTCATTATATTTTTTACCCTTTTTGATTATGTTGGACTTTTTGAATTTTGTCTTCAATTAAATCGACTTCTACGAAGTATGTTATCAAATTATCAAACAATTATTCTTATTGTATTGAACTATAAATTCAACATTTGATTTTGTATTAAAATGTGATTTATATATTATCGATGATTCTATTACAATTAAGATTAAAGATGGTTTGAATGCAATATGATGATAAGTAGGAAAAACAAATTTGTATCGGTCATTTTAATTGTATTATTTAATATACATGAGTTTTCAGATAATACCTAGATTTTCATTTCAAATAATATTACTGAATTTCCACTTAAATTTTTACTTTACTTATAATAATATAATTAACTGGAAATATTATAGATTGTCTTTTCTGTCTAAATTTATTAGAAAATTATTAAAAAATATACTAAATACACAAAAGTTAAAGTGCAATTATAAAATAAAGTAATCATAATAGAATGTACCAATAGTTTTTGATAAACTGTTTATGTGACATCACAAATATTTGCACATATAAATAAAATTCATTATTTTGTTATCCAACATACAATTAAAATTATTATACAACTGTATTGATTGTAAATTTTATAAAAATCAATTACAATAATTATTATATAAACAAATTTTTACAATATAATATATTATATTTGCTATTTTACACTTTAAACCCGATTATATAATTAATTAAATATTATATTCAATATATAGTTATTAATTGAAAAAGTATTTTATATAAAATATTGATAAAATTGAATCAAATTTATTATTTACCAATGAATTCACAGAAGTATTTATAATATATAGTTAAAATAACAAAATAACTAATATATATATAGGAATAATTCCATAAAGCAAATATATGATCAAAAAAACATGGAAGCTTCATTAATCACGACTACAATACTACTTTATGCTATTTATAATCATAATTTAATGTGATTCGAAAGAAGAAGTGAATTGTGAACCTAAATTCATATAACTATTGGAGTTTAATTGTAATTTTGTATCAAAATGTTTTTAAAAAAAAAAGTATCAATTGAGTTACTGTGAATACGAATGTTGATAATTTGAACATGAACAAGAATCTAAGCTATATATTAATATACAATTATTGAAAATTAAAAACAAGAACAAAATTTATTATTTATATAAATTTAGAACTTTTTTATTACAATTTTAGTAATTCATATATGTTTTTATTTCATGATTTAAAATAATCAATCCGCAAGTCAATTAGGTGAAATTTAAACATATTAAATATTAAAATTATCATAAATATTATATTATATTAGCTTTTTTAAATGCAATATCTCATTTCACAAATACACATTTATATAAACAAATAATTTATTTAAAATATATGACACAATATTTTTTAGGATAGAGTTGAAAATACATTTTCTATTTATCTAATATTCTTATATATACAATTATTTACATATACCCATACCCAGACACATATATAGATCTATTTATTTTTTGGGGATAATAGTATATAAGTAGTGAAATAAGTATTTTTAGAAATTCTATTGATTTATATTGTGTCTCTATATAATAAAGATTATACATTTTTGTCATATTAATAATTATTATTATTTACTTTCCGATGATTAAATGCGATCATGCTTTATATGTATAGAAAGAAATGTCTGTTAAATTTAATTATCAGTTACTTTTGTATAATCATTACATATATTTATAGTCAGAAGTTTGAAGAACTATTTTGTTGAAACAAGAAACTATTACAAAAATATACTATGAAATATATACATTATTATTTATTTAATTATTTGAAACACTAAGTAACAATATTTACAAATATTACATAGAAATTTACAAATTAAAAATAAAAGGAAAAATTTATAAAATTATTAAAATTCAACAAGGATAAAAATTTGTTTTAGCTTTTGACTACAATTGTGGTGTGAAAACCTCAAACTAAAACATTAAATATATAAAATGAAGATGAGCATAATTCGTTTTGTTTGATATTTCATAATTCATTATATTTTATTTAAATTAAACAATATATTATATAGACATTGAGTATTGATTTTCACAGCCAACTCAAATACATATGTGAACAATATTCATTATATTTTTATATGGTAAATAAATGGTTCTTATACAATCTATATTCTATAAACAGATAATAATTATTTTACGACACGTGCGTAACATTGAATATTAATTACAAATTGTTGTTATATGCATATGTCAATAAACATATATCTTTTTATAATAAACACGTACACTTTTCTGTATATGTGATCTCTATATAACGGAATCTGATTTTTCGTTTTGTTTTGAAATAATGATATAATCATCATCCAGTTAAAAAACATATATAACACATGAGTGATTCGCTCGTGATGAGACAAATAATAAAAATGATGTATCGATAGTTTTTTTGAAATTTTTAAACATCAGTCAAATTTATTAAATGAGATAAATGTTTTCTAGTATATTTGACTTCCACAAAAATTTTCCAAAATGGTATTTATAACTTAAAGATTGCACGGTTGTATAATTATACTAAGTAGTAGCAATCGTAGGTCATTTATAGTAAATTTTCGATCATAAAACTGGTTATTTACAAAATTTTAATATTTGAATGTAATATTTTACTCCACAAAGAAAGTGAACTATCTGTAAGAAAAAAAATTTAAGTAAAAATACTGCTTTTTTTGTGTTATGAAATAACTCTCTTCATTGAGACAATTGTACATATATATATATAGAACTATATATTATACTCGTATGCATTACTTAGAAAATAATCACATGAAGCATTATTATTATAACATGTAAATAAAAGCTTTTGTGTAATACTATGTTATATGATATTTTAATGAGAATGATAAAAATGGTTATGACTAAGATGAATTCAAAAGATATTTATATTTATATGTGCTTTTTATTTTTATTTTGCTTTTGATATTATTTATTCTGTATATACTACTATTATTATATTAGAAATAATTACTATTACATCAAAATCCTCTTCAATGTACCATATATATATTGTTAGGCTTTATATCCATTGATCAAAATGTCAATTGCGAGACAATTTTCTTTTGATAATATTTGTTGCGTCAAATTACATTTACAAAGTTAACATTTATCCTTTATTTTATTTTCTTAATAATTCGATAAATTCTTTATATAGTAAGTTTAGTATAGCCTATTTTATATACACAGTGTAATATTTCACTCAACACAATCTTTTAAATCGAATTAAATTACATAAAGAATGATGAAATCTCCTCATTAGTTAGTCATCTATGGTCTATGGAGAAAATTTAAGATTTCCTGATTATTATTATAGTGATAATTTTCTTAAATCCATGAAAATTTATGACATTTTATATTATTTAGCTGTATATAATTTGATAATTGGATGCACTGCGTATAAAAATGTTTAATGAATTTCAAAACAAATTATAAAAAGAAAAAAAAAAACTTGTTTAATAACCATAACAATAAAAAGAAAACTTTTATATTTAATGCGTCATTTTGTATAATGAATAAATAATTTCTCATTAAAACACTTAAACACAAATACCAAATAAATAGATTGTGGGTATATTATATATTGATTTGATGGAATATTCAATACAGATGTATCGGCAGAGCGAAGAATGATATATAATAATTAATGACACAATTTATCAATTTTCATATAGTATTATATATTTCATAATTTCTAACTTACTATATACAAACGATATCAATAATACTGTGATATATTACACAGTATATAATATGAACCTTTTTATATTGACACATGCAATTTATTATATATAATATTATGTGTACATAATATAATATTAACAAAGAATCAAAGTGATTAATATATAAGCATAGGTAAATATTGTATAGTTATACGTATTTTGTATAATTTAAATCTAAATATATTGATATATTTTAGCTTCTTTTCTATAAAAAGCCTTATATAAATATAATTGAATATATAAATACCATTAAATATTCAAAACATAAATAAATATCAGTTTAATTAATATTGTGTATCCACAGGCACATACAATACAATGAATGATATAAGCAAATATGAATGAATTAATATTATTTTTATTTATTATTTTTCTCATTCTTATTTGCACGATTCAATTTTAATATTAAAGACCATGATTCAAATCAAATTTGATTTAAACGTTAATTAGATAAATGAGACAAATATATTTAGTACTTGATTTGATCAAAATCAAATAGTTTTCATAAAAATGCATCCTATATAAAGTTTGTAAATATAAAAATATTACATATAAATAATTATTTTATACATAACTTAACTATAAAATAATTGAAAAATATTTTTATATAAAATATTAATGTAACATATAAGAGTATAAAAAATTTTAAGTCATTATAAGGTGCTAAAATTATAAATTTGAAAATATACAAATAACTCCATAAATAAACCGGGAAAATCTATATTAATATTATTTCACTTTTTTGAAAGTAAACTTTTAAAATGTAAAAAAGTTTACTCTTGTTGTGCCTGGGTGAAAGAAAATAATCTATATTTTATTTTCTATATAAAATGTTATTTGTCATGACAAAGTTTATGTTAATAATTTATGGAAACCTCTCTGCACAATCTACATATCAAAAGTTCTGTATATCAATATATGTATTTATATATTTTATATAATAACTAAGTGAGGGGTACAGTTAAAACGTAATCTGTAAAATTTTACCATCAATTCGATACGTATTTCTTATACACAAAATATTGGGAAAATTTGTATTTTTTGAAATATATACTTTTTCACTTATTTATAGTAGATAATGTTATTAAGAAAAAAAGCTTTTGTAAATTTTTTTTATACTACCACTAACCAGTATCATCAACATCATTATATCATCTTATTCATCAGATACGAAATATGTCGTAGCAACACGTTACTCTAACGTCGCTGTAACAGATCTGAACGACGTTTATAATAAGGATAAAGTCCTTACAGTTTCAAAATGAGAATATGCAATGTTCTGTATGTTGAACACAGTGTGTTTTCTTTCTACATTTGTGATCTGCTTGCTTTATAGAAACAACACACACACACACACACACTAAAAGAAACAAAAGAAACAATTAATACTTCATCTATTCAAAATAAGTGTATTTGTACAAATTTAATATGTGTTGAAATGTATTTTTTGCATGTACATATATAAGAAAAGCAAAACATATTATAGAAATATACTTTCACTTTAACAGAATGAAACTATTGTATAGAAAGGACAATATAATATATATTGGTATGTTGAAAAAATTGCATTCATGAAAAATACAATTGTTAAATTCATAAAAAGAATTATATAACTATAATGGGTACTGTCGTTTGCCTTCCGGCTGGACCGGATTTAACGTCACATTGTAATCAATGTTTGGATTGTTTAAGGAGACCATTTGAAAATCAAGGTAAGCTATATACAATATAACATATATTCATTTTAATTTGATCAATTTAATAATTAATAATAAATTCGAAGTTTAAAATGCTTTTTATTTTTTATGGTTTACAGTAGATCCATTACAACGAGGGGTTATAGTGTCCAGTGAAAGCGTTTACCTATTGACAGTAAGTATATTTATGGTTATATATGATATTAATAATAAAAATAATGATTTAAATTAATTATTTTTCAGGGTAAAAAGTCTTCCAGGAAATGTATTGAAAGTAACATAAAAACACATAATATAACAACAGGTGAGTACTTAAATTTAAATGATCATTATTTTAGAGTTTTGTTATCACATCAATTAATGAGTGATCATAAAATATTTAAATTGTCATCATCTAACTAAATATATAACATATTTATTATAAATTTCAAAAATCAGTCAATCCTGAAAACAAAAAGATAATAAATAAAAATATTCTTTAACTTAGAAATTATTTGTTAAATTACAATTGTTAATTCTACAATAATGAACAATAAACAATGCGTTCCACAAGCATAAGCATTATTTTTATATATAAAATATAACATTATAATCGGCTTCACATTCAGCTTAATCATTAATATAAAAATTTTTATACTTTTTATAGCTATTTCAGAAATAATATGCTAACAATAAATATTTATACAATAAACTATAAACATACAACATGGGAGTATATTTCAGTCATACATATAACATATGAACATATACATAAGATTATCTTAAACAGAACATTTCTTATTATTATTCTTCTATATAGTGTCAATTGTATGTGTTTTTGTGTGTACGTACGATATAAATGCTGTTACATATTTAATCCATAAACTTAAATAATGACATAACCTGAATATTAATTATTTTATTCTAGAAATAAGAACAATACAAACAAATACAAATCTCTTTGTACTAAAAGAAACTATATTTTTATGTTTAAGAATTATTTTACAAAAACTTAGACTATATAGTAAAAAGAATATAAAATCACAAGAATATTAAAACAAAAATTTTATTATATACCTACGAAGTACACTAGGCATACTTAAATAAAAATATATATATTATATATTATTTTTATAACTATAGAGAAAAAATGAAATTAATTCAGCTAAAAACTATTAGATTTCTCAGTACATCATAATTTAAATTCTAGGATTATATACAATCCTGCGTAACGACTAATTATAAAATGTTCTGATATTTCGTATGGCGATCCGACCAAGAAGTCTTTAAACATAACTGCTAGTGGTAGTGGCAGTGATGTTTAAATTAAAAATTTAAGAAACTACCGATTACATATAAGATTGATATGGTAATTCTGTTTTTTGCAAATTTCAATGAATTTATATAATTTTTTATAAGAAATTTTTTTAACAAACTATACAATAAGATAAATACATATATGCGATTATGTGTTCGGTTGCGTGTAGTTAATAAAATAGTATATGTTATATAAAATAATATATGTATTTTATATATTCCATATATATATATAAAGTATATAAGAGCCTAGTTAGTTGAAGTATCAATAAACATGACATGACGTATACTTTTTCGAAGAGCCTACAGCCACTAAGGAACATAAGAACATGTCAAGCTTATGTATACTAACTAAACTTTGCAGATATTTATGCTATATAATTATATGTAAAATATTATGGGTTTATACATAACATATAAAATACTATGTTATGGATTTAAATAACATATAAAATACATGGAAAATGTAAAATTAAAAGTTCATCGTTGTTACCATTTTATACAAAAGAAAACTATAATAACAATATAATAATAAAATATTAATTTTTTCTTGAGCAGGATATAGAATTTTGTTTTTTTTTTATAAATCTATTGTAATTTTCTTTACATTTTATAAATTAAATTAATTTTATATCAAGTTAATGCTGTTTTTATTTTAACTTTGTTACAAAATATATTATTATCATTATTATTATTATTAATATTATTAAACAAAAATTAAATTTATTTTCAATTTATGATAATATATTATAAATAATCAATCATTACATATTAGATAAGCATCACACAAAAAGGATTAGTAATGAGACATTATACATGTAAATATTGTAAAGTATATAGTGTGATATGTATAACTATTTATAACGAAGGATATATTTTAAATTTTCTATTATTATTCGATAAATTCTTTTATGCAAATATATTATGTTATTATTTAATTTTCAATAAGATGGTTGTTGCGATTTGCTAACACAATGTTAGTGTGTTTCTTGTGCAATAGCAGTGTTCGAAACTTTTAAATGTGATTAATCAAATTGTAAATGTTATGGCAATGTTTTAATCATTAACAATATCAAGTATATTGGTAAAATTGTGCGATACGCGTTGTTTCCACAATAATATATAGATTTATATGTCAGTTTAAAAATATGTTTTGATGCGAGTTTTACAAATTGTATTTTACATTAACAAAAATAAAAAACTTAGAAGATATTGGAGAAAAAATTATTTTATCATTTTTTGTTATGCTAGAAAACTTTTTAGAACTGTTCTTGTATGTGTGTTATATATTGTACATATATAAATATATACGATCAAAAAATGAAAGATAGGTTAATTCCACATCGCATCTTTTCAAAAATCCATATATATATATATATATATATATACATATACTCATGTCAATTTTGATATAAAAAGTAATAAATGATTCCTTTTGTTTGTTTGTTATCATCATATATATATGTTATAGAAAATTTCAATATATTTTAGATTTTATAATACTCGCTTTTATATTGTACATGATTTTTTTTTATTTATTATATAATTTACAATATCATCCCTTATTTATATATAGAATATGGTTATTTGTAAGTCTATGAAGTTTTATTGATTTTTTTTTTCCTTTCATGTAACATTAATAATTTGAAAATTCATTGTTATATACACACAGATACGAAAAAATTTATTACGATTTAGATAAAACTATAAAAAAAAATAAATAAAATCATCGAACATATAAAAATCTATTGATAATATTATTTCAATAGTTCATGAAGTAACGAAACCGACCAACTTTCGGATTCCTAAATCGAGTATGGCATACACACATTCCAAACCTCAGCAATATTTAGTGCCTATCACAGAGACATTTATATTACCTTTCATTCATGCATTTTAATTATTTAAAGTATGAAATCAAATTAATTTTTTTAAATTTGCTTACACTTTTAAAATATACCAAAATATATAATTTTTTTACCTTTTCAATATTGCAAAATTATGCAATGATATAAAATAAATTATTAAATTTTTTGTTTTTGTTGTGGTTAGAGAAATTTTATGGTATATGTGTGGCTAGTGTACCGCAAACGCCAACAACAGAATTACATTTTTAACATTTTAACCTTTCTCATTATATATATACATACATTTTAAAATATTATATAAAACCGAAAATTTTTGTAACATACATTTGTTTTTATAATATAAAATAAATCACACATATTTACATTACATATGGAGAGAAAAAATTTAACACAATTCTTGCTTCCGTTTTACTATCCTGAACATAAATTATATTGTAATAAAAACATTACCTATATATTTGAAATATATAATGTACAAAAATACAAACAGAAAATAATGTTAAGGTTTTCTTCTTATTTATATATTATATATACGCATATTATATGCAGGTATTAAATTTGGTTTCCCATAAGATTTAACCCCGTACTCATTTATATATTTATAAAATAAATAAACTACAGCTAAACATATACCATATAATTCGTTTCGTATTGTATATATAATTTGATTTCAAACTTTATTTGTTATTTGAGTATTAAATTAAAATAACTTTATATGCACACGTGAATAAAACTATATTTATACATGAATCTGAGCAATTGTGTTTTTGTTTTATGCGTATAACTTCAAATAAACCCAATTATATTCAATAGTAGTATTTGGAAATTTGGGTAAAAATTATAAAAAGATAATAACGTATTATTGGTAAATTATTAATATGTAAGTGTTCATATAAATAAACTATAAACAATATATATTTATTGGTTAAATCCCAAACATATACATACAATGAATTCCTAAAATTTCTATATTTATTTTAATCATCTTATTATCAGATAATTTATGGTTTTATAATTTGTGTATATATATTTACTTAAACATTTAAAAATATTTTAAATTGGTTATATGATTTACTATATAGTTTGGCTATTAGTATTATAATATATACTCGTATATATATGTTATATAATATAACAATGTATATATAATTGAATTTTGCATTTAAAATAAAACTGAATTATATAATTATTTGACTTTTATTTCTTTTATATTTGAATTACATCAACAAAAAACAAAAAAGGTTAAATTAAAAAAGTTAAACTTTTTATTTTTTTATATATTACTCGCATATATAACCATTTACATTATATTATATAAATTAATAATAAATCTAAAACCTGAATACATTTGGGTATTTAATATAATATATTACAAACTGTTACACAATTATGTATTGAATTAAATGGTACACAAAGTTTAGAATTTCAATTTAATCTTATAAAAAGAAATACAATTTATTATGTAATTATTTGTAAATTATGAAAAAATTAATATTCAGTAAATTACATTTACATTTATATATAAGATGACACATTATAAGAACTATACTCACTACTACTTAATATTTATATTGGAAATCATAATTAAAATAATTAGTAAGTTTTATTTTTTAAAAATTCTATTATAAATATATAAATATCTCCATTTCAAATATTCCATTTTTTAATATATGAGAGTGAGAGTGATACTAAAATGTTGCTGTGAACTATAACTTGGTTGGTGTACATATATAAATTTTTTTTTGTATATGAATACGGGCTGAACTTTAGTTTTTATATACTATTCGAAATGTTATATGACATTTTCATATTGTTTTTATCTTAATATCGATTTTTAATAAACAAACAATAAAAAAATAAATATATGTCAAGCCTTTACTAAATGTGTTTATTTGGGATTTAATTTCAAAACAAAATTTAAATAAGAAAGATCATATTTCTGTTAGTTCGTATACCCATAAATTGTATATAATACGTGTACCATATATATGTTAGGTATGTATGCATTCAATTTATACATAATATAAATACATAAATTACAACCGTTTTATTTAATATATACCTAAAATGTTTATACCATATATAGGTTTGTAAGATACAATATAAATACAGACTGAGATACAGATAGTAACTTTTATGTTACCTCAACCGAATAAATAAAGTTAAAAAAAGAAATCTTAATGAAAAATATGCCTCAATGATTTTCCACACATAAAAGTTTTCGTAATTATTTATTACTTTTATGAAAATTTTGCAAATAATACTTATTTTCATATAGAAATGGTAAATGGTTTTTTTTTTTTTCGAATGTACATACTCGTATTTTATGTCTTTTTCACAAAGAATAAGTATATTTTGAATGGGTTGTTCAACGCGAAAATATCAAATAATAATAATTATGGTTAGGTTGCTTATGTAAACATATCTGCTACATTTTATTAACCAATTAGCTCAATGTTTGGGGGGTGCCCCATGTTATCATATACATTATTTTACATTTTACAAGTGAGAAACTGTATATATTTATATATTACTATTACATTATATGTATTACATAATATTATTACATTATTATTTATACATATATATGGAGTCTATTTTATACATATATGGAGTATTTATACATAACAATATAAATAACATATATAAAATTATATGTTTGGTTGCGTACACTTAAAGACATAGAAAGTAATAGAATTAGTATATATAATATTATAATGGAAGTACTAACATTTATTTAGTATATTTATATATTTAACCCTCATCCCCTGTATATATATATATACATATAAAATATTTACTGTAATATAATGAGATAAAGACGATTAAACATTAATATATAAATATTATCTTATTTGTTATTGATAAATATTATCTTATTTATTAATGGTTTTGTTTTTTTCTGTAACACTTTTAAAATCAATTTTTACACACAATTTATAATGTTTATTTAATGTTATAATGGTTAATTCTTTTATCAGCAATGATTGTATGCGGGTTAAAACATATTGAAAAAATTAATAATTTGTTTGCTATATGCCTCATTGGATTAATATTATTAAATGTGAAATTTCTAAATATTATTAAAAATTTTAAAATTACATATAATGAAAAAATTTACAAATCAAAATAATAAATCTTAACGATATCTTCCAAGGAAATATCAGTTTTATAGTATCTATATATTAAATTTAACAATTTATTTACAAACCCATATGAATATACATATATTTATGTGTGTAATTCAATATACGTTGAAATTATACCCATATTATTGGCAAATAATGGTTTAAATATAGAAGACATAATAAAATGCTAATATCTACTTATTCTATTAAAATATATTAATATCAATTTAAGTGATATGTGATAGATGGCTAGATATTATCGCGAAGCTATACAACATTAAATTGATTTAGAAATATATAAATATCAGCAGCAATATAACAATTACTATACATTAAGTACATTTATAATATTCCTGATAGTAATATTTTATAAGTAATATCAACGCACAAAAATAAAATAATAATAATTTTGTTTTTAATTTTAGTTACGGTGTAAGTAAAATAAAAAGTAATTATATAATTTCCGCCACGGAAAACCTATAAACATTCTGACGATAACATAGCACACATTATTGAAATATTATTAAAACTATAGGTATTTATTTGTGTATACACAACTTCATATATTATTTTATGGTATATATGGTGAAAACTACTTTTATATGTTTATTATTATCCACTATATGCTCTTATGTTTGTACCACACATTATATTCTAATATAAATAAATATGAAAGTAAATATGTTTTTGTTGCGGAAAATGTTTGAAGTGTTTTATTTTTAAAATATAATATAATTTTACGCAGTTATATTGTACTTCTCAAAATTATAGTCTAACATTTTTTGTATGTAGAATTCATACTATATATTATTAATATTATTATTATTATATTATTATTGGTTATTTTATTTCACCTATAAAATGCGGTAACCCTTTCACTTTACCAATTTAAAGATTATTTAAAATGAGTTACTGTTCTATAGTCCATATTAAAGTATGTTCTAAATATGATAAAACCAAAAAAAAATATATATATTATTTTATTTTATCCCAAACTAAAATTGCAAAAAATTTTATTTTTAATGAATTTATATATTAATTAAAATTTAAAATGATAATTACATTGATAATAAAAGAGTGCAAAATAAATAAATAATAATAAAAATATGAATTTTAGTTGTAGTTTTGAATGCATATTTACAAAATCGAAATACACACAATTATTTTTACGAAATCGTTTAAAGAAATTTATATAATTATCAAAATTTTTGCTTACTCGTATATAATATATTTAAAGAAAATTATTTCCGAATAGCAAATCAATAAATCATATATTAATCTTTCAATTACGTTTATATTTGCTAGTATTATATTTAACCATTGTACATTATTATTTATTTATTAATATTTATATGTGATACATTGTTAATTTTTTAAATTATATTTTATATTAATACTATTTCAATGTTAAATTTAAATTAACCGATTTTCATAACAATATTTTCGTAAAAAAAAAAACTATTTTATTGTATTAAATTTGCACGTGTTTCAACCATTTTCACATTTTTATGTCTATATAATATAGTTATTTCTTATTTTATTATTACATAAGATTAATTTAAAAGATAAATAATAATATATTATATTATATATATTCACTTATATATATATAGTTGATATTTTATTATCAAACAGCACAGTACGAGTGTGTGTAAGCAATAAAAAAAGAAAGGGTTTTTATTGTAAAACGTTTTAGTTTTTAGTTTTTTTTTTTTTTTCAAAAATATATATATAAAATAGAAAAGTAACCATATAATAAAAATACCATATCGTTTTATTTTCATTGCAAATAAATGTATATAAAATTATTCAGTATATATTTTTGAAGTTTTATTCTATTGAAATACTTTTAAATTCCTTTTATTTTATTGCTTTACATTAGAGTATAATATTGCGATGTTATGTATGCAGAGTAAAGACGAAGGAAATTCTGATGTTGAATATTGAGCATTTTATGGTTTATATATTCGTATATATATCTTTTTTTTACCTCTTCTGATTCAATTGCATAAAAATATTAATTTATTTAGTATGAAAAGATTAGCTGATTTGATGAAATTTGTGAAAATTGAATGGTTCTCTGTCTAATCTACGCAATAAACACATCCGATACATATTATACTTAATTTGTTAAAGCTTATATATTATATTATTTTTATTGATAATTTTATATCGTGGATCGGATCTGATTTATAATTTTGTACGGTTATTTTTAATAGATGTTAAATGATTTACAGCATATTTAATAAAACATTGTAATTGTAAATAATGCAAAAGTATACTGACGTTTTTTTTATTATTAAATCAACAAATTCATTTCATGTATTGACAGGTGTTCAATAATAACATTACCATTACCCATAGAAAAATGCATTATTAATTAATATATTTGTTTTGTTAACTATACCAAAACGCTGATAAATTATAAATTACCACCTAATTTAGAATTAATTCTTGATTCAAAAATAATTTCAGCATATTTTTATATTGATCGCATTATCTTGGCGACGATTATTTTTTTTTAATTACCATATCATAAATTCATAATACAAAAATAGTAAATAATATTTAGAAACATAATATTGTAAATTCATAGTATATATATTATAAAACAAAGCACATAATACATATATTATATAAAATTGTCATTAATATAATAGTGAATCCATTAACTTACACTATATATGTCATTTCTTGTGTACACATCGTATTGTAATACATATAGTATATGGATTCAAATTCAAGGTAATAATAATAATAATAATAATTCTAATAATAATAATTATAATAATAATAATAATATCCATCTCCAACCATAGTATTGTACAGAAACACATATTTTAATATAGATGAATCATCATAAAATGGCTAAAGAAAAAGAACAATAAGATATTATAGCAATATATAACATATAATAATCATTTCTTTTAACATTGTTCAAAATTTATGTCTCTAAAAGATATCCTGTGACATTTTATAAATAGAGTTTAAATGATTCATTATATTCACTGGTATATAGATAATAATTAATAAAGGGATTAACAAAAGGAATAACATCAGCAATATTGAAATTATAAATAAGTATATAAAATATACGCACACTTTGCTACTAATACAATATATTGTATATATGTAACTTAAACCGCATCAATCAAATTGAATGAAATCAGTTTTATAAATAATTTATTTGTTGGTTAGTTTAAAATTCAGTATTGTTATTTGCGTTGTCATTTTAAAATTCGTTTATATATACTATATATAATACAATTTGCTTACAGTGCAAAACCATAATATATTTTGTATATACTCGCACTAGATATGCAAATATATATTTATATTTAATTAAGAAAGAGATTTTAAAAGATTTATTATTTATGTATAAGGATATATATATGTGTATACGGGATTGCACAGGGTGTATTATAAATCTCTTTTGTAATACAATTTTTTTTTTGCAAAAACATATAATATATATTTATATAGTATTTATCTTCGAACATTATAAATATATGTAGTAAATAAGCTGTCAGTTGTGGCTGGGTACAATTATCACTGCAACATACACAAAACAATAAATATTCGTTAGTAATTCTTTAGCCATATAGTTGGAACAAATTCTTTGTGGATAATATCCTCAAACCATCGAAGAATAACATATTTTATTTTAATAATTCAACAACTTTTCTAATAAATAACCGATCTTATTTTGAGAGTCAGTTTAATCGCTTGTGTCAGTCTTAAAATTAATTGAAATATGAACTTATGAATTGAAAACCTTAAAATCTGTTTCACCTTAATTATTAATAATAATGAAAAATGTTTTTCGTAATTCAACAAACAATAATGTATGTACACACATAAAAATAAAATAAATAATAAATAAATTAGTAAAAAGTTTTTCCTCTAAATGTTACGCGCACAAAAAATATATAATCTCTATAACATTAAGTCATATTTTTTTTTGGTAACATTAAAACTCTGTCATTATAAAAGTATGTAATTATATACAATGTATGTATATGTATATGGTTAATGTAACACGAAATGTGATTTAATAATAATATATAGAGGTGTATAAGGCAAACAGACCGAAAAATATAAATTTCTCTTTAATAATGAGCAATGACAAAGTAATATTCATAATAATTTTAAAAGTAAAATCTAAAACCACATTTCATTTGGAAAATTGTCCATGAAAACACTTAAGAGAAGACAATATGACATAGTTTTATTTTTGGTAAAAAAAACAAAAAAAACCATCATGTATTTACATTTTGTGTAGCTATTTTTGTTAATATATATATATATTTCCATTTAAGATACAATAAAATATATTGCATATATATATATATAAGATATTTAGAAAAAAGATAATATAATACCATATACTAATAATTTTTACTTGTTTTGTTTTAAAAAGTCTGTGACCTAAATTTATAATATAAAATATTTACGAAAAATTTATAGTGCGGCCAATTTGGTTGAGTAATTTTAAATTCTTAAAAATGTATATATTTTAAAATCAATATATATAAATTAATTATAAATATATATTGTAACAATAATAATAGTAACAAAATTGATTATATAGTTAAAGACAAAATTGATTATATAGTTAGTCGATCAATGTTGACTATATTTTTTTCATAATTATACAATTAATTTCTAAATATTTTTATTACATAAATACGTATACATATGAAAATTGGAAACTGATATTGCACATATATAAGAATAAAAATGTAAATGAAAATTTATATTAAACGTTTATTCCACGCTCGCATATGTGTCTATTCAAATATAGGAACGAAACGTTTAAATATTTACAAATATCCAATTTAAATGCTTTTAAGGACAGAATTGAATACAAAAATAAATGATTTTTTTTTTTCCTATTCTTTGTGCATTTATTATATATAAATATATATATATATTATTATATACAGTATTATATATATATTTTATACATTATGTATTATAATAATAATAATATATTATGGAAATATAAATTTGGAAAACGCGACGACGGTTTTGTCGGTTATTATTCGAAAAAAATTCATTTTTAAATAGAAAAATTCATTTAATTTATATACAGTGCATAGAAAATGTATTTAATACAAAATCAATGAAAAAAAAAAACTAAAGTTAAATTGCACAAAAATCTATTGACTTGACACCCAACGATGAGTTTGTCAGATTTTTGATATGTAAAAATGTTTGCTTATAATTAAAATAAAAAAATGCAGACAAAAGTTACCTAACCAATAAGTAAATAATTAAATATAACGAGTCATATTGCTTATATCGTATTATTCTAGCAAACCTTATAATTATTATAATATCAAATGATTTTTAACCATTTTCCAGATATACTGTATATATTGTTTTATTTATTTACTCGTATATAAAACAGATGGATATATACTCCTATATATATATATATATATATAGACAGCGCAGGTTTTTCAATATATATGTATATTTATCCATAACTTTATAGTCTCTCTGTCTGTATATATATCCACATACAAATGTTGTGTGATGGTTGTATTGCATTATGTATATGGAAAATATATAACAGATGTATATATATGCATGAAATGTTGTAGTATATAGAATCAGAAAGACTCATAGTCCTTTTCGTATACATATATGATATGTACATAACCATTTTTACATTATATTTGCTGTGTATATATACCACCAATATATATATATATAGTAAATAATGTTTTTCAGTAGAGAATGTATATACAAAAACAAATTCTATTTTATTCAGCAGTTCAATTCAAACTGTCAATCTATACGGAACTTTTATATTGCGGTTCGCCAAATAAAAAAAATATATGTACCTATCATTATTATTATTATTCTTGATTGCTTATATAAAATAATCTTTCTAAGATTTTTTCTTTTATTTCGTTTTTATTTTCCTTTTATTTTCGGTTTTAATTTGATATAATTTTTTTTTTTTTGGTTTTTCTTTTTTTATTCTAGATTTCTGTTTGTAAATAAAATAATATAATAAGAAAGTGATTTGTTGTCATAATAATATAGAATATATAATATATATAATAAATATATATAGTGTTTTGTATTTATCCTGTTTATACATACGGAGTAGGAAAAATGCAAAAAAATAAAAATGTTCATATTAAAATATAAAAGTTGATGATTATTTTTTTCCTGTTTGATGAGTTTTATATTTTGCTTATAATTAAATTAATTATTTTACCAAATTTTTTGGATGTATATTTATTTACATAAGTTTAGTAATTATCATTTTCATATAGTAAGTATAGAAATTAATTTGATGACTATATGTAGGAGCAAAAGTGTATATAATTTATGTATAAGTATATGAGATTTTAAAAATTCAAAAAAAAAAAAATAAAAATACGTATTTAATATGTTTTAATTATTTATAATTTATTTATTTATTTATTTATTTATTTATTTATTTATTTATTTATTTTTAGTTTTATTTTTTTGTTTTTCTAATAATAATCAATCAATAAATATTTATGTACAAATAATATCAATATATGTATGTCTAACATTTGGACATTTGAAATAAATCAAACTCTATACACTGTATAAAATTAAATAAATATATAAATGTATAGTTGGTTACCACCGCATCACATCCATACAACGTCGATATACTAACAACTGCTATATTTATTATTATTATTATTATTAATAATAATAATAATAATAATAATAATTATTAAACTATTATTATTAATATTATGTACAATCAAAATTACATATCATATGTATGTACAACGAATATATTGTATGGTATATATATAGGAAAAAAAAGTGTGAGTAATTCATTTATTATTTACGAATTATTGAATAATAATTTTTTTTTTTTATTGATACGCACGTTGATATAAATAGTTCTATATATACGCAGCTACGTGTATACGTTATAAAATAATATGATAAATTGTCATTACAAATTTTTTTTTTTTTATTATAAGTCCTTCTTAATAATATCATATCGCAGGATCTAATTTATTTATTATAACTATATTGTTTATATATATATTCAAATACACACATATTCACATACATCAAATAATATCAACATATGTTTCAGAAGAATAACATATATATTTTTTATCGATCTACATTTAATTATCACTCCAATTTATGTGATTTAAATATATATACGATCAGATTTTGATTATATTTAAAGAGAATTTAATTGTATGTTATTGTCATGTTAATTTATATTTTATTATAACATATTTGATATTATTATATATTAGAATATTTCTGAATACAGATCGATAGTAAAGTACCGAGATCAATTCCAAACATTTACATGAGAAATTTTTTGTATTTATGTGTTTTTCTATTAATTTTTCGTTTATGGAATTTTTAAAAAACTAATATCTTTAAAAAAAAAAATAGAGAGTTGATTGAATGTCATTCAAATATTAATATACAATGTCAAAATATGTATCATATACAACACATGTTGCAAATACCAATATGTGGAAAGTAACGCCTAATAATACCTACAAAAAAAAAAAGATGTATTTAAGGAAACAACTATATTTCGTTAATTGTAGACCAAATATCAAAAATCTTTGAAAATATACTGTTAATTTTTAAATTTATTAAAATTTAATAAATTTTCAATTTTTTTTAAATGTAGATTCGATCGCATTCGTAATAGCCACCCTTATCTATCCTAAATTATAATGTTTAACAAAATGTATAGTTATATAAGTGTGTTTCTTTATTCGACGATATGAAAAATGTATTTTTCATGTAATTAAATAACGTAAATTTAATGTATATATATATATAAATATATTCAGTACAGAATATTGATTAGGCTATTAAAACACTGAATATCAATCGACTCTATATAAATATAAACTTGATAAAACATTATAATATACAAAATGAAATGTCGCATGGTGATATTGCAAAACAAAGAAATAATTTGAATATTGATACATATCCTTTTATTGCGTCACCTTTTCTCCATATTATTTATCGCACAATTCTTCCATAGACCGGTTATCAAAAATACGATTGTTGACCTTTTTCTAAGAATATTTTTTCTTTATATGAATATTAAGTAGTCGATTAAAATGTATATAGGTAGAACGGTAGGTGTAATACATAAGATGTATATAGATTGCTGCATACAAAAGGAAATAGAAAATGAAGAGAAAAATAATAGGAAAAATTCATCTGCAATTTTTTTTTGGTTCAAAATAGTCATTGCTATATAATAATGCGATAATAATAAAAATAAATAATAATAATAATAATACTAATAAAATAATAATAATAATATACCTAACATATTTCTAACGTACGTTCATTATACACATAACTATTAATATATTGTATTATATTTTGGTTTTTAAATGATATTAAATACTTATTAGAATATACAATAATTAAACTTGATTTTATATCTATATAATCAATTTGTAGTACATATGTGGAGGGTTTGATAAGGTAGGTAAAAATAGAACAATGACCTGGCGATGGTATAGTTTTTGTGCTGGAACAACCATAACGAAATTCAGTAAACCGCACTTATGTGCATTATAAAACATTTTAATTGTTTGAGACACTCGAAATTCACTTTCTTCCGGTCTAACAAATTAAATAAAAATAGTTTAGTTTTTCAATGTCTATACCAAAACATAGCTAATTATAAATAAAAGCATATCTGTCTGAATTTTTTTATGAATACTACGATTTAAAGATAACCCATTTGTAAAAATAATATCGTTTTACATTTTTTAGCGACCCGTTCTCATAACCATATGTTATATTTTAAATAAAATTAGAGTAAATGCTGTTACATAACTTAGCACTTTAAACAACTTGTAGAACACACAGAATAAACAATAATAAATGTAAACAATTTTTATATTCATAAGCACGAAAATGTTTCTAATATATACATATTTGTATGATAAAAATACATATATAAGCATAAACCATGCCATTGTATTAGGTTATATTTACATTTTATATAATATGTTTAATAATTATTATACATAATATTATCAAATGTATATGAAATTGAATATTTTATAATCACATGTACACATACATACAACGTACAACCAAATGTTAACAAAAAATGGGAAATCGGTAGTAACAAATTTCCAATTTTATTTCAATAAATACAAATATTTGTCATATATACGAATATTGGTTATTATATCATCTCAAATATATACAATATTTTATTCCAACCGTATTATAATATGGCATCATAAATTTATTTGCATATGTAAAATTGAATTTATTTATCTCTTACGTATCAATAGATATGTACAGTGAGTCACAAATGTTAAGAGTCAACTGAATCCATAGGATTCTACTTTTGTATTGATGTGCATTTTTTTTAGCTACAATTTTAAGTGTTTCTGGTCTACTAGGTAATTAATAAAAGATTCGAGATATTTCTCATAATATCACAAACTTCCAGAGTTTGAAAACACATAACTTATTAAATATTAGAGGTTACATTTTTTGTTGTTGTTTATTTTCCATAATAAATAAAAATATACTTGTTATCCTTATGATTATTTGTCATCAAACTATATATATGAGGAAAAATACAAATTTAACAATATATTATATAATTTTCTTTATATCAATTTTCAGTGTATGTATATTATATACATAAGAATAGAATACCTAATAATTATCATTATATAAGAATTAATTGTTATATAATTAACAATCTCTTGAAAAGAATTCTATTTGAATATGTGTTTCTATATAGAACGAAACGTATATGTATATGTGTTTTTAGAAATATTTTACTTAAGATGTTATGAATTACTTTTAATTAAATTGTAAAAATGTTTGAAACATAACAAATTATAGGTTAGACGTATATATGTAAATAATATATAATTATTATTATTAATAATAGACGCATAACTACAAAATATATTGAATATGTACGTATAATATATATAGTGACTTTGATAAGTCATCTATTGATAATATTCATTTATTTTATTTAATGTATACACCATTAATTAAATACATTTAATTAAATAGAATAAGTATTCATCACTTTCAGTATCACATCATATATAGCCGGTGCCTGCGTCATATATAGATATAAATATATGTATATGAAATATTTATATACACAATAAAACATTGATTTATTGGTTTGGACTTTCGTAAATAGTGGAAAATATGCAACTTGATAGGTGTAAATATGTGCCGTGCCGATTCTATTAATATTATGCAAGGTTAACTTAAATTTCACCAAAATGAAATGATCATTAAACTATATTGCTAATTTTTTGGACCCTACCTTATACGAAATTTAATAATTTCAATTTATCTAAAATAAAATAATGTTAATTGTGGCAACAAATATATTTTTTTTTTCTAATTGATTTCATTGTGTAATAAAATTTTCAATTAATAATTAATATATGTGAAACACTCACTAACACAATAATAAATTAAATGAGTTTTACGTTTATATACAATATACAAATGTTATATAACATATTAATTTACTTAATATGCGAAAAGAGTTCACTAACACTAATTTCTAGGTATAAAACAATACAATATTTTGACCAAAAATATACCAAACTAGTGACAGTAAACACAAAATATATACGCATTCTATTCATCAAAATATTAATTTTGTCTTCTACAAAATTATCTCGATTGGATGACATGAAATATTGTTTCAGAACTATGTTTACTATAAGTTACTCAACCGAATCAATCAATTGTTTGTTTATTAAATCGTAGAAATCCAGCTATTTGCCACTGTTATCAAGTTTAGTATATTTTGGATCAAAGTAGTAAACAATTATACATATATGTATAATAAAGGTGATTAAATCAGATGATTATACACATAACATAATATTCCTTTTTATTATTATATAGATAGATATATACGAATAGATAGATATATTGCAAATAAAGTTTATATAGGATCGTATTTTGATATTTATATATGGGAAAAAAACGTTAACATTTTATTTTTTAATCAATAAATATTTACGCATTTAGAGAGCGAATAAATGTTCATATAAAAAAAAAAAAAAGTAACATAATAAATAAATATAAAATTAATGAGAATATTTTATTTATAATTTTTTTTTTCCTAACAAAAACAATGTGTATATTAAAAAAAAAAAACACACAAATTTACATTTTCCAATATTAAGGCTATCATAAAAAAAAAAACCAAAAAAACTAGACATATTTGAATGAAAAATTCAGTATATTATTCAATAACAATATATATAACAGTGCAAACATCACATATGTTATATATATGGTAAAGTGTAATATACTATAATAATATAGGTGAAAATTTAATATATTTAAATTTTTAATAAATTTAACCAACCAATTTATTTAAAAGATATTAATTGTTGAATAGTGAATATGGTATGGGAAATTTAAAAGTCATTGTAAAATTATATATAAAATTCTTTAACCAAAATAATTAATAAACGTTAAATACCGAGATCATTCGAATTGTTAATTAAATGACATTGTATTGTTACTCAACGCATGTAATTTGTTATCACCTTTTGCATATAAGATGTTAAATTATTATTTTCAATTTAATTCTATATTTTTTATATAGTATATAAAACAGAATAGTAAGATTTGAATACTATATTTCATTTTAATGGAATGATATAGGCTAGAGGAAATAGGAAATTTAACAATTACAATTACTTGCAAATATTTCTCTATTTCCAATTGTACAATAAGTAACAAAGATGAACGCTATATGATTGAACAAATGTAATTTAACAAATGAATGAGTGTATGTATGCATTAATGCAAGATATAGTAGGAATCAATTTGTCTAAATGTCAAAGACAATATTCTTTTATTTCATTATCGTTCTATACTATACTCGATTCTACTTTATCTACCTAAATTTATTTGTATATACCATATATATATACACATGCATTCATACATATTATATATACTATATATACAATATATATATATGTGTGAAATAACATCTCTGCATATATAAACATAACCATAAATATAAATAATATATAAAATATAAATAACAATAAATATGGTATCGAGGAAGAAAAATCTATAAAATATGGCGTATATAACCCATATACCACAATGTACACTGGAGAACACATTGATTTATTATATGTTATTATATATAGATCATTGGAATAAAAAGTATAGACACTTTTGTTTCAAAATTGAGTTACTTTGAACAAATCATTTTATAACATACATAAATAACAAACGTGAAATTCCAAAAATTATGGCCATCATTTTCCAATTACATTCTCATAATATCGTACTGCCATTGAATCTACAATAGTTTCAACGCTCTATATGTATTATAATATATCTTTAAAAAAAAACAGTTAACCATGACAGTACCACAAATGAAATTGGAATCGTAAACATAATACAATAATTATATTTTTCTATTAATTTTTGATATTTCTGCAATATCTAGTAGTAGTAGTAGTATATATTTGTTTGTTTTTAAAATAATATTAAACGAAAATAACATAAAAATATAAATATTAAAAAATTAATGTTCATTTCTTGCGATATGATTTTTTTTTTTTTTTTTTAAACTATTTATAAAATTACTAAAATAAAAATCTATAAAGATGTCAGATTTTTATTTTTAATAATAAATAAATCTCTAAAAATCTAATCAACACCGCTCTTCTTTTCACATAAATATTTATACGGAAAAAGTACGTAAAATTTTTATATATATAAAACGATAAATAGAAAAACGTATTGTATATATAAAAAAAATTAGTATATATAGAAATTGAATTTTATATTAACTATGAAATTGTAAATATGTCATCCACTGTATACACTACAATATATTTATATATTATATATATATCTATTTTATGATTCCTGATTCATTGATGTGAATAACAGCAGAAATAGATAAACAATTATATTATACATGTTATATGGGTTTTAAACAAGAATAAAAAATAAAAAAATTTAAATGTGAAAACCATATAACCATGTCAAAAGAAAGAATATTGAAAAATACTATCGATATTTTTTAATGTTATTTATTTTCTCTTTATATGTATATTATATTATATATAACTATAGCGTCAATATAGAGATTGTGTATTGTATATAAAAATAGCACTAAAAATATCTGTATTTTTAATGTGAATATAAATGAAATAAAAAATTCATTGATGTAATGGATTTGGTATTATATCTATGTTAACATATAAATATATATTTATATTTATATAGATTAAGAAGGTTTTTTTCATATTATAATATACTTTTGTACTCCATCAATATCTATCTAATATTTGCTCTATATATCTATACTATTTTATAATTGATTTATACGTATTTGTACATGCATAAACAAATACATTAGTAATTATTGAATGGAAAGATTATTTGAAATAAAATAAAATTTAATAATTTTCAAATAAAAAATATTTTCTATTTTTATAATCTAATATTAATATTTTAAATTATAATTTTATTAAATTATTCATTTATTTAGAAAATTACCAATGATTACTTTTGTAACCCTTCGTTTTTATTTATACACTACAAACAAACCGTATACAGCGGAGCACCAGCACATGCATATACTTTTATATTTAATTTTCAAAAATATTTGATTTGATTATTACTATTATTTAACATAATTTTAATATAAATCAATTATTAAAGGCTTTTAGATTCCTAAAAAAAGGATTTGACGGGCATTTATTAATTTAATTTTCTATATATTAAATTAGAAATGAACACACAAAAAATGTGAAATATAATTTTTTATATATAGTTTTGTCTATATAATAAAAATTGGATAGTATATAATTTATATCTGTATGATTTTATCGAAATTTATATTAAAAGTAATAAATATTTTTGTTATACTAATAGAAAAAACCATTAATAAATATGAATAGTTAAATCGATTTATAATTATATACACATTATTAGTATATGTATTAAGATTAATGTGAATCCGTTATTTTATACTTAATATAATATTGAATTAAATAGTGTACAAATAGATTGACCTCTAATGAACAATTTGGAAATATTTTGTATATATAGAATTACATATGAAAAATAAATATGTGCAAGATGATTTGCTATGAAAAACACATTCAAACTCGTGTCGATCATTTTATGTATAGAATGAAGTATATTTATTATAACGAATTTCAAACATCGTTGCATAACTGCGTTGACGAAAGTTAGATCCAAAACTTTACCACAGAGTGAAAGAAACAGTCCTATATTTGTGAAAAAAAAAAAAAAAAAAATACAATAACGCAATTAAAATATAAAAATAACAGAATTTTAAAACAGGTTTCTTTTTATTAATTTGTCAATAATACCATATAATAGTAACAAAATGGATGTGTCAATTTAATTACATTACGTTGTACTTTATTTGTATAAATCTTTTCAAAATTATTGTATTTTATTAAAGTTGTTATCAAAATATAGTGACAAATAAACATTATATAATATAATCAGTTTGATAAATAAATTAGTCTATAATTTAACTGTCAATCAAGGTGGTTTTTGTCATACATTCTGAAAGTATGTGAAAATGTATACAACGCTATACATATATGTTAATTGTTTACAGTACATGTGTAATTATGTATAATAGAGCCGAGTACAAATATGTTTTAGGATTGGGCTAATAAAAAATTAATAATAAAAAAAAAACAGGTAATTCAATATATATTCATTTTTTTTTCTATTTACATTTCTGTGGTCATAAAGCTTTTTCATATACATACAACTCTAACTTTAATATTTATAAATTCATTTGTATTATATATTTGTGCGTAAATTATATGATTTTTTATTTCATATTACTTCTCATTTGAATATATACGAGACTATATATATAAAAAAAAATTGTTACATATTATATATAAAATTATAAAGGGTGATCCGAATTGACTCCGAATGTTTTGAAAGAAATAAAAATTAAACTATTTGTGAAGGCGCAGTTGTGACTATGCTATGTAATATCAACAAATCATTAAATTGGCGTTTGTGTTTGAACGACTTTGTGTAAAGTATGTAACAATATGAAACAGATTGTTACTGAAACAGATCTGACTGAAAGTCCCCATTGAATTGTTAATGTGCAGGAGCAAATACATCCACAAGGTGAGTCATTTTTTGTCTCCCATTATAAAGTGAAAACTTATTATACCGTACTTTTGCTTATGACCATGCTTACGTACATACATATTTTATTTTTATTTACCTGGCATTCTTTGAGTAAAACGAAACTAAATGTTTTCTTTTTTCATTAATTAAAATTTAAGTATAGACATTTTCTTCTTTTAACGTACGTATTATTATTTTATTTTTTCTTTTTCTGATTTTTTATATTTTTCATATAATATATTTTCATGTTAACGGATTTCCTTTATTAATTTCGAAAAAATTGTATGTGTTCATTAACTATATATATATATATATATATTTACATTCATATGTATATAAACACACAATTATTTTAAAAATTTGTTTTTATTTTTTCTTTACTTTGACTTTGTATATACGATTTACTAATTTATGAATATTATTATTATATAATAACGATAGTAGGATATATATTATATTTTTAAAATACAACAACATATAGTAAAAACAGATTTTTTTTCTTAAATATATACATTTTATCATAAAACATATTAACAATAATGTTGATTCTGATATAAAAAATGTATATACAATGCCATTTACTATAAATAAGATTATATATTATACAATAACAATACTGTGTACAATTCAAACTGTTATAAAATTATAAACATAATTGCTAACACATAATTTTTCTTTCATTGTTACACAATTTTTATGTTCCTATAATGCTTATAAATGAATAAATTATTTTATTGGTTTTTGTTAAATACACATACAAATAAAACATATTAGAGGTTCATGTAATTTTACAATTGTTTGTGTAATTTTATTATGTATTCACAATAATCTTCATACATTACTTTTGGTTATAGAAGCTCCTCCATCTATTAAAATAGATTTAAATCGTTGTGGATACATTGATTGGTCATCATTTACCTAATTCTGTTTTTACACGATAGATATGTTCCTAAAAAAAGATATTATATTTATGGAATAATTCAAGATTTGTTCCCGATATGAAAATCAATTAATTTAATCATATAACCAATTTAAGGAATTCTTTATAGAGTCCTTCACATTCCTCTTTAAGGTATGACCTATCCACCAACATTTTCGCCGCTTGGTTATTCTATTAATCATAATAGAAAAAAAAAATAGTATTTATTTGAAAAAATAAAAATTGATATCTATAATAAAAAATAATTAAATTACATATTTTCTAAATTAAATAAAAAGCATTTTTTTTATTTTTAATATATACGAATCCAAAAAGAAAGCATAAAAGCTGAAAATTTAAAATTCAAATTAAATGATACATTTCATTTTATATTTTTATGTTCGGAAAAATTATATTACGCAATATAATACCAATTTTCTTTTTGTTCTTTGCTTTTTATACATACAATTTGTACAATTTCATTTCATCGTTCACTTTTGTGTGTGTTACTACAATGCACTGTTTACCACGCCGTCACTTTCACTCGTCATTCACTAATATTATTATATGATAAAGGTATGTATTATTATTATTTCCATTTACTGAAATATCCATTGTATTACGCGGTAGGTATATAGTCGTTTTCATATATAGCTATCGGTATAGCAAAAAAATGTAAATTCGTATATGAATGAAAATGCATGTCATCGCATATGATTTTCAATTTTATATTATATTATGCTGTATTTATATGTACCGCATACATTATAACATACATTATTCAAACATTGATATATCAAATATGTTATAGATATAAGTTTATGCGTACATATGACAATTTTTAAAATGAACATTTTTTTAATAATACTTATTTGTTAATTCATAAAATTATATAACTATTTTTTGTTATATGACATATGCATATAATTTATGGTTTTTACATTCAAATACATATACATAATTGAAATATTATTATCTCAAGGAAATTATATTAACTGCATTTTCTAATAAATACATAATTATTAGCCGATCCACATGATGCATGAGTCGCAATGGTTGAAAAAATATTGCACAATATGCAATTGCAAATAATTATTTATTTATTATTGTTACATTACATAATATAATATAGCACATAAAGTTAACACTTGGGTTGCATTAGGGGTTTGAATAAACCTATAACAATGTAGCTTAATTTATTAAAATTTATATTTGCATGTAAATATAATAATGAATTTACTTATATATGTATAGAACAATATAATTTTGCTGTGGGTTCATCAGATATTTAAATGTTTATGCTGTGTGGAATAATGTATAATTAAAATTTGCAATTTAGAATTAATATTTTAGTAAACATATTTTGATAAAGATTACCCAGTTAGATGATGCATAAATATAAATACGTATATATTTGCATATGTGTATGTAATTTGCTATAAAAAAAAGAAATTATAAAAAACACCTTTTATTATTTTCTCTTTTTTCGTTCATATACACACAATATTTCAATTAAAATTTAATGAATTAACACAAAAAGAAGCAAAAAGAAACTAGGTAATGAAAAGAAATTAGCATTAATGGATTGAGAGCGGTGGGTGGATAAGGAGATGCAAGAAAAGAATATTTAAACAAAAAGACTTTCAGAAAATAATTGACTATGTATTGAAAATAATTTGAAAGAAAAATATAATCTATTTTATAAAATCAACTGAGATCTTGTACTTTTTTCATAAAATTATGGTATACATTGTATGAGATGGCATACATATTGACAGACAAAATATAGTTCCACTTCTCGTATATACAGATATAATGTGTTCATCATTTCTTTCAGGTAACTGAATTTTCCAGAAGAATGCTTTACTACCACCACCGAGTGTGACTGTTATATACATATATGTATATTGTATACCTATTTGAAGTAACTTTTTTGTTATGCATGTTATAAAAAAAAAAGGTATAAAAAAAGGCGAAAGCACAATAAAAAAAACAACGATACTAAAATTATATAGAACAATGCTTGCAATCAGATATTTTTTACATTTATCTATAAATATATAATATAGAAATATGTTGTATATTATATACACATATTAAATATATAGATCTCACCTACATAGTCTACATAATACGTCTATATAATATGCTTATTCATCTATATCTACTTTCTCAAAATATATATGTAATAATAAATTTATGTATATGTATCTATAAATAAAATACATGTCCGTACATAAATTTATTACAAGTATAGAACAAAATCAATAATTTAATATAATGATAATGAAACTTCACATAAATCTTTTATATTTACCTTAAGAACAATTAAACATATACATCTAATACTATATATATAACATAAAACATTTGAAATACAGAATAATTGAACATTACCATTAAATAAAATATATAATATATTGGATTTATGAAAATATGATAATTTTGTGGGAAGACAATAAATAGAACATTTAAATATGGAAAATAAAATTAATTGATGAAACTTCTTCATATGATAAAATGTCAATAATCTCTATATAAAATATAGATATTACATAATTTTGATGTTTATTTCTATACTTTGAATATTAGGATTTTAAGAGGTTATTTTATATAGTTTAAGTATACAACAGACATTTTATGTAGTATATTTTTTCATAAAATCTTGAATTAGTTAGCAACTATATATTTAGTACATAATTTATCTTAGTTATAACTTTTTAAAGGTATTACATAGGCGATAAGTATATTGTTACAAAATTTATCATGATTCAAATGAATTTTTACTAAACAGAGTTTTAGCATGAAAGTATGATACGAAATACAATAATATTATTATGTATGGTTTAATTATAGTATACTAAATATACAAAAAAATACAAATTTATAAAATGATAAAATTGAAAAAAATTATGAATTTAAAAAATTTCCTTTGAATTATGTATATGAACGAAGAAATTCCATCTGCGGTTCTGGACACATCTTATCTCCCATTTGTCTTATTGTAAAATACAATTTTATATAAAAATTAATTTTATCGGGTCAGTAGTTATAATAATAAACATAAACACGTTATCTGCGTAAATATTGACTGCACATTTATATGTATATGTAACATTTTTATAGATAATACACATATTTGCTACTATATATTATACAATATATATTTTATTATAAATTACTTTAATTAAAAAGTGTTTTTTTATTTCAATTTATTTCTTTTTTTTTTTTCTTGAACACGTGATTCCAATCATAATTTTAACAACAAATGTAAACATAAAAGTGGCACGCAACTATGTAACATAAAATAAAATTGATACTAAAAATGATATTCGATTACATAATTAATTTTCAATCATAATTGTTGCTCGCATTTCGAAATCGATTCTTTGGCAAAACAATGCTATAATAAAAATTAAATTATTATATATATTTTTTAATTATGTCGATACACGACATTAAGTGAAACGTTTATCAAAATATTTAAAATATTTTAATATGACACAATAACACTCCGTTTAATTATAATTTAAAATCTAATTAATTGTGTATAGATGCAATACTTTTGAGATTCGTAAATTTTTTACAACAAATGCCAAGAAAAATGAGAAATTCATTAAAATTATTAAAAAAAATTAAAAACTAACAACTCTCAGCTACATCCACATGATTTAATATATTATATGTGTTTTATAAATACAATATTAAATACACATATTTTTGCGCGTTTAATTTGCAGCATAATTTGCAAAGATTATTTTGATTTTAATTCCGGAATACAATACAAATGAATACACTTTTTTTTAATTATATATATATATATATAAAAACCAAAAGATTTATTCAGTCATTTTATTAAATTACAAAATTAATTTTGTATGTATTTATGTAATCAATTCATTATCATAAATCATAAATTGTATAATATCAATATAAAAATATAATATTACGTGTGAACAAAAACAAATTGAAATTTTTTTATAAAAAAATAATTAATCACATTTATTTGCTTAAATTTTGTTATAAATATATTTAATTAAAATAAAACCATTTATGATAAACGTACATGAATTGCAACTCTTGTGCAAAATACTGCATTATCATTTTGATCTGATACTGTAAGTTCAACAGTAACTGGGATTGGTGGATATTGATTTCCTACTGGGAAGTAGAATACATGTGTTGCATCTTCGCCTGCATCCATTGGACATGAATTGCCTTGTAAATTTGGACATACTTCTGCAATATTTGGTGGTAATGTATATCCACCAGTAATTCCAAGAGCTGTGGCCTGTACGGTTGCCCATAAGGATTCAATAGCATTTGGTGCTACGAAAGAAAGGTGCATTTCGGCACTGGTTCCTTGTACAACATCACAAGGTGTTGTCGCACAGCCAACAACATTTGATTCGAATGGTGCAGTTACACCGCTTAAACCTATTTACAAAATAATATATATAAATAATAAAGAATAAATATTTGCTGGTGCCAAACATTATTAAGACAAGGGAATACATATATTTTTAGAGAATGACTAATTATAACAATACAACACTTACATGATTCAATGCCGACTGTGTTTTGTGCTTTGACATGAGTAGCTGTGATGGCGAAGAGTGCAACCAATATAAAGTAACGAAACATCTTGTTTATTTTTGTACAAATGAAGAACCTTTTAATAGCGAAGTGAATGTGAAACTGGTACTTAATTGATAATTTTCGCTATTTATATATTCTTTTAGTGTAGTATAGATACGTTGAACGCTCACATAAAGATATAAAATAATGACTAATGGAAATGATAATGGTATCTTGATTTTTTTTTTTTTGTTCTCTATTTAAGAAATATGTATCGATGATAAAAAGAAACAGGTGTACAATTTTATTGATACAGAATTAAGTATATACAATGTTGTATATTGTAATATAATATTATTAATTATGTCTATAAATATATAAAAAAAAAATGATAACTACTTTATATCTAAAATCTAATAATAATTCAATTGTATTTAAAATATCGATTTGTTTTCTTAAAACATGCGATAATCGTTATTAATTTTATGCAATAAAGTCAAATACCATAAAATATTTCCAAATTTTATCAATTACAATATCATATTATAATAATTTAATGATATTCATTTTTATTTAATGTTTTACGAAATAAAAATGCATTTAATTGATTTTTCTACATTTTATTAAAATTCAGTTGTATCGCTATTAAAAAAAACACCTTTTATGGGAAAATAAATTGTTCTTTATTTATATTTAAATGAATGTTTATATGGTTTCTTTAATTAAGAAGCGTGGCATTTTCTCAATTTTATCTTATAATTATGTATATTTTTTAAAAATAAAACTATATTTTAGTTTGCTCATGGTCATATAACTCATCATCACGATGATTTGTTCATAAGCATCCGTTAAATCTATGATAAATTTTAACATGTTGTTATATACACTAAAGACTTTACGTACATGTGTATCAATTTGCCATTACATTCACTATATTTAATTATATAATGTAATTATATATAGATCAATAAATTATTACCTATCTTGCATATACTAATAATAAATACTTTCCATAACTTATCTTAATAATAAATAAAAAAAAAATATAAGCTGATGTTGATAACGAAATTCGGTGATAAAAAAACATTAAGATTACATTTTAAGTTGTACACCTGTGTAACGATCTTATAAAGTATATAATTTTTTAGTCTATACAAATTGTATATACATAACATGTATATAGATAATATATATGTTATATAATATATATAATAATATATAACGTGTATATTGAAGTTATGGATAATTGCTAATTATAATATAGTCTATTCATATTTTGTTGCAAAATTTTGACAATAATTATTTTATTATATTATCAAGTATGTGTATAAGAACGCAACATACAAAGTTAATATTTTTATTTACAATGTTGCATATGCAATGCATTTTTAAATTGCGTAATCATTTTAATAAATTAATTGTATTTTTCAATATATTTTTTAATTTAATACATATTTCACGTTTCGGATTGATGTCATAAATGTGTTTACAATCTTTTATTTCAAATAACCGTCCTTGAACAAATCAATTGTTTTAATTTTATATTTTTTTGTTGATACCCACAGTTTATTTTAGAATATAAAGATCAACAAATTTTAATTATAAAAAAAAAAGGAATTAATAAATAAATGTTTGATATTGATATAAAAACAAATTGTGAATTATTGTTTTCTCTTTACAAGAACATAATTGTCTATAATAAATCATATAATTTAATAAGGTACGAATATTAACACAGGGAGTAAGGTAGCATCAACTGTAAGATAATCATTATTTTCTATATATATATGTATATATAGTATATTTAAATATAAATGCAGTCGCAATACTCGAAGTGGTACAGTATGCAGCTTCCATGCTAAACGATGATAAAATACCGAAGTGTACAGACAATTTCATATAATAATATTACTTTATTTTACTTTTAATGTGAAATTGGGCTACAATTTGTTGATCGTTTTTTGAAATAGAATAAATAAATATCTTTGACACAATTCAAAGATTACATTGGTTTGCAACCAACCATTATGTGAGAAAATCATACTAATAAAAATAAAAGAAAAGCTATATATATATCTTTTGATAATTAGCAGAGTAGTCCAATTGATGAAAAGTTTTATATACCCATTCAGTGTAATTTAAAAAATTTGTTTGTAACAATTACCTATGGTAGATTCAAATTTTGCTCAACTTTGAGTAATATGATTTTAGTGGATCTTGATGATGATGATAATAATATATATATGCTTAAAACATGTACTAACATATAGACTTTTTACATTATCTGACGTACATACATTAAATATAAATATGGTATATATACATATACTTATAATATGGTTAAAATTGCAATCAATCACATTCATAAATTTTATTATAATATAATGTAGTATTCGGATGTAATAAAATGGAATTTGAAAGACAATGTTGAAATGTTTTGTCAATATATATATATAGATATATTAATATATAATAGCACAGTATGTATTGTATACATAACATATTTAGATATAATAATATTGATGTATACTATATTAAATTTTTCATTTTAGCAAAATAAATATCATATATAAGAAAAATCCATATACCAAATCTGAACGACGGCAAATAAACGAAAATATTTCCGTAATTTTCTACAATATTTGAAATCATTATACATTTTTCATATATATGTTCATTTATGTCTTATATTTAATTGCAAATATAATAACATATTGTTTTATAAATTTTTATATATTATTTTTAGATGTATAACTATCTAATTTAGAAGTGTCGTGTATCCTTTAGTTATGCGGGTTATGATCCCTGTATAGGTATTAACATGAAACCGCATTTTTCAGTATTTTTTATTTTTAAAATTACTCAAATGGATTATAATTTCTTCTTTGGTGGAATTAAAAAATCCGTATCTTTGAAGATAGCTTCTTTTTGGCTTGGCATATATATAGTTATGGGTCATTTGTTAAGTTCAGGATGCTTTCCATCGAAGATGTGTTCGCATATCATATCAGAATTGAATATTATCAATATGTTTATAATGTGGGTGCACACAGCTTAGCACATCACCAAATATTTCTTGTATAATATGTATACAGTGGACACAATTTAAACTTATATGTACAGAGAAACGGAAATAAGATGATACTGATTATTGAGCAAAAAAAGGATAAAGTTTTTATTAAATGGTTTTTTCTTCTTTTTTTATTTATTAGTTGAAAATTATTTTATATACAATTTATTTAGCATGATTTTTCGTTTTTTGCATATATATGGTATAAGAAGACGGGTAATGTATATTAATAATAGTATATATACATAATAAACATATAAGCCACATCTTCTATAATAATATATAATGTTAAAAAGGCTATTTACGTATTTTACGATAAAATTAATTTGATTTTTGGGCTATAATTCATTTTTTCTTATACGTTTAAAAGGCCATATTTCCTTATTAATATTAATAAAAAAAAATATGCTATATAAATTTTGATGACTTTTTAATTTCATTATTATTATTTCAATAATAATTTTTAAATATATTTATAATGGCAACAACGAATATTTAAATTTTTTAGGAAAAAAAAAAAGAGATTCTTTCGATGTCTCTGACATCATCAACAAAGTACAGTATAAAAAATAATTACATTTCTAATAATAATTTACGAAATCAGTTAAGAAATTATTATTATAAATAATTGCAATACACACATTATATTATAATGTATTTCTAAAGATGATTAAAATATTCTATAATTAATCTATACTAATTTTTTACATAAAATGATTGTTTTATTTTAAAATTAAAATGTTTTAACGATCGAGCCGCATTTGATCAATTTTGTTGTTTCAGCAGCATTTTTTTTTTCATATTGAAACATTACAATTCAGTCATGACGTAAATGTGGCATCCATATTTTCTCACTTTATTTCATAATGATTAAATAACTGACTGGAATTTACGTCGTGAAAACGTTTATGACAAATCTACAACACGAAGGACGATGGACGAAACGAATACCTTTAAGTATGTTATTTTATTATTATATACAACAATGAAAACATTTACATTTTCTGCTGTGCATAAATAAAACAATCATTTCGTTATACGTCATACATGCACGTATGATATTGTTACCAATTTATCATATCATATTTATACTAATGGATTATGATTGCACTTGCACATATAATATTTCATGCACTATATATATATTATATACATAGCTATAAATATATATATATATATATATATAGGTATATCTTCGTACGGATAATACAATATTTGGTACATCATAATATTTTCTATTGTATATATACGAGTTTATACAATATACACATATTATTTGTTATTTGCTATATGCATTATGCAGATTTATGTAAAATATATAATACCCTGATGTGTATTTCATATTTATTATAGTTAACTCTCTAACTACAATTATATAAATTGTATATTCACTATTATGTAATCACTTATTTGAAATAATACATGAGAAATGAATGGAATGTGATTATGGTTAACCTTATATATTTATTTGCATGACATTTAGATTTAAATATATGGTATAGTTTGTATTTAATTACATATATATAATCCATTTCCTTATATATATATATATAATAGTAACGTCGTATCGTATATACCTCAGGTGTATATAAAATATTATTTTATACTACAATAAAATTGTTATATGTCTGTAAATACCTATATTGTAAATGAACGAAACATATATATTTTGTTGATAATTAAAAATGTGTATCTTTTTTAATAATTAATACACATTTTTTATTTTTATATTATATGCCATTAAATTGTTTATTAATTTATAGACTATAAAATTTTATTTCAGTAAATTTATCGCTCTGGCTAATAATATATGATGATTTTGGCAAATGACTACCTATAATTATCGAAAAGTAAATTATAAAATCTACTAATTTTGTGTAATATAATACAACATTTTCTTTTAACATAATAATTATGAATAATAATATAATATTATCATTATGAAAGAATTTTAGTTAGTTGAATATATGAGAGTATGAAAAAATAAAATTGTATTTATAAAATATAATCACTTATACGCGTAAGCGAATTATTTTTACTGTGGGTATATTATAAATTGTATTTAAAAATTACCAATACATTATTATTTTATCGATAATAATTTTCCCCAGTTTTTTTTTTCCGGTTAACGAAAGCGTTATTTTTTAAAAGCTTTCGTTACTATTTAATTAATTTTTCTGCGTATTAAACAAATATTTGTCGCCAGGTGGCTTTATGAAACTGAAAAAGGAAAATCAAAGTTCACAACACATAGTTGTATTAGTAAAATATAAATATGTAATTATGTATATAATCATTATGTTCTTTATAAATTTAATTTTCAGAAAGAGGATAATAATAATATATAATGAAATATATACATGTCTTATAACTACTGTTATTTATTAAAAAGAAGTTAAAACGACAGTATATAAGTACAATAAGTAAATACAATATATATATATATATATATATATATGTACGTAGATCAGTAAAATGTAATCTTTTGTTTGACGAGATAAGTGTATAGTCAATTATATAAAAAATACTTGAATAAAATTATAAATAGGTATTATATACACCTATCTATCTATTGTATATATAATATAAATAAAAGTTTAATTTTGTTTGAAAAATTTAATTATTATACCTGCGTATACTTATTTTTATGTACACATATTTATCGTATAATAAATTTGTCAGAAGATTTGTGATACTTATTCGCAGAATTTTAATAGAAAGTTTTATCAAGCAATCAAATATTTATTATTGAATATATATTACATCAAAAATTTAAAATCAACATAGGATATTGTAATTTAAGTATAGGTGTGTATATATTCAAAATTCAAACAATGGAATAAAATTAAATAACTTTTTTCTAATTTACTTAAAATTCATTAGATAATTTGAAAATAGAAACAAACAAATATTGTTTATTATTTTCATTTATTTAATGAATGATGTACATTTTAAACTATATAATTTAATGTAAGTTAAACACAATGCATATATAAGCAAGTCATACATGTTACTCCAAGTGCAAGCTGGTAAATTACTATATACACATATGGAAGTATATAACAATTCATCAACCATATCGTCTGGTGAATTATATGGTAAGGTCGATGTTTCATTTTGTGCCACCATGAATTTATTATTTTTTACAACCTTAAAAAATGTTACGTTTTGTCCATATCGGCAATGCAGTCTCTTTCATTTCAATATAATATGTATACGACTGTCATCTTCTTATTACATTTGATTTATCGTATATATACGTTTTTCGCAAATACACACGACTTGCATATTATTTTATATAGAAAAATTTTCCAATTTTCTTTCAATTTCTCTTTATTATTTTTAAATAATATGTAATATTTTTGGACTATTCATTCACTTTCTTCATATTATTGTATATATATTTATATAGCTATATTTATATTATAATTTATTTAAAATATAATTCATATACACACATACATTCAATTTATATATTCACTATATTTATTTGGCTACGATAAAATGTAAATGTCCAAATTTATACTTATTTATAAAATATAATATTTTTGTTAATAATTAAATATTATATATACAATAAAATAGAGTATTATATTGCAATTTTCCATTAATCAAATGTATATATAACAATATAAAAATAAATACATACTTTAATTTTACTATTTATATATGGCTATACTATATATATATATATATATATATTTTAAAAATCCGATTATAAATATATAACAAAAAATATACATTTTTTACGTTTTCAAAATAGAATCAATTTATAAAATTATAGTATTTTATATTATGTATTTATAATGTTTGAAATAATGATGCGAGCTATTATATAAGATTATATATACATCGTATGCATATACATTTTTATATATAATATAAAATAATTTGTGATAATATTCATTCAACTTTATACATATAAATATGGTATAATATGTATTCATATATAAAAATAGTCTAATTGTAAGTATTATATAATATAATATTTAACATTATATATATACAAATATATTGTATACATAATATAATAGTTATATAATGTTAATCTCATAAAATGTTGAAAGAAAAATTACTAATGAAAAACAATCATTAAATAAATTGTATTTAATACATATATGAACATCATAAGGACGTGCAATAAAAACGATATATAAAGATACTTTGAAAGAAAATTATGGATATCTCTTATGAATACTTATATGAATGAAAGAAAAAGTTTTTTTTTTGTAAACATATATAAATGATGAAACACATATAAACCATATGTAATCATGTTTGTATTATATATTTACACTCGCACATACACAAAGAGACACACACAAAAAAAGGCATAAAAATGATGAAAAATTTTTCATTTTATTTCATAATATTATGTATTATATAAACATTACATATGTACTATTCATTTGTGAATACATATATGGTTCAGAAAGGGGATACACATGCATATATATGGTATATATAAACTTATATGAAAAATTACATGTGTAATAAGAATACATGACAGTAATGAAATTGAGTTGATAAATAATTTTTATGTGAAATTTACCGCAAATAAAAATATAAATCGTTTTTTTCGTTCAATGCCTTTTTGTATCACATGTGTCTGGATACGTATACTTACTATGAAAAATACATACACACAGTTATTTATTTATATATTTATTTCTCTTCATCTCATCAACATTTTATTTTCAAACAAATTTTCTCGAAAAACTAGGTTTTTTATTATCAAGAAAATATAAATATATATATATATATTATTATTTATATGTCTATAACTTTTATAATAAAATCAATAAAATATAATATTGTGTGAAAAATGCCATGTTTTTAGGTCACTTCAGATTCGGCAGGTGAATGTCTATATAGCATTTATAATTTTCACTATACCAAATATTATCTAAATTTTATATATATCAATAAAACACATAACAAATATATATGTATGAATTCAATTCCAACCCATCAGCGAATTACAAATGAAACCACACAAAAATTTAAAATTCCAATTAAATATTATTTTTGTTTTTCTTATAAGAAAGAACATTTGGATTTCAAATTAAATTAAACTTTTAAGAAATGAATGAATATTCTTATTTCATATAGTTCTTTCGTCGACTCATTTTTTATATTATTGTACATTATTAACATATTTATATATAATTTAACAAATAAATATATGCATGCATTTAACCAGGAAACAAAGTATTCTATATTTGTATTTTCTCACTGTCTTGCATATACTGTATAAATTACATTTGATTATGGTTGAATTAAAGTAATTTTTAAAACTTTTACATTTTATACTTTCTTTTCTTTATATACATTATATAAAATATACTAAATTATTTCTCTGTACAGTTTTCTCGTACAGAACACATAACATGAAATTCAAAACTCCTATTTAACCAAGCAACCAATTCAATTTATATGAATTCAGGCATCAACTATATCCTTATTTCGAATAAATAAATAAATAAATAATCATATTTTATATACGAATGGAAATGACTGAAATGGACATTACTATATCTATTCTTATAGCTCCATAATTTTTTTGGTTTTGACCCCAAATGTATATATAGTCAAACTCCAAGGTGGTTCACCCTCAAAAAGAATATAGTAGAATCTCTATATTCATACTCGCAGGTTTATATCAAATAAATTATTATATTATATATTATAACATAATTTAAAGAAAAAACAGAAAATAAAAGAATATTTGTCAAATGTACGCATATTCATTTTTCTTCCCGATTTATATATACACAGGATGATTCTGAATTAAGAGTACTATGTATATGTATAAAAGGATACGTGTTCGATAGAATATGTCATTAATAAAAATTACATGTCTGCTTGATGATATCATTGAATTCATATATATTACATAAATTATGTTTGCACGAATTTCGTTTATTGTTTTGTAATAATCACGTAACCTATTGACCCTCCTCTCCATCTTTTATAATTACTTATTCGTGATGACATCGCTGCTAATCAAATTCATACTGAATAGAATATCTTCTATAAATATAATCGCAGCTAACTCTATAGAACTACCCTTTATTTTTATCATATTATCATAAACATTTTAAATAATTTGAAGCGTATATATATATATTCCGTTTCGGAAATAAAAAAACTTCATAGAAATTATATGTAAAGGAAAAAAAAAAAATAGAAAAAACTCTATAATACATTTTTTTCTTCCTTTTTCTCTGTGTAAAATACATTTATTATTTATAAAAGTTTCACAATCATAAATCACAATTAACTTTTAAATCCTTTTTACTGTAAAAATAAAATTTATGTTTCATTCCGTCACACACGTATAAACATTTGGTATATTGTGAATACTTGATATGGATGGATGGGAAGGATATATGGGCAGAATGGCTGGCTGCATGACTTTTGTGCGATTGTTAATATTTTCTCATTTTAAATTATGGTTACAACTAAAAAAAAAAAAAATAATAAACATTGAATTTTTTTTCTTATTTATTTATACAAAAAAAAAAAAAAAGAACAGATTTTTATTGTTCTTATTTTAACTTGTATTCACATATTTAAAAATATTTCAAACAATTTTTAACCTATTTATATTTATATTTCTTTATATATATTTATTGCATATAAAATATTTGATATTAGATTTCCGTAAACATTTTATTTTCATAGAATACAATATAATTCTATATTATATTATTTTCAATTATTTTATTTAATTTCAAACGCGCTATTTGTTTTTTTTTAATTATTATCTTATTGTACGTCTAAATATTTAATAATAACATAGTAAAAACAAATAGTATACAATACATTCGAATTTTATATCAGATTATAATTACTGCTTGTAATAAATCTTATTCATATAATGTTTTGATGTTGATGAACGCAATTCCTAAAATGAAAAAAACATTTGTTTTAATTGTTAATTATTATTTATTTCTTTGATTTGTGTCAATTTACGTATTGTAGGAAATAATATAAATAATCATTTGTACCATGGTATTCTTTAAACACGAATTATATTGTTCATTATCTCTCTACACCAAATACGCTATTTGATTTGTATGTGTGTAAGACTAAAGAAAAAAAAGAAAATAATAACAAAAATTTAAATGAAATGCAAACAAATTACTTTATCATTATATTGGCATATTATAATAGTGCTATTTTATAATATCTTTCACATAGTGAAAACAAAAAAAAACATGTTTTCTGTTAAAAGATATTAATAACAATCAATTTAACTAATATCCTAATAAATATGTTCACATTATTTGTAATCTTTTTACGTGACAGTTACAAATCTTATATATTCTGTTTTTTCTTTTTTCATCGCCAAAAGTATAAGTAGATAACCATAAATTTTTGTGAAAGAATATGAGAGGAGATTATTCTATATGCACGTCTGTATATACATTTAATATAATATGCTATATATATATAGCTATACAGTTCTATAGATATAGATATAGGTATATTTGAATAATGATACCATAAGAATAATATGTATGTGCGGACTATAAAATATGGTAAAAGGGCTTTGAAAGCTATATACGCACAAGTATTGTTATATATACAAATAATGTATATGTAAATAATAAAATGGTTTCAGTATAAAATAAACTCAGCAGCACAGAGACAAAATAGTCCATCCATATATATATACCATACACATATATACATTTCTTTACAAAATGATGTAATTCACATTTATTTATGAAAAAGAATAGAGGTATACTATACATGTGAAATATAAAACCATGTTCTATAATCTAATGTATATTTCAATAGATTTTCGTATAGTTGGCGTATTTAAGAATAAAACACAAATAAAATCAATGATAAGAAAATAGGTTTGTGTGTGTTGGTGTGTGTAAGTTTATATATACATCAATATGTTGATAAATTATATAGGGTGAAAATCCTCTTATCTCCTAACAGTCTGGAAGTAATAATACATATATATGGTATATATAGCAGATGATGAAAAGATTTGGTTCTGATTCAATATTTAAGAAAATTCATATCAGTGTAAAAAGTCATATAATATACATATAACTATATATAATATTACATATAAAATATATAAATATATATGATAAGTTAAATATGTGATATAATTGAATTAAAGTTGATATTATATATATAAATCTCAATATAGATATCCTTATATGTGTTTATCTTAAATTTATGAATTGAATAATATACCATATATATATATAATATAATTATTAAATATATTATGTAATCCGTTTTCTTATCGTATTTATAAATTATTTATAAATACATAATAATAAGTTTTATTTTATATATATTATATAATTAATATATATATATTTAATAAATGTTTTAAAAGTTATAAAGATTAATATCTGCCGAAACAAACTTAACTTGTGCTTATATTGTTATATATGAGCAAATTATTTCAGTCTTATATACAATAGATATATATATATAGGTGCGAAAACACTTAATAATCTTTTGTAATATATAACACAAATGCGATAAACGATTAAAAAACTAGGTCAATTATTATTCCTAAATTTATATGCAAAATGGTACAAAATTCAAAAGATAAATAAATAAAATTACACTTGGGATTTTACTGCGGTAAATATATAATCGTTGAAGATTTTTAATATTTAAATTAAACATTTTTATATGAAACCAATTAATGCACAGCGAGCGCGGATTAAGTTTGTTAAATATATATATAATTGTAAATGTTAAAATATAATAATTAAAAAAAAACATTGAGTTTCATTCGTTGCGAATTGCGATTTTAATATTATCATTTATTTATTTATTTATTTAAGACTAAATAATACTTTCTCACATTTATTTCCATATCTCATCAAAATTTTAGTTCATATACTGAAAGTTTATAAATTTTTAATATACATTATTATTATTATTTAAAAATATAACACTTTTTTTTTCTTTTTATTACAGGTATGTTAAAATTTATACACTATTCGAAATATTAAGGTAAGAATGTTTTATTTTATTTTTATTTTATTAAAATTGTGTTAAAATTAAATCATCATTATATTTGTTTTAATGAATAAATTCCATAAACTATAAAATTGTGTTCGAAATTAACAACATCTTTGACAATATTTACATACAAAGACCTATGTGTTAAGTTAATCTAAGTTTCAACTTACATTAATCTCTGTTAAACGATAGAGAAAATATAAGATGAGTTCAAAATTGTATAATTGTATATAATTGCATGGACAAATTATATAGTCATCTATAGAAATTAATTAAATATCACTTGTGCATTTTTTTTTATATAGTCATCTATAATTAAATACTTATGGGTATACCTAAATGAACAAATAAATCATCAACCACTCAACAGCAACATGCAAACATATTTCGATTTTGCAATTATTTACATATAATATTTCTTACAATTAATTAATTAAATACCATATAATATATACACGATGGGATTAAACACTTTTATATAAAATGTAAATTGACTGTAAAATCATTTCTTCGTTTAACTTTTATCCGTATATATATATAAATGCAATTCAATGTGCACTGCAGTATATATGGATTCATCAATGTATCGTAACTAATCAATATATTTTAAATGATTTATAATTGAATTGAATTTTTTTTTGTATGTACAACATTTCTAATTTATTTGTTGCATATTGTATTTTTTTTTCTGTAATTTTGTACGTAACTTATACAATACATTTACGTACAAATGTAGGAGTCATGCATATTTATAAAATGAATATACATATGTTATGTACATAAATTATATAATCCATTTATTGGTGAGAGAAAGAAATTTATGCAAATATAGTAGCAGTCGTGGTATCATTTTATTTGAGTATCATGGTATCGTTGCTATGAAATACTTCCAATATATAGTTAAATAACAAACATATTACATTCAGCCAAAATTTCTATATTTTAAGAATGGTGGTATATTTCATTAATTATGAAAATTGATTCCGTTTATTTGGTATTTTTAATTGTATTTTGTATATATATTTAAAATAATGTTAAATTTTTGACATTCGAGAACCAAAAATTATTTCAATGGTTATTTTTTTTACTAAATATATTCCAATATATATAATTTAAATCCCAGTGGATTATGTTTGTATACATACAATTATATAATTTGTAATACGAAACTGAAACAAGTTATATTATATATTTGATAAAATTTATAAATTTGATAATATGTATATTGAATATTAATATCAATTCAAATTATAATTACACGGTTGAATTTTTCTATTTATATTGGTGTTTAGCAATTATATTTTACTTGGCTATCATAATATTTGCTTTGTATAACATATAAATAGAAATTTAAAGTAACACAATAGCACAAAATTCATCATCTATAATAGGTTATACATATAAATACAAATGCTTAAATATCTCATTATTAAATACCAGATACATATTTTGTAATAGAAATTATATTTTATGTAACCATATTAAATATAGCATAGACTATATTCAATATAATGCCATATATTAATGAACTTGATTTAAATAATTTGTATATGTATCATTTAACTAAATTTTAAATTATTTTATATAAGTTTATGGATTATTTCACAAAAATCATAAAAAATGACAAAACACGCATTACCGAACAATTTCAGAATATATAATAGAATGAAATGGTAAATAGAATTATTCTTCTAAACAAATAAGAAATTTTTTCAAATATATTATATTTTAAACGAAATGTGGCATATAATATTACAAATTTGTTTTAACATCAAAACCACTGTAATTTGTTGCAAAGGGACTTTATTTTAATTTTTAGTAATTTACATTTGCGTATATAGAATAAAAACCAAATTCGATCGAACTAATATATAATTTTTGTTTGATTTACTTATAGAAGGAATAATTGCAATGTAAATTTATCACCAGTTTTACACACACCACTTGTTTTATAAGTGTTCGATGTTACATGGTACAAGAGCATTTGATCTTACAAGGTTTTTAAAATCAAAATTATTTTATGTTACAATAAATGATTACGAAAGTATATTTATTTATGGTTGTTTTCGATTTTCACGGTTTTCCATACCTATTTTCCGTTAAAGCGAGGAACAAATGTATTGTATATTATAAATGCCTGATATTATATACTTCTACTATTCTTCATAAATTTTTAGGTAATCGGTTTGCAGTGCTTAAGTTAGTAATGCTCTGTATTTATAGAATAGATATATCTGTAAGTCAAAAAATTAAATCAATTTTTAACCTAAATTTATGCAAAATGGTATAAATATATAGGATAAAATAATTAAATTAAATATACAAAATTTTAGTATAAATGATATTGTATTGCTGATTTTAATGTTTATCTATTTCAAGTAAAATTTGTTTTAAATAAATACTAAAATTCAATCAGATACAAAAATATCTTCTATATTTTATTATCAAGTCACTGTATGTAGTTTTGACTATTGTCTCAATTGGCAATAATTAGAATAATATATGATTGAAGATGGTGCAAGGAATCGATCAAAATGAAATGAAAAAAATTAACGACCATTATTGTGGTAAATAAGTATTAGTTTTTTTTTAATTTCAAAGTCAATACAATACTTTTTATTCTTAATTTTTTTTAAATTAACTTAAAAATTATTTGTGCCCTATATAGGATGATATGAAAATGATTTACTGATTAATAAAAATGCAAATAAAGTTATAAACAAATGTGTGAAAAATCTCTGATAATATTAAGATAAAAACCAATGAATTCATTGTGTAGAATTTCTTATTCAAATTTTTATTTTTTATTATACACTTCCTATAATGGATTGCCTATATAAATGTACAACGTTTTTTTTTTAATAATTTTTCGATTAGTTAAATGGCACAGAAAATCTTTTCGTATATTAACCAAATTAGATTGCTTACTATGTACATATACAATACCTATATATATATATATAATATATATTTTCTTTTTAATTTTAATAAAAGGCAATTTCTGTTCTGGATTATTCTTTTCCATTTTCTGCATTGTTTGGTATATATACTCAGTCGGATATATAAATAAATATATATTTGTAGTTTAATTTTTCACTAATAAAATAAGTGAAAAACAAACCAAACCAAAGAAAAAAAAAGAACTAAATAGAAAATAGAAAAGAAAAAAAAAAGGAAATGAGAGAAAATGTAAATACATACACTTTAACACGTTTGTGATGAATGAGTGTATATTGCATTTGTATATGCGAAGATAAAACTAAATTATTTTGTAAAAATGTAACATTTATTTCATATCGGTAACACTATATAATGTTATATATATAACAGAGCTTGTGAGGGTGTATATATAACTTATCGATATATGTATACCTCTATATTTTCTGTGTGAGCATCTCTACTATAATGATATAATATCAATCTATATATATATATGTATGGAATTTTATCGGTATATTTCGTTGTGAAAATTCGTTAAGTTTTCCATATATACATATACACAGAAGCATTTCGTAAAGAAGAACAAATTATCAATATGTATTTCATATATATATATTTATATATAACAAATAGATAATATCATTCCACATTTGCTAATGCATCACAGTAACGTATAAACATACAATTGAATCACACGAAATATTATTGTTAAATTTTTCTATAGAATCATACATAATTAAAGTTTTTTGTTTTCCATTTTCCACATTTTTCATTTTTTTTTTATAAAATTTATTATATTAAAAAACAGTGGTCATCATTTAAAATGTGTTTATTCGTTGTGTGTAATAATAAATTTTTTTAATAATGAGTTAGTAATTATATTAATAATATTATTTATATTAAGATAATTTAGTGTTGTTTTATATATGATTTAGTTCAAAATAAAACGATTCATATATTGATTTAATTATAGTTTTATATAAACGTTTACGTTGTCTTTTGTTATCAATATATAAAATTTGTTATAAATGAATATTTTCCATATAAACACAATTGTATCTATATATGTTATACTACATAATTAGGGAGAATAATGTTGTTATCAGTACAAAAAATATTCTTTATGATTGATATGTATACGCTTACTATATATCGCATTTATAAAAATGTTTCATTTGTAAACAACAAAAATAATAATAATATATGTCGTTGTAATTATATATTAATATTATGGTGTATTGATTTAAATAAAAAAAATACTAATTGGTTTGTAAAAATATCATTGATCTATTTTGCGTTTCTCTTTTGCATCAATCAATGTTGAATTTTATATATATAATCATCTATGGTATATACTATAAACATATACCGATACATTTACAATACATTTGTGGATCAGGAAAATTATCTATAGTGGTGAAAAATAAAAGAACAATGTAAACAAAGCATTTTTAATAAATATTAAATCTTCGCACTTATTGCGTTAGCCAAAACAATTTGTTAATTTTTCTATCAATTCTATTATTCTGTTCTATTCGGAAACTTTTTGATTTCCTCAATCTATCGAATCTATAATATATAGCTGACTCTAACAATTATATTAAAATGATTTCCATATATTTTTTTTTAATTTTTAAAACCATTTCATTTAACCACTTTTAAATTATAACGTAATTTTTAAATAAAATACCGCTTAATTAACATATATTATACATAAAATATATAAACAATGTATATATATTTTACAGGAACAAAAGAAAGAAAGTGAAACAATTTAAAATTAGACTCGTATCTTGACATATATTTTTAATTAATTCAAATTATATTCATTTAAATTTTTAATATAAAATTAATTAAAAGAAAATCTAATTTAATTATAGTAAATATTATTACTATGTCAATTAAAGAGTTTATGTAAATTTATATTAAATGAAATGCTTCTTAATTAAATAAGATTACAAAAAATAAAAAAATAAATAAGTTTATATGGTATGCAAATTTATAAGTGTAGACTTTAAGGTACGTTAATTAGTAATATACATTATATGTATATTGAGAGAGAGATATAGTGTATACGAGTGTATCCTATATATATATAATATTATAATATATATAGAACTAAATCAACCATTTCATTTTGAATGAATTAAAAATATAATAATATTTACATTTATATCATGCGACATATCATTTAAATATTTCGAGGGACACTGAATAAGATCAGTATTATGGTCCACCTATCGATATTGGACTATACGAATTGAGTACTGAGACATACGCCTAGCCATCCCCGAATTTGTCAGGTTGGTAAAATACTCTGCTTGTGAAAATTTATATAATAAAAATTGTTTGCAATTATGTTTCGATCGATGATTTATAATTTGTTTCTTTTTATTCTTATGGCCATATTTATGGACATTGTTAATATCTATGTATAGCATTCAACACCATATATATTCAAAGATATTCACTTTTTGATTCCATATAAAAAAAAAACCAATGTTGATTCCGTTGAATGGAAAAATAAATAAAATGAAACATTTATTAATTAATTAAATCATATTTAATGTATAATGAATTTAATATAATTAACAGATGAAAAAAGAACACGTAAATTTATAAGAATTTTAATTTTACGAATATTATTATGTACCAAAACTGTTGTTGTTGTTGTTGTTATTTTTTGTTTTCTTTCATAGATTTTATAGTTTGCATATTAATGTATAATCCAATTAAATTAACATAAAACAAATATGCCTACAAGTAAAAAGAAAAAAATAATGATATTATAATGAAAAACTTTTACAAACATAAAAACAAGTTATTTATTTCAAAAGGAAATTAAATATGCAAAAAAGAAAATTAAAAAAAAATATGATTTCAATTTACCGCACATAAATTTATTAGATATTCATGCAAAAATAGAACAAAGAAAGCAACATTATTTTGTATATGTTGGTAAAATTTTATTATTACCATTTCCTCTCTAGCCTAATCATCGCATACAATTACCTTTTTTTTCGGTTCATTTTTGAAACAAATGTTTTGAATTTATTTATTAAAATAAAAGTATATATTATAATAATTGGATAGAAAATTATATTGCTAATAAAAATGTGATGGAAAATTGTACAAAAATTATATTGAATTGATGATGGAGGCATATAAAAACATTTTTATTAGTTCACTGAATATTGCAAGGTTTCAAAAAAAAAATTAGAGTAGTCCGATGGAGAGAATGTAAATTATTACTATGATAATATTTTCAAATAAACAATGTAAAATTTACAATTAGTTCAACCGTTGAAAATTACAGACAAACGAATTATTGTAAGAATATTTTTGCAAGTTATTTTTATTCGATGTAGCGGTACCAACAATTATAAATTCGTTTAAAATCATTACAATACTTAACTTTTTCCACATAATATTACCACTTAAATCAAATATTGAATTATTTCTGAAAATATTCAAAGACCGATAAATAAAGACTTATACTTAAATATAACGAAGTACTTTTATTTTCAAATAAGCTTTTTCAATAAAATAAATGAACTTCTTATTGATTTAAGATCAATTTAATTATCATATAAAAAATATATATAATATGCAAATCTTATAAAATTCTCTTTTAAAATTTATACGAGCATACATATATATACTTATATTACTCATAACATAACGAATGTGCACACGTGCAACTTTGCATATGTGATCTCGTACTTATACACCATACATACGATAGGGTAATGTTTTCAGTCTTCGATCATTTAAAGCAGTTTTACAATTAGTATTTTTAAACTAATTTTGCAAATTAATTGTTAATAATCTATCTGGTAGTATAAAAGATATTAAAATAAAATTTCTTTTTTATAAAATGATCTTTCTTACCTTACGAAAGCGTGAATATGAAATTTAATATAAATTATTAAATGTGTAAAAAAGAATTGGCTGCAACCGATAATAGTCAGTACCCATTACTCTATACATACAATTTTTTATTACACTATATTATAGACTTGAAATGATGTACGATATATGTAAATATTTTTTGTTTCCAATATTCTCATGTTGGATATATTGAATTTATTATAATACAATTTATTTTGCCATACACAAGTATTCATATGATGATTAAAATAAAATGATTTATATTATATGAAAGAATGAAATTATTTTTTTCATGTATCATGTACATATAACATTTAATTTTCGAAATAAGGACATGTAGCGTTAGGGGATGGCGAAGGATAGATTGAAACGATACAAAAAAACAATTTATTTTCACTATATTATTATTGAAAAATTGGCGAAAATAGATAAAATATGTAATCAATTGATTATATTTATGCATTGTATTTGAAGATTAATGAAAAAACTAATATGTTCATGAAAGAAATGAATATGTATTAATGATAATAATAAATTTTCACCTCTTGATATTTGTAATTATGAATAATTAGATCGTTTGTATAAAATTTTTCAATAAAACATTTAAAAACGCGTTCTCAATAGTAACCAACTGTATATGGAGTTGTTATATTAAAATTTTCCTTAATATGTATCTTTTTGTCCCACCTTACCCTTATAAATATAATTATATATTTTTGTTTGAAAGATTTAAAAAGAAAGATTATATTTAACGTGGAATATTTTTGATGTGTACGTATAAAGACACAAGTTTGAGTTGTCACAACAACAAATCCTAATTCTTCTGTTTTTCTGAGTTACATTATGCTTGCATATCACAAATTGATATATGTCGTTTATTTACTACACATAGATAAATATGTGTACCCATATAATATAATACATATATATATATATATATATATACGTTGTAGTATGTATTAAGGATATGTACCAACACCTAAACTAAGCTAACAAATAATAATAAATAAAAGTTATTTTTATAAGTGAAAATTTTATAATATTTGAAGTTAACAAATACACATATAACGATAACATAATATGTAATATATAATAATATTATCACACCAACATTGGTTTACTATCAAAAAATTTCAACACCAAACAAGATTAAATTTCATCATTTTACCTGACTGGTTTTTAATTTTTCTTTTATCTATATTATTTTTTGTTGCGTACACCAAAACAACAGAAAAACAATTTTTTATTATTATTATTATTATTATTAATTTTTTTTTTGTTTTTCATAAGCATTGGCAAAAAAGAAATTCAATTTCGCTCTTTATGACACGATGTGAAAAGAAAAATCATTAAAAAGTCATTGTGGTGATATGGGAATGCCAAAAATATGAATGGTATCTTATAATAAAAAATGATGTTTTTGCATGGAATTTTGATTAAGTTTATTTATTATATTTTTTTCTTTGGTATATTATGTTTTTTTTTCTTCTTACAATTAAATTAAAGTATTTTGCATGACATAAGATGAATGATAATTATTTTTTTTTACGTACCATCATATACATAATGTGTACTGTTTCTATATATCTATGTATATATGAGACTATGTATAAAAGAAAAATATGGAGATAAATCTAATATATTGTGACGGACAATTATGATCTCAACTGGAAATTCATGCATAAAGTATATGTTAAAATATTTGAAATATTTGACGTTGTTTTTTACAGATATTTGAAAACATTTGTAATTTATAAAAATATAATTCATTTTCCCCAATGGATGTCATTGAGATTTTACATGATTATACTAAATAGGGAATAATTTTATAACATGTATCATTTTTAAATACATTTTTTTTTGCATTTTCAACTGACATTGGCTGTATAAATATATATTATAGTATTATAATAGTATAAAAATGAATATGTTTAATTATTATAATTATTTAAATATACTTTTATAATGGCTTAGCATAAGAATGTTGTTATATTGTTATTTAGTACAATATATAACTATGAAATTTTAAAAATATAATAAAAGTAAAAACATAAAATGGGAGGAATAAGAAAATGATAATATGCGAATATTATCTTATATAATATTTATGAATATTTGTATATTTTATTATAAATAACTCAAAATTTAATATGAAAATAAATAATAAACATATACGATGGCAGTTTGAAAAATTTTTTGTAATCAAAATAAAATTCCTTTACTATATGTTTTTTATTATTTTACTGATGGTCAATTTGTAATTTTGTTTTGCATTCTCTCAAGCGGAACAATTTACCTTATATAACTTGACTGTAATGTATGTCTGGTATTGGCTCCACTTGAAGTAACATGACTATGTATAATTATGCTTTAGTAATTCATATAACTCTTCTCCACAACACCATCTATATGGTTTTATGGAAATATTTTTTGAATTACCCACAGACATTAGTTCCAAGAATTTGATTTAGCAAAATATTTTCCAGAAAATTATATTTAAAAAGAAATTCAAATTTTTGTATAATGCAAAATAATATATAATAACATCTTTCTTTATTTTCAACATATACTCGTATGTAAATGGTTTCGAAAACGAAATAACCTTTTCTTGATTTAATGTATTATATAGCGTACTTGTATTGTAGTACCTATATATATACAATACATTTATTTATATATAAAGGATAGCAAATGTGTCTATATATATATTTATTTACATATATGCATTTATATTTTTGGTATATAAACCTACTTGTAAGCACATTTTAAATAAAATTCCTAAATAATTTTAATAATATATTTAATACGATTATAATGAGTTGTATTTTAATATAATATTATTTTGATCATTTAAAAATAAGGTATGTTAAGAATGTAATTATTGCTAACGGCGGCGGCGGGTAAACCATTTTCTTCAATTTCTAACTCATACATTAACTAATTTAATGTAGGGTATATAAGAAAATAAAATAGCATGTATGCAAATTTCATGGGTTTCTATAAAACAGTAATTTTAATACATGTTTACATATTTTTGCTATATATACTATACATGAAAAATTAATTTTACAACTTATCATTAAACAAAATTACAAAATTTTGTACATATTTCGATTTTTATATACACGACGACTATGTATATGTATAATAATATTATATATATAATAGGCCACAAAATACATAAAAGTTAAATTATCAAATTCAATATTATATAGATTTATTTTCGATATGTGTATATATTCAAATTCAACAACCGGACGGATACACATACCTTTAAGTTTAATAAAGTAATATTATTTATGTAAACATATTTTTGAGATTATACTGTATGCTTATAATAAAAAGGGAATATTCGCCTTTCAGAAAAACAAATAAATATAAATTTCGTTTGCTGACTTTGTATAATATAGATATAATATTGATGTTTTTGGGGTTTTTGTATATTTATATGTTGTTGAATATACACGAAAAATATCCATAAATTCTATATCAATATATATATAGGTATAGGTAAATGTTTACAAATATTTATTGGAATGTTTTTTTTTTTTTTTGCATTTTATATGTACACGTAAATATATATATATATATAAAAACGCTGCTAAAGGTATAAACCTTAGAGAATACTTTGTACACATTATTAACAATTTAATTTCTTGGCTCATATTCTATATGGTTAGAAAATCTTTGGAGAATCGTTACGATCATTGAACCAATCAACAATTATTCCATGGTTGTTTCGAGAAGTTCGGAAACATAAAGTGTTTATTATTATTACTTAATATGGACAACATTTCAGAAACTGAAAACAACACTGTTCCATAAAAAATATCCATAATACAATTTATGTTTCAATGACAATTCATTATATAAATTACTAATTGTATGTTTTATTAGAGGTGATTTTTGAAATATATAATAAAAACTATAGAGATTTTATGTCATTAGATATTTCTATATTTATTTATATGATTTAAAAAGTAATAAATCTTTTTATTTATGCGATCAAAAATAGTTAATTATTCTATTTATATTATAAATTCTCACATTTATCTATTATTTTCGAAAATCCTTCCTGAGGAAATAAGAATTAAAACTTTGCCGAAAATATACATATTTTGTAATCAGCTTTGTGACACTTTGTTAAACATAAGTTAAGTATATTTATGTCATATTTATTTATAGCTAATAACATTATAATATGTTATGTGATAATTCCGTATAAATAGATAACTTGTTATAATTGAATAAAAATTTAATTATCCATCAACATTTCTGGGAGCAATATAATCTTGTATAATTTATTTTAAACATAATTCATATAATGTCCTCGCTCCCTCTATATTTGTGTATTATAAATATAAATACCTGTGCATAAGTATAATTTTCATGCTATGACCAGGTAAAATATAGAAATATATTAAAGAACACATAAATTTTAGTTACCTGACAGGTTAAATAATTACACCAAAAAAAAAAATGTGTTATAATATTTTAATAAATTTTTAGTCTAAATATATACAATATATATGTAGAATAATATGCGAACATGCATAAATATTTATTGCAAATGCGAGATATGATAAACTTTTATAAAAGGAAACGGAAAATATAAATTTTATATGTGTCAAAAGTATACAAGTGAAAATTAAAATTATAAAATATGAAATAAAATTTGTACAAAAATATATGTATAGTAAAATGTCAACCCCATTTAAATCTACAAAAGATAAAACTTTATTAGCCAAAAAAACAACAAAATCATCTTCATCTATGTCAACACTATCAAATTCTACATCGACTATTACAACATCTTCAGTAGCATCACAATTACCATCAATAACTACGGCAGCAATTTCAACAATGGGTGGAATTACTGGAAAATTTTTTAAAAAATGTAAAAGTGCAACATTTCAAATAGATGGTGCAACTTATACCATAGGTATGTAATATATAAGATAATACATAAATAATATTTATTTCTGGAGCGGTTAAGTTATTTCAATTTAAAATTGTTTTTAATTGTACAGGATCATTCATTACTCCCCGACACATTTCAATACAAACTGAATTTAATTCATACAAATAAATATATATATTATTTTAAAGTGTATTTAAAATAAAAACAAAATTTATTATATTATTTATAAGAGTCGTTTAAAAACCGTCTAACTATACTTTATACATATTTTCACATTTATAAATGTAACACATTTTACATTTTCTTTTTTTCATATACATATGAGAGTTAATAGTACTGTATATAAAAATGTATTACATATATATACCATTTACCTATAGTACCACTAAAAATACCATATTAATATTGCAAACAATTTTATTCCGGCTTATAAGTACATAACGTAAAATTTAATTTTCATATGGTATATGCATTATGTGATGAAATATTGATAAAATTAATAATATATTAAAAAGTTTTTGTACACATCATTTATATCTTTTATACGTATATCCCTTTAAAAAGAAATACAAATATACATCTATATATGTTTATTTCAAATACATATAATCGCATATAGTCCTTTATTTTATATAACTTATATAGATATATATGCGTAATGCGATATGTACAAAAATGAAGTACACATACAAATTCGTAATATACAATATTATCTTAATATATTATTTATAAATATAAATATATAATAATAATAATAATAATAATAATAAATAATTAACTATGTGTGTGTGTGTGGCTTATACGTACTTGTATTTTATACTAAAATAATGTTCCTAAATTAAAAAAGGCAATCAAATTTATTCAATTTATTTATATTATATATGATTTTGTATTTATATTGTATTATATAGAACCAAAAAACTGTTGCCCATGTCAATGATTTATTGCTTTGTGTTAATTATCGCAACTAAAAAACAAAAAAAAAATTCTAAAGATTAATTAATTGTAATCCGCACATACATATTCATATATACTTGTTTTTTTTTATGTTATTATTTTCAACATAATATTATATTATGACTCCAAAGATTCTAACTTATATACTTATGTGTTTACACCACGCCGTCATAGTGATATTAACATTAACTAAAGAGCAAGCAAAAAATTACATATTATATTACAGTTTCTATGTGTAATTTATATTATTACCATTTATATATACGCATTTTCATGGTATATTATAATAACATTTATATAATATATTGTATATATATATATATATACTTTAAAAAGCTCTTTAAGGAAAATAGTATTCTCCTGGGAAAGCACTTTATATACATTTATACGTGTATATGCATGCACATATATATGTAATATATACTGTGTATATGTGTGTAATAATATAAAATGCTTATGTACACGTTTTGATAATATTCCTCCTTGAATATAATATATATATTAGATATACTAAAATATATAATATAATAAAATAAAATTATATGTATATTATATAAATCTTTATATAATAAAATTACATCCATATGTATAGTATATAGCGTAGTATATAGAGTATATATATATATATATGGATATATAAAACCATACAGAAATTTATTTCAAAATAGCAACGTTGTGTTAATTTAATCTATAAAACTAAATGTTTTAATATTAAATATTAAATGATGGTTTTTTATTTTTTATAAAAGCATACATTTTTTATAACATTTATCGTTAAATTTGACATTGTATATTTTAAATTTATTATGTTAAGTAGAAAATGAATTTTGAATTAACCAGAGCTAATCCATTTTTTTTGTTGTTGTTCTTTTTAATATTATAATATGTATAATAATTTTTATCAATTTAATCATTTTTAAAAGTTATAAATAATATAATTATATTTATGTATTTAAATTTTATATAGGATATATATAAATATATATATAGGTAGAAGAAAATCTATGTAATAATATATATTTAATATATGTGTCGAATAGATAGTAAAAAAAAATTATGCATATACAAATTATTGACTAATATACTTTTTCTTTTATAAATCCATAAATAAACAATTTCATCCATGTTTAATGTTTTTTTATTTTCTGCGGTAATATTCAATAAATATGTACAATATAAGTCTATCATCATATTTATTTGTTTATATTCATAATTCATGTAGTAAATAAAATTTAGATAAAGATATATTAATACTTAAATTGATATAAATTATAACGTCAATGTTATATATATCCTATATTTATCCATATACAATACAAAATATATATTTATATATATATATAAGGAAACCTTTATTCACATTAAAACATTGACATAGAAAAGATCTTTCTCGCACATATAATGTATTGCTTTATTTATATATATATTGCATATATATATATATTGTATATATATATATATAATATATATCTGATTCTAGTATTGATATAGGGAGGTGTTCTTATCTATAATATGTACTATCTAGTAAATTTATTATATACACCGCAGGAATCCAATATATTTGAAGCTAGTATATATAAATGCAAGTATACTAGGTCACAGGGTGATTTAGGAGTTATTTTGCAAGATGATACCAAAGATATAGGTGGATTTGATTGACGTGTGCTTAACGCGATCTATATATAATACATTGACATTTATATAAGACTTTTTAACAGATTACGTATAGAATATCTTTTGTGTCATATCATATAATTATCATGTTATTATAGTATAGTATAGTATATAAATACACATTTCAAATGCAATTAATATAATGTCTCTGGTTTTGTTCTTATTTGTAACGATTTAAAAGAATCACTCTGTATATAATTTAGCATTGTTAAATATAAATCACTTTTATGTACTACATATATGTGTTTATATGTACTGTTCTTGTACATTATAGATATACATTATTATTTGAGATATATTTATGTTTACATATAGATATAGGTATGTAATCTATAAAAAAATATGATCATATTAAATATAAGTTTATCGAAAAATTTGATTTCTACATGAGAAAGAAAATTTATAGTATATGGAAAAATATATAATATATTTACTATACAATATTTACAAGACAAATTCTTTTGATTGTATAAATATTATAGTGTTATACTACCATTGTCCGAAAAATAACTGAAATGCAGTGACCAAGTGTAAAACATGATGTCATATACTACAATATCATTTTTTGGTAGCCCACTTGAAAGAATACTGACTATACTTTATGAAAAAAAAATTGAATTTACCTATTAAATTTTTAAATTAATTAAGATCCACAGTGTCAACAGTTTTACATTTGTATATTCTGAATTACAAATCATAATCAATTTCCAATCTATCATAGAAGAGATCTTTAAAATCGCGTGCAATAGATCTGATAAAAATTTGGATAGATAAACATTGTTTACCAATTGTAAAACCGTTCTTTGTTCTTTATACAATTTTGGACCAACACACAAAAACTGTTCGCACATGTATTAATGCATTGTATATTGGCTTACAATACACAAGGAGTAATGTCATGATACTTTAACACGCATAAATCAATCAGCAGCAAAAATAAAAAGACAAACGTATCAGATCCATAAAATAAGTCCGATTATTTTTTAGAGTGTGAGTGTATAACTTATAACATTGGTTTTTGCTATAATATATTGTATATAACTTATCTTTATTATATGGTCTTCATTTATAATGTATTTTTTATCGCCACAATATTAAGCGTATATAATAATATCTATATTTTTAAACAACATACAATACATATAATATAGTATAAGAAAATTTTCATCATCAAAATATACATTTATGCTATATTCAATAATTTGTATAATATTTAACTTCAATTTTCATAATAATGATAGAAAAGAGAAAATATGGTATATATATATGAAACAATTTGTTGAAAATTAAAAATATTGTTATTGTTAAATATCTGCAACATAAAAAGTTTACTTTTTTATTTAAGTATTTTTATGTACATTTATAAAACTTTCTATACATCTTTTTGTGCGAATATTTTTTTTATATGCATTAAAAGCAAAAGGAAAAAATAATAAAGAAGTTTTTATTCTTCAACATAGATTCTATATTTATATATTGTATTATACGCAATGACGTCGAATACGAGAATTTAATATTATATGCTGATATATATTATTTAATTGAAGACATTTTCGCAATTTCTTCAAGGCGACAGAAAATTTAGAGTTAATAGAAAACGAATCTATAAAATGTTATAATTTCAAATCAATTGGTGTTACTTCCATACCGAATTAATTACTATTTATGTATGTAAAAGAATGAATCAATTTTAAAAACACATAAAAATAAAGGATTATCTATGTATTTCAAAAATATAATATTCATTTCCATTTAATCTATATGAAAGATTGGAATTAAATTTTGTAATTTCTTTATACAAAAATTGTAATCCGTTTAAAACGTTAAATTTATTCAAAAACTGTTTATCTTGCGGCCACCACTGAATTATCCTTAAAATTACAATATACTATATACTGTTACATACTTCGTATATGTATGTATGAATATGTTGTATATTATTTAAAATGTACTTGTACGTATATTAGTGAAATGAAAAATTCAAAATGGTGTAAGATAATTTCTATTATTATTTTTTCCCATTTCTTATGTTTTATAATTTTTCGATTTTATTCTGCTATTCAAAACAGCAATATAATATCTATTTTTTAATAGGAGATTACATTTTTCAAATATATACCTGACATAATTTTTAAATAGCTTAAAATAAGATTAATGACAAAAGTATATGAAACTTTAAAATTTTCACATTATTGTACAATAATAAACTTAAGAATTGTTCTATAAAAATATATTATATTTAGACTCATAGATGGATACCTTTTGTTCTGGTCGAATTGTGCGTTGCTCGGTTTAACTTTATTTGCGGACACACCGATAAACTGCAATTACTCCTAACATTATTTATAATTAAATAAATATTTAATAGATAAAAAAAGTAAATGTTTTATACTTCAAAACAACAACACAACTTAAAATATGTTATTCCGAAAATATTCATTAAAATCAAAAATACAAAACATATGGTATATTCAAAGCAAATATAAATCACATTCATTTACAAACAAATATATTGTACATTATATTTGAATTTAAATACCTTTAAACTACAAATTTCCTATATTTTTGAATTATTTTTACTACATATTCGGATAATAAAATTGTCGACATAATTAAATTTTATACCTAAAGAGAATAGTATACCTACAGATAACATACATTTCAATGTAGGTGATGTATATACAATATATATATATAGTAATTTATTATTTTAAATGACAATTTTTGAAATGAAATAATCCAATCTATATTTTATTTTAGAAATTCTATATAGAATTTATTTTCACAGTTCATTTAAAACTTTTATTAGAATTTAACTTGATAAAATATAAAATCAGTATAATAAAAGGATTTATATATATATATATATATATATAGGTAAGTTTTAATGGTTGTATATATACGTAGGGTATATATATTATTTATAGATACCTAGCCATATAAAATGAGAAATGTTTAGACCTAAAAATATAACATTAATTATTTATAATGCAAATATATTTATTTATTATTATACATATAACATACATATGGAATATATAAATGAATATTCTGATATTTGGCATAAACAAATTTATTAAACATTTTTGTTCTTCCATCAAATGATTGTAATTTAATTTGCAAATAATTGACTATATATATATATATATATATGATTTCACTAAATTTTGTTGATTAAACAGAGAAAAATCTATGTATGAAACCATATAAATATCCAAAATTGTGGAAAGTTTTTTTTTAAAATAATTCAATTCAATTCATTTTATTTCATTGGTGGTCCATCAAATACCACAATTGATACCTTATAATGTCTTAAATGATAATCATAATAATACCTTTATACTATGCATAAAAAACAATTATATAACTATAAATAATATAAAAATCACGAAATTTTAATTATATTATATTTCATATAATAAATACTGATTCTTCTCCTTCACATGGTGTTTATAATTTCATTATATTTTTGTAATATTATATATATAATATATATTAAAATGTATCTATTCTAAAAATATTGTAATCATAATTAATATATATGATATATCTCTAGGTCTATACTTTCAATTTTTATATAAAATTTATTATACGCCATGATGATATGGTTAAATTGTTATATGCTACATTAAGCACGGTAACCTTAGTATATACTGAATAGGTCAGTGAAGTCGTCTATAATAATCGAGTTTTCAAACTTTATTTTTTTTATTTAATTTCTCAATATTTGGTCAAAAGTATATATTTAAAATCGCTTCAGAGCAGAGCTCAGACAATATAATTAATTTAAAATTTGTAGAAATGAAATGAAGTAACTTCAATTTTTATGATTTTTTTTAATTACATAAACATAGATTTGAGAATTATATTTATTTTCTAAATTCATGTAAACATTTAAAAAATCTTTACCACCCTACAGATTGAAAAGCTATTAAATGTGCGTATAAGAATTAAAAAAACTTTTCCGAAACAAATTATAGAAATTCAATTCTTTTGCGTATATTGTTTTCCTTAAAATAAAAGATTTACTTTGCTGACTATATATTATTGTGTGTATATTACCTCTGTTTAAAATATGACCCGACATAATATAAATGAGTTGTGCGCCAATGTAAGTACATTACACAAGTAAATATTGGTTATAGATTTTAAAATATTTGATAAAAAACGATTATTCTTCTATACCTCTATAGCATATATTTTCAACCTTTATACATTGAATGACGTGTTTCAATATTAAAAATTGAATGAATGAAGAAACATTAACGCTGCTCATTATGACATGATCAACATGATATTATAAAATTTTAATCAGATTTAAATATACGTATAAGTCTTTCTTATCTATATTCAATTTAATATTATTATTTTTTTTATATACGAGTTTATATTATATAAATAGTAACAAAAATATATAAATATATTAATGTACACCCATTGGTAAAATGAGTTTAGACAAAAGACGGCTATTATTTTTAAATTTTGTTCAGCTACCACCAAGCGAAAATATTTTACCTTCTCCGAGTGAAACTCATTTTTATATTTTTTTAAAAAAATTATAATAATTTTTTTCAGCATTCAATTAATGTATGGACCAAGAATGTTATTAATAAAAATGGCTAAAATAATATGATATTAATTAAAGCAGATGGCAATAACAACGAAAACTAATTTATAGCATTATAGTATAATTTATTTTAAGAAAATACATGAACATTATATTATTTTTGCTAATAGGATAGGTCAGGAACACGATTAGTATAAAGAAAATAATATAGTGTTTGTGTTTATGCTGCTAAATAGTAATTATTTTTATTGTTATATATATATAGCATTCTGTAGTAATAACATTATTCCTTATCAACTTCCTTAAATATAATGATTTTAGCAATTATCGCCTTCGTGATTATTAACTTCTTGGTTGTTCTGTTATATTAGAATTTATTTACAATATTTAGAAAAATATAAATGACACAAACTTGATTCTGAAAAGTTCATGCATTAACAATAGCTTATATATGTTAAATATGACTTTAGAGATTATGATCAATGTGTTTGTGTATGAATATGAATGTAAAAATAATATAATACATCGTAGAAAACTTTGTTCTTTGTTGTGTTAATAAAATATTTAAAAAATTCATTTAGAGATTTCATGTATTTAATTTACATATTACATATATATATATATATAAGATTATTATATAAAATTTATATATGGATATGCAAATATGACGACAAACGTTATGAGATAGTTCAGCAAAGTTAAGTTTTTAATAATAAGAATTTTTAGTTTTAGTATATTGTATGTATAAGGACTAAGGAGATATTATATATATATATATATATATAATCTTTCTCTCTACTATTATATGAAATTTATAAAACTATTTCTATTTCTATACTTCTGATGTTTATGATTAAATTAAAATTTAAATATAAAATAGTCGAATCATCATTTTCACTTTATATTTGTATGCAAAATATGCATTTGCATGCATGTATAAAATATGCGCATTAACATATAAATATTTAAATTACATAATATATATTATGTGTATATATGGTATACATATTGTATTATATAGTGCATCATATAAGAAATATATATATAAATAAGTACATAAATTACTAGATAGAGAGACATTACTTAGATATTCACTCAGGTATAATTTACGATTTATTATTCTGAAAGTGTACGACAGACATCAATATTATAGACATGAAGAAATGTATTTTCATATTAAAAATATTTTCAAGAATTGTATTATATTGCTATATATATATACAATAGATTTATCTAAATACATTTCTGTAGTGTAATATATGATAGAACTGATAACTTCAAAAATATAGCAATAATAATAATAATATTCGTATATATATCCTTTTATATTTCATATAACAAGTTATAACAGAAAAATTTTAATTATCTCTACTTCTTTAAATATCCGTTTCCTTATATGAATTTTTATTATTTAACATTTTTTGTTCAATTTAAAAAAAAAAAAATGTATATTGAGTGACGACAAAACGATATCGATTTCAATTCTCCACTTTTATACTTTTTATTTTCTATCATTAGAAATATGTAGATATTCGCGTATTAAAATTTTTTTTTATGAATTTATTCACATTAAAACATATAATTGCTTTCATAATAATTATATACATTTCATTGCTGGTACAATATAATAGTTTATTGAATGAAATTATTCTAACACAATTTCCAAGTTATGCAAATTATTTTATATATTATTTAATTATATATCTTATGCAGAAATTAATATTAGGAAAAATATGTTATTATTATATTTATGTTTTTATAAATTCATATGATAAACGTTGTCTCTATATATAATAAATATTTAATTAAACGGTAATAAATAATTCATTGACTCATATACATATCTATGAAATACAATATGCAAATTACTCTATATAAATGATAACTTTAAAGAGGAAAACCATCATTATTCTCAATGAATTCGTATAATTTAATAAATTTTTATATATATAACAGCTTTTTAATAGAAAGTTATACGAAGGATTGTTAAATATAAGGAATAAAATGAAAATACATGTATTGTAATATAATAAATAATTATATACATAATATAGATAAAAATTGATTTTAATATTTATGCTTAAATATATATATATGTGTGTGTGAAAAGCAGAGAAAGGAATTGTTTCCTTCCGTTTTCAATATAAATAGTATATAAATATAACATCATATATATATTAGATGGTTCATGTTTTATAAAATTATAGATGACCATCAATCAATAATTTTTGTATGATGTATATTTATTTTCATAAAATAAAAATTTATATCCTCAATATATATCTTCAATTGTGTGTGTGTACACTGGTGGCCAATAATTAAACAATTCACTCAATTAATTCTCAAAATTGTATACAAATTCATGTATAGTATAAAGTTTTGAAAATACCAATATGTAATACTGAAATCTTTCAAATAAATAATATCATACATTTTTTATCATTAAGTTTATATAAAGTACGTCTATTTTTCAATTTAAATATTATTAGTATAAATTACTAAAGTATATTCGAATTCTAAAGCAACTTTTATATATAATATATAAAGATATATTTTATTTACGAAAAATACCCACATTCGTTGTCCAATAATACTCTAGCATATTATTTCTTTAAACTTAAATCTTATATTTATTTAAACCTAAATTTATTAATTTAAACACATTCCATATTATATTTAACATATATTAAAAGTGTCATTGTCGGTTTTTCTAATGGTAACCGTTGTCTATCCGCACTTATATACTTGCGTACAGTTCATATATATGTATATACATAAAAAAAATATATATATAAATTATATATATGTGCATATAAAAGTGAAACTGAACTGAAATGATGTGCTTCTCAGCTATATATGTATGGTACAATGATCCTAGTAATAAATCATTTAGGAAAATTTTGTAAATACATATGTATACGCACAGACAGTCAGATTCTAAATCAATAATATTTATATATAGTTCTTTATGTTGAGATTGAATAATAATATGTACTTGTATGTATATTCAATTTCTATATATATATATATGTATAAAAAGTATATATTATATATATAGAATATATTATAAGAATTTGATTGTTTGAATAAAAAAGAAAATTTTATGACTGCAATTTATGAATATAATTTATTTTTTTTTTTCATAAAAATAACATTCATTTGACAATGAAAATTCAGACATTTAAAAATATTATTATTTACGAGTAGATGAAATAAATTAAAAAAAAAAAACGCGATAAATAAAATTAATTTAAAAATGGGATTTTGATAAAATATAAACAAAATTTGTACTATTATAGCGTAGATAATTAATGTTTATTATTTCATCGATTGTATGTATAATATAATAAGTATACATATAAACAAATTTTTTACAGATAAACTTATCCGCACATTAAGCAATTAACATCATTTAACAAAAGATATCATGCTGTCTTCTCAATCGCTCTATATACATTATGGCAGTGTGGTATCTATATTAATAATACTTATATACATAATATAGAAATACAGTGAATATTGTATTTGGTATGTAAACTGATGGCGATAAAAATAATACATTGAAAATAATTTTTTTTTTAAGAGATACGTTTATTTAATTTCATAATAATTGACTGTGGCGTTATTGTATTGGATTGAATGCAATATTTGTTTATATCTTGTATCGCATATTGTATACAATCTTCACTGTATTTTGTATAATGGTAAAATTATTATTTTAATGTTTTTGCCACCTAGCTTATATGTACATCATATCTGTTTTAGACTATATAGAAAAATAATTTTATTAATACTGTATTATGATATATTCAATTGTGACCCAATACAGAAATACTCGTATGCTAATTATTTTAGCAGAGAAAGTTACCATCAGAAATTTCTAATGATATGATGTACATACAAACGGAAAATGGAATAAGCTTTTTAATAATTTTACCATAATACTTTAACCTTCTAATAAATATACAAATTATATATGAATAATAAGAGGACATTTTTGTATATCAATAAATCAAAACTGAAAATATTTACTCCTCAATATATATATGAACAATTAAATGATATTCAGTTTTATATATTGTATTACACTGTAAACAATACCCTATATATATTCTATATTTATATCTTATATAGTATTATTCAAAAATATTATATATATATGGATCTAAGAGGAGTAAAAAAAGCTAATAAAAAAATTTTTATCTTATCAAATATCGAAAGGAATGCACATGAAAAAGAAAAAAAAAATAAATAAATAATAAGTACTTCGTATATTCACAAAAGATGTATATGGTGTGAAAATTTAATAAATTTTTCCTATTATATGAAGAGAATTTTAGGGTTACAATATATTTTTTATACAATTTATTATATAAATATATTATATATATATATATAGATATTGTATTATATGATATAAGAGGTATATCTATCTATTTATATACGAGAATATATAATATCGGTTCAAACTAAGTAATATATATATATATATAGAGAAATTCCTTTTTTATTTCTATATCCTAAAATACTTATTTCTATATGTACAGAGGAGTAATATTATATATATTTTTTCATTTTTCTATTATTTTTTCTCATCAAAAATTTATTATAGCATATGGCAAAATATTTATAATAATAGATTTTACTATAACAGAACAAAAAAAAAAAAGTATTGTATAAAATAAATTGAAATATTTTCACGTATTTGAAATAAATTAAAATGATATCTCAATTAAATTAAATTTTGCTTATATAATAATATATGATTTTCTTAAGATATACAAATTTAAAAACACACCACACACATCATATCATGTATATAAATTATTTGTATATGCATAATATTGAAAATAATAAATGTGTTGGAATTCGAAATGAACGAATATTTATTAGAAATTGTTATTAATATATACACCATATCATCACATCAAGTTATGCGTTATTCAAAAATGGAGCTAATGGCAACCATCATAGTCATTACATTCAATTATTCAAAATATATAGATGTTTTTTTTTTATTTCTATGGCTTTATATTAGTGATTTTTGTTAGCCCCCATACATTGTCAATCCATAGTTTTAAAAATATCCGTTTTCTTGTCGGTGGTAATAAAATAAATACCGAGAAATATAATATATAAATTTCAGGAATAGAACCACGTGCTTCACGATCGATAAGCAATAACGTTAACTCTAAATCTATACTGTACCTGCACTGTTTACATAATATCATATATAATATATATATTTAGACATGGAAAATATGAAATCCGTATAGGATATCATATATAATATATATACGAAACTATAATTATTAAGATATTTTATTTGAAACATTATTACTGTCGCAAAATAAAATATTAGAAATATTATTATATAAATTAGTGATAGATTTACAAAGAAATTGCTTGTAAATATATTATAGTCATAGAATTTGTCACTGTGATTGATAAACATAATAATAAGCGATGTATGGTTGTTATTTGACATATCCAAATATTGAACCCACTTGGGTATATACAATATATGCCTAAGTAAAAACTACAATACTACAAACTATTGTGGGGAATCGTATATATACTATTTTCCAATTACTATATTGTATTTATATAAGGTATACGAGAGAATTTTTACAATATATACTATAATATACCTATATACATATCGATATATATATATATAGATAATAATAATAAGTAGTCAATATATATTGAAGATATTCGGAAATAGCTATTATATGTTTTTATAAAATACACTATATAAATAAATAACATACTATATAATAGCTATATCGATTATTTTTGTTTTTATTGACTGTATATATAATATGATAGTCTTTTAGATAGTTTTAGTCTCACGTGTTTATATTGAAAATATATATTTGTATGTATAATAATTGCTATAGTGATACATAAAATAAAAAGATTTATCGAATATATAAAATATAATTTGTTTCACCAAAAAAGTTTGGTTTATATATAATATATCTGTGAAATAAACTTCGCATCTAATGTCTACATATATATATACTAAAATTTCAGCATATAAATTCTTTTATTAGATATTTATTAACATAATTTTGTGCAAATTATTATCTTACACTTATTTGAAATACTATTTCAGTAGTATTTTGATAAACTTATATAGACTTATATAAGCTTGTAAAATAAGTGATATATGCATATATATAGAAAAAGAGAACCAAGCAAATATACCGCATGTACATGTGTGATATTTATTTTCCTTGCCTAAACTTTTCGAATGAATAGTAAACAATAAGGCATCACATTTTATGGAAAATTATTTGGTTTTAACAGCACAATTTCATTTACATAAAATATAAATTTTCTATCAATTGTTTCCATTATAACTGTAGTAGTTATTGAAGTATTTATATTTCATAATACTTATACAATTCACAAAATGTATTACTATTTCTTCTTCTGTTGACATATATATATATATATATCTGTATATTTTATCTTCAATCTTAACAAAAATACACGTTTCATCTATATGTTTTTTATATAATTATTTTCACAATATATAATTATTATTGTATTTTGTTATATATAGTAAGTATTTATGCTCCACGATATTATAATATGCTTCAGAATGTATTTGTTAAAAATATTTGTTTTATCTATTGAATGAAATAAATTCTTTAAGCCACTGACTATATTTTGGAGGGCCAAGTATTGCAAATAGATACAATTACACTGAATTGAATTAAACCATATTATCTAATGCCATATCTGCATCAATAATTATTTATACTATAATACAATATTATGTATATTAAAATTACTATAATCTGTGACTATACTGCCTTCTGAAAGTATCGATACTGAACTCAGTTATCATTTAATTATAGAACACAGTATTAGAAAATTTACGGGTTAAACATCTTCCAATGTAATACGTTAATGTTAATCTCTATTTTAATTTTAGTGATGATTTAATCGAATGTACATATATATTTATTTACTTGTGTGTTTCATTGATGTAATATGTTTAACTAAGTTAGAGAAGAGAAATGATGATGATATGATGACCATGATATTGGGATATATATTCGCGGACATCATCAACTGGTAACATTAACATCAAATTCAGAAAAGCATTTATTATTCGTCTACTGATCGTTGATTTACTTTTATATATTTTGCAGATCATATAGAAATTTAATTTAATATATTAAAAGGAGCAACATTTCTTTTCGATTGATCCCGTATACAGAAAATCCTTGATCCATTATAGTGACATATTAATATATTTTAATTTATAGATTTATACATAATAAAATATGGTTTATTATGTATATGTAAACATTGAATTTATATCCAACAACTAAATATATATATATATGCAACAAATTTCTGATTAATTTTCTCAATTAATATATGTTATCTTACAAATTTTATATTTATTAATAAAATCCATTCATTTTATCATTTTAATATGTCATTTTATTCATTACAATGTATAAGTATGATTAGATTGCATATAGGAAATTTTTCATCCATCATATTAATATTATATTTATATGAAGTTTTGGTATAATAAAATCCTTATGAATTCATGTATAATAAAATAATATAACGCGTTTGTTGTTATTGTTTCAAAATTAAATATTAATATTCATCATAAAAACGAAGCATTTATTATTAATTTGTATTAAAATGAAAACGTATGTGCGTATATTTTTTTAAAAAAATAACAAAATTACTAATATACATATTTTGGTTGAAATTTTGTTACCTATAGTCAAAATGGAAATTGTAATATTGTAATAATAGAGAAAAAAAAAAGAAAAATAAGTGAAAATAAACATAATGGAAAATGATTCGATGAAAATGTAAAACCGATATGTTATTTTCGTTATTGTTTACATATAATATACAAATAATAATATATGAATGCCAAAACAAATAAAAATATATTATCATTTTATATAAGTTTTACCGCAGCTTAGTTTATTATATTCTAAATTAGAGAAACTCGGAGAGCATATATAGGTCAAATTAAATTCTGAACAAATCATTGTGGTTTTATAATAATTTCGTATATACAATAACCATATTAATGTATGTGCTAAAGGTAATACTCAAATCAAATAAATAAATTATTTATATATTGTTTTCGAAAATTTATTTATTTACATTAATAAGATTACCATTGTAATTGTGAAAATAAATTACATAACCGTGTTAATATTCTATATAGATCTGCAGAAAGATTGATATCGTCTGTCCGTATATTGCTGCAAAGATCAATATTGTTTTTAAATCCTATATATACAAAAAAAATTCTCTATTTTGTAAAATATTATATAGTTTAATTTTTTTATTTTAATAACTATTATATTTGATACTATCAAAAAATAATCACTATAAATTACTAATGTATATATGTTTATTAATTTTGTATTAAATTAATTTAATATAAAAGCGTTGTAGATATATAAATAAACGCGGTAATTATCAAATTCGTCCTTAATTGAATTATTGGGTATATTATATGATCTACCATATACATGAATCCCTATTTTTATATATTTATGTTTAAAAATGTTAAATAACAATAAGGATACCTCATACCAATTATTTAAACATATTTTGTTTATTCCATATAATAATGCATACGTTCATTGTAAAATAATCTTATGTATTATTATTGTATTGCATGACTAATAAACTAAAAGAAATTAATGCCGATATTTTAAAATTAATTTTATTATAGAATGAAAATGTGAAAAGTCAAATGCTGGAAAAATAAGAGGAAAATTAAAATTTAGTGGTGAAAAATCATAAATTGAAAGCTTTTATTTTTTTCTCCACTTAACAAACGTGTGTCTCAGCTAACATATGTACATGTTTGAGGTGTGGGTGGTTTTGTTACAATTTTTTTTTTTTTTTTTTTGAATCACGATACATATTATTACTATTCTTGTATAGATGGTTTACATGAAAATAAAGAAAATGGTTTTGATATGAAATATAATAACTAAACAATTATATGATAAGTATATGCAATCCTACAGCAAGTATTAATAAATATATTAACAAATTGTTTATATATATTAATTGTATATGAATATATTTATTGCAAGATAAGATATGCATAACATAACATTATTCTTATTTGTTCATACAAAACATTGTTATTTGTAGAAGAAAATATTACGTATATAGGCGTATTTAATTTATTTATCAATAAAAGACATATGCACAATATGTCTTTCTATCTACATATAAACTAGTCAAAGCAATGTGTTGAGAATACGTTAAATGTGTAAAAGAATTTGCATTTAATAATATTATGTATATTTAAAATGTAAAATGTTTATAAATTAAATTGTATATATTTATACATTATAATATTACATATTTAAATATAAATTGAAAAATTATATAGTTTTAATATTTTATGTAAATAAATGTTTTCAATTAAGTTCAAATAAAGTATTTAGATTATTGCATGCGTATAAAAATAAACTTCAAATATAAATCGATGAATTGTATTGAATGATGTGTGTGTTCCAATGATCCATGCTTTATGTGTTACAATATTCTTGGGAACCTTTCAATATGTATATGTAGTCTATAGTGGAATTATGTATAAGAAATTCATAATGAAATGCATGTGCTAAAATGTCTTCATTGAGGATAGTGATTAAATGTTATTAACCTGGTAATCATCTTATCAATTTAATTTTTTAAAATGTATATTTGTTTGTATTGTATACATAAATATATAGTTGAAGAATTAAATTATATTACCATATTTATAAAGTGCGTGGTACACGTATAGTTAAATCTAAGAAATGCATTAATATGACAATGAAACGTTATTTCAAACCATCTTTGGAATGTTTTTAATATATAAACACAATGTTATAGTTTATGATAACGACATATTAATTATATATTTATTTTAATTATGACAGTATTTCATAATCCTTTATTATCATAATATATATTATTATTATTTATATTCCACAAATAAATAAATTGTTTTTTTTTGCATTCACATTATTTTATTTAATTGAAATATTGCATACTATGACGACGGTGGTCGGTGTACAGCCATATGCAATTTATATATTAATTAATAATAACGATTGAATTAAAATTAATAAATAAAAACTATATAAATATATGGATTAATTAAACAAGACCGCAAATTAAATACAATAAAAATTTATGAAATATTCGTTTCATATATAAAACTTTTTAAACACGCATATATCATTACAAAAATATATATGATAATGTTCACATATAAATATCTATATAATAGATATAGTTTTATATACCATTAATAATTAAAGTGTTGAAAAAATATATAAATTATATTCGTAATAAACTGAATTTACCTTGCCTGTAATATTATGTCTGTATATTTATACAAATTTTTTAATGAATTTATTTTATGTAAATTTTCCAATTTTTTTATTTTCATTATAATTTTCTGCCATATTATTTTTCTTTTTTTTTTTTTTTGTACTATAAATACGAACATATTTATGACAATCACACACTCACTGCACACTTATAATCAAAAGTAAATGTATATACATCTGGAAAAAAAAAGTTATTTTAGTATATACAAATAGAAAATATTAATTTTAATGAAGGAGAGTCTTACCGGCAAAAATAATTCTCTATATTTTGTATTTCACATAAAATCTGCTTAATCAGTTTTAATATTTACCAAGATGATCTATAGAGAAATTCTTCTGTTTCATTACTATTAGATTAAAGTCATAATTTCTTTATCGTTTTTTTCCATCAAAACTTTATACCTGAAATATACACAAATAATTTCTTTCCAAAGACATTTCACCGATGCAATAACTTCCGGCCGACTTAATATAATATTTCTTATGAAAACCCTGTATGCTATAAAATAAATAAATTTTTTTCACTTGTTCATTTACTTTTGAACATGATTGTATTTAAATGCATTTGTATATAAATATATTATTTCATATGTAATTTTATGCTTCAACTCTATATAGGTATAAAAGCAATATGATCACTATATATACACACACAGAGAATATTATGCTATATTGATTTTATATGAAATACGTATATAACATGTAAAAGTGGTTCTCAATCAACCATAAATTTAAGTATAGTATTTCAAAAATTTTGTTATATATATTCGTATTTGTAAAATATTATTTTTTTAATTAATATTATATTACCATTTCATATGGATTTATGTTCTACACTACTGTGATATATATTTATATAAATTAAAAATCATAATTAGTTAAAAAATGCATATGCAACTTATTTTTCAATATGTATTTAGTTACACATATGCATATAACGTCATACAAATATATGTAGTATGTAATTCATTTGTTTGAGAATCAGTTTTCTGTGATTTATATTATAATACGTTTATATATTATGCATTGTGTATTTATAAGTGTAAATTTGTACCTCTATATATATATCATAAATTTCAATTGTATAGAATTTAAAGAAAATTTGTCCAATATATATAAACACGTTTATTTACCTTCGTATAAATACAAATTGCATAAGTAAATAAGTTCGTGTCATTTTCCATTGCTTTTTTTTTGTTATAATATTATGTACTAAGAAATATATAAATTTTATTACACATACATACACACATATATATATATAATTTCATGTGGAAATCAAACAACAATGTTATATTTATTTAGACCGGTAATCATGTCTACAGTGAGCGCACATTTTCTGTCTGTATAAAAAGCTAAATATTGAATGCAAATATTTAATTTAATTTTTTCTATAAATTTTTTGAGAAAAATAAAAGAAATAAATGTTTTGCTATAAATATTTATTATATAAAAAATATAAAACGTGGAATTTATTTTGATATAGAATTAATGTATATATATGTTTTGTTTGTTAAATAAATTGTTAAGTGAAATATTGTAGAAAATGTATATTCAAATGAATTTATAAATAAAAATCTAATTTTATTTTAATTTAATGTTTTCGTTTAGTGTCGTACACACATTTATATAAATAGTTGATGTAGTGACAAAAGTGCATATAAAAGGTATTATATACAGTACACCTACGCATACACATATCCATATTTAATTACAATTAATACACATTAATGTAGACAATATTATGATTTTTAATTTTCTTAATGTTATTATGTGTGAAAATCGTATATTAGATCCAGAAATTTTTTTGTATTACAAATTTTGTATGGCTTTCACATTGTCCAATTTATTTAATATAATATATATTATTTTATAAGTACTTATACTTGTTGTATGTATATGTATAAATGGTTATGTGAAAAATATATTACAATATAATTGTGTTAAATGACTTTATATGTAAATGGAATTTGTTAAAGAACAATAGTTAATCAATTTTTGTCTACAAAATTGATAATATCGATGCAGACGACATGTGGTTTCAATAAGACGATGCCACAGATCATCAAGTTAACACAATTGAAAGTCAATGTGATATGCCAACAAACAACAAACATTTAATGAATTGAATTTCCATTCAAAGGTCACGAAAGTTCTTAATGAAAATCCTTTTATATATGCTTAAGTATGTGTCAGAGTATTTAAAAAGAGATTACCAAAGGAATATATGCTTAGAACTTACCTAATATACATAGTTTATTTGGACCATTTTTTTGTAAATATTAAATTTCATATAAAATTATTCACTTTTCCTAAATTCCATCGTCATTAACGTAAATACGGTTTTAATTATCGAATTTAAGAGCGGTGATTTTCAAATATATTTCAATTCAATAAATATATAATTACAATATTTAAAATACAATATATAAAATGTTTTATAAGTATTTATCCATTTCTAAAAATAATTACAAACGTAAAAATTCAACATAGAAAACTTTTTACGTTAATAAAATGAAACAAATGGTTTTTTTTTTTTCAGTCAATAATAAAATTATTTATTAAATTATTAATTAAAATTTTATTTTAAATATTACACATTCTTATACACATATTTAATTGATTTTTTTTTCTTTTTGTTTTAGGTAAGAACCTGTACTAGAATACATATATTTACAATTTACAGGTATATGTAGTATATATTGTACAACTATATAACAATTAAACTATATATATCAAATATTATAAATTGAATAATTTAATTAAAAATTAAACAAAAGAAAGAATATTTAATATTTCGATTAATATTTTATTTAAATAATATATAAATTAATTGATTTTTTTTATTTAATTGTAGATATTTAATATTTATATAATACGAATATTTAACAATATAGAATAATTTATGGTCGCAAGTCGCAAGGCATTGGGTATACATATAAATTATATAAGAGCAATGTACGTGATATATATAATAAATGAAAAGGAAATAATAAAATTTTCCAATAAAGTTATAAAATTAATGAATAATACAACGAATAACTTTTTTACCAAATTTTATTGTTTTCCTAATACAATATTTTATCTTTAATTATATATATATATATATAAAATCTATTTATATCCATAGTGTGTATATAGAATTTGTTACACATCATATACGTTTAATTTGAAATAAGTATATAATTATTTAAACATAAAATTTTTCAATTTCTTGGTATTTGTGCGTTTTACTTATAAATATATATATATATTGTAATGAAGAAACCTTTTGATTGAATTAATTTATGTAAAACGGATAATCAATAATATTTCTGTGTGTAAATAATATTTATACTTCGTATATAATAAATTATTTAACAAATATGTATTTACCAGAATGATCTTATTATTTTTTTTTTATTTCTTTCTTAAAAATTATTCCTCTTAATTTTATTTTTTTTTAAATTTTTAAAAATCAGCATATTATTCACCATCATCGTATATATTATATATTATTGGCATCAATTGTATACATCGTACCGTTGTGTGTGTATATATATGAGTATATTATATACAAAAATTAACATTAAATTATTATTAGATATATATATATGTATAGGCTGTTTTTCGTTAAAATTGAATAACAAAATATAAATTGTCTAATATACATATTGTTGTTGTGAGGGGGTAAATTTATAGAAATAGATGAGGTAATAATTTTCAAAAAATATATAATATACTATAAAAAGAAATAATGTAATAATAATAATAGATTGATATAACATATAGAAATTGCTATTTATGCAAAAATCTACCAGGCTCAGCATATATAGATAGAATTTTTACTATATATACACGTATAATAATGTTTATATTACATGTAATTTACAATATATAATATATATATATATATAGTGGATATCAGAGCAATAAGTAAAATATATACACAAATTATATTCAACTTTTTGTATATACATATATCATCATAATAGAATGCATTCAAATTATATGTTATCTTGTCATATATGAGTATAATTTCTTAAAAACAAATTTTAGAGAAATGTATACAATATACAATTTATATGTACTGCGTAAAGAATTAAGATAAAGTGTTAAACTTTTATACCATCTATATATGTGCAGCAACCTTTACCACACCATCATTCCATTTATATAAAATAAAATTTCTTTCATAAACAAAATATATAAAAACAAGGAAATATTTTTATAATATCACATGTGACTGACATCTATTTATATATATATAATAATATTAAATTTATGTAAAATTTAAAATTTTATTTAACTGAATGTGATGTTACAAAATATATTATTTACATTTTACTTACCCTTTTATTTTTATTATGCAAAAACATATATATATATATATTTTAAATATTTTATCTTAACACTGTATGTAAACATTTACCAGAATTTTTGACATTTTAATTTTTGAAAGATGTACAATAATTTTTTTTAAATCATATACGACATAATATAATCAATGTAATAAGTAACCTTTTCGTCACGTTAAAATATTTTCGCTAAAATTATTTATAAATACATTGTATGTATTATAATCAACTTCATTTAGATCTAAGTCATCACATCATATACATATATATCTAATCTATAACTACTAAAAATACATATTTTATATAATCTTGAAGTTATAATGACAATAAAATATAAAAACAATGATTACAAATAATATATGTATAACACAATATTTATATCAAGTTAATGTAGATATATATTGGATAGTATATGAAAAGAAATTGCAAATCATTTCAAATATATATGTTACACCCACATATATACAATAAAAATTGTATATATACTTATATTTTTCTCATTTTCATTTAATCATTTGGATGAAACCAGTTGAATGTTTTATATATATGGTATTGTATATATATGAGAATGTATCACACTTATATACACTCACTTATAATATATAGATAGATACAGGATTTGACTATATCTTATACGCATGAATAAGCAAATATTTATAAGAAATATATAAGAACCAATGTACACAAATAATATATATATATATATGAATTATAATTGTTTTATAAATGCTATATAATTTCATTTGATTATTTTTTATTAATTATTTATTTGGATGATGGTAAAATTAATTCTCTGTTGATGCAAATTTCCTTATTATTATATATATGGTATATACATTCTATAAATATACTGCGTATAATATAATGTTATTTTTGTATATATATATTTATATATATATTGAGTATTATATGCAGATAGATGGATGGATGAATATACGATAGTATAAAAATAAAAATTTATATATAAGTAAAAAGCACACATTTCTCCTCATCCACATACACACACACAAATGTAGTATAAAATATATATATAATAAAATCTATTTACTTACGCTCTTTCTTTAGTAAATGCAATTTATTATGGAGGAGGAGGAGGAGGAGGAGGAGTACACCTTTGGTACATTATAAACAACTCTACTCTTTATATATATATAGACAGATAGATAGATTGGTATATGTTAAACTCTATTGATGATGGCGTGTTTTTAATTTTTCCTACCAATATGTATATGTATATTTCAATATCAATATTACGATAATTGAAAACAATGCAAAGTTTATAGATAAAAAGAGATTAATATCATAAAAAAATATTTTAATAATATTAATAATTTTTATCAGTTTATCAAAATGGTACTTTACTGTTTCAACAATTCATCAAATTTATTTATTCCAAAAATTTCTATTTTAGCTGTTATTTTTTCTTGTTAACAATATTAACCCATATTAATTATTACCATAAATTTCATATTTAATTTAATTATATAAATTATTTTATTTATTATTCATTTTAATTTTGCATATTTTTATTTATAAATTTTTTTTTGAAAAAAATCCGTTTTTGTAAAGTTGTTACACATCATTCATCTTTCTCTATATATACAATTTATATTTATATATCTATTTACTATATACATATATATATGCGTTTATAAACATAACACTGAAGCGCATATATTGTGAGAGTAAAAAAAAAAAAAAAAACCAACAACAATATTGTATTCGGTTTTCGTACACAATTTTTATATGATAATGTTTTACTGTAAACATAAAAATAAAATACACTGAATTTTACAATTTTATGCTATAACACACAGGAAAAGAAAATTTTTCATTGAAAATATATGTACAAACGATGTCGTCTCGTCACAGAGAGAGAATGAGAAATTGTGTGTCTATGCGATGGGTTAATATGTTGGTTTATTTATTTCTTTTTGGTAAGTTAATATCTGGCTGGTTACAACAATACATTTAGATTTAGTTTGTTCATGGTGGGCATCGGGTCGGGCATATATATATATACCATATACAAATATATGTATACGGGCGCGTTATATTTTATATATAAAAAATTAAATTAAAAAATATTTATATAAATTAACTAATTTTTAATAAATATAAACTAATATTTAAATGCATATAATTGTAAATAATTGTATTATGTTACGCATGTACTTTAATTTATTTTTTATGGAAATATAAATGTTTTGTTATTCGGTTAATATATTGTATTTATAAAAATATATGTCCACCATATTTTAGCATATCAACAAAATAATTGTAGAAAAAGTATATAATTGAATTTATATATGAACAAATTATTATCTAACAGATATAATTGTTAATGTGTGATTTTTTTTAAATGAATGTGCGTATATTAAGAAAAAAAATATTATCTATTTTTTTTTTTGCTGCGTATATCTGTAATATTATACGTATTGTTTTCTGAATTGTTTACGAATTGTTACGCGCGTATATATTAAAAATATATGTATAATAATAATAATAATTATTGAACAATAATGATGTGTACATAAGATAAGAGATTCAATCAAAAATTAATAAAACAATTGTTTTTTTTTTCAGTGTTATAAATGTGTCTCAACTAATGTGATTTTTATTATTTTTATATATTTTTTGTGATTCGTTTTTTCTTCGATGATGTAATTTTTGAAATCAAACAAACACCATATGTCTTAAATAATAAATATATTTTTTAAATGTTGTGTATACACGATGTGATTCAAGTGGAAAAAAAAAAATGTGTTATTGCAACATTTAATAAAATAATATATATAAAAAAAATGTTTGTATTATATTATATGAAAAAATACATTACGTATATATATATGTGATTTAATTTATTAATTTCTTAAGTAAATAATAGGTTGATTTTGGTTTCTTACAACATAATATATTAAATGTGAATTATATGCGTTTGTCACTATAAATTATTTATGTTTTTAATTGAATTGTTTCAATTGTGTGTATGCGCATTTTTCTGTTTATTTACGTACCTTATACTATAAGCAATTTTCATATATACTCATCAATTCGTGTGCGTTACAATATGCTGGTTATAAATACATTAATTTTATTGTGTTCTATTTTTATATAATTTTAATGTTTCTTTTTTATTTTTTGTTTTTGTTTTTATTTATTTATTTATTTATTTTTTTATTTTTTTGCATACTAAAGTGTTTGAATTAACTTTTAAATATATACCATATATATATATATCCAAATATATATATAAAATCACATATTATTAGTGACTGACTGTATATCAAAAGAGAAGGTCAATTTATTTGTTTTTTTTTTATCCTATATATAAGCATATTTTGTATTTTCTATATATAAATCTAATAACTTTAATGTTATAATTACATTTTGTGCAATTAGTTAATTGTATATACTAAAAGCTATATAATATATATATATATATATGAATACCTAATTAATATATTAAAATACATAGTATAGATATATCTATAATAAATTGTATGAATTAAACCCTATGTTTCGTATATTATTTCTATATACAAATATATATTTATATTGTTTATTTATAGTGAATAGATGCATAAACAATTATAACATTGTTGTCATATAATTGCATAATATACTTTCATAATATTTATATATTTTGTACATACACATTCGTTGAATATATTATATAAATTTTGCGTATATATAACAAATCAATCAACTATCAACTCAATGTACGAATATAATATTATACGATTACATATTTATTTATGTTACGCAAACAGTGACGCAGTGGACATATATTTATCGATTATAGACGTACCGATCCTGCGATTTCCAAAATATACATGACAGATTTTTCAGTACCTAATTATTTAACTGACATTTATTTGATTATTTGAAAATAGGGTGCATTAAACAGAAATTCAATGATTAACTTTGTTTGACAGTGGCTTTTATCATAATACTAACCATCAATGGTTTATATATATATATATATGCAGACCACTATGACTATATAATTAAATGTTTATAATAATATAGATGCAATCATAGATTAAAACATATAAATTGATGATGATGATGATGATGATGATGATGATGATGATGATAATGGTATATATTTTTAAATACTTATATATATAAAAATTATATGAAAATATTTATGTTGCCTATACTTTATTAAATTGATTAATTGAAATTTAAAATTATATGCATTGTAATAATAATAAAAGTACAAAGAGAATGTTACATTTATATAAATACATTCTTATGTGTATAAATAATTGCATATTATGATTTGACAATTTGATTACATATGCACGCAAGCCGTATATTTTGCATAGTATACTTATGTAACATTTACATAAATTTACAACACTCACGCAGCAATTTTAAATTGTATCTATATGAAAATGAAATAAAAATTCATAGCTTATTATACATTGAATTTATCCATGAATATCGTTCAAAGTTATATAAATTCAGTATTAAAACACACCAATTAAAATAGATTTGATGCAGCTTATGCCGTTGAAATATCGATAGCAGAAATGTGCACAAGCCGAAAAATCGTAACGCATATTCATCTCATATTGTAAACGGAATAAGCAGAAAACTGGCAGTGTATAAACTGGACAGTTGTATTGTAAATGAATCTTTGTATATGTAAAATGTATAAAAAATTATTCATTACTATACGCAAATTCTTTGATTCTATACTTATGCATATTTTTGCCTGAGAAAAATTTTACTAATTAAAAGAACTATTACTATTACTAATAATATTTACTATTATTTCTTGGTAGTAAATATTCGTGTAGTATAGATAATAGTTTAATAAAAATTAATGTGTTACAATCTAACAGCACGATAGCTACAATCTACTATACTATTACTTCTATATACTATTTAAAAATATAGGTACGTACCTATATTGTGTGGTTTATATAAAGTGACAATACTTAAGTAATATGCTATTATTGGCAAAATTGAATAACACATTATTACACATGTATTTATATAAATAAATGTACCTTGATACTTATTATATTTTAAAATACATACTATATATTTTATATATATCAATTTATATATATATCGTTATTGTATGAAGATGAATACATTTTACATTTCTTTATCCAAACGTTTTGTATATATTATTTATATAATTTTCCTGCTACCGATGATTGAGTCCATATAATATAGAATTTACAAAAAAATTATCTTCTTTGAATGAATTTCTATATATATTCTTTTTTTTATATATTATTTGAATGATAATATAGTACTTTTTATGTTTTTGTACTGTAGTATACAATATATATGGTATATATGCAATAGTATTATATTATTGCCTTAGGGTAAAAATCTTTTTATGTTATATCAGAATCTTTAAATAGAATTTAATGATGTATTCGATTACAATATAACCGTTATTTTATTTAATTTATTTTTATTTCTTTCACATATTTTATATATAATTTAACAATTGTTCATATACATACCAAAATATATTATATATATTTAATATATTTAAATAAATTAATATAATAATAAGTATATACCATATTATTGTGTAGACGAATTTTGAATACGCATATATAAATCAAAGCATAAGTATACTAATTTAAAATATTATATATTATTTTTGTGTATATAATTTAAATTCATATTTAACAATTATTTATTGTATTTTGTACATAATATAATAAATATACAACATATAAGTATTTTATATATTTATACCAAACCATAATATACGTACATTTGTAAAAATAATTATCTATATAAAATTTAATTAAATACAAATTACATTTATAATGATACAAAAAGGTATGGTAGTAATATTAATATTATTTGTACCTTATACAATATAATTATATAAATATTTATGTATTTGTAATAGTATAGTCATCTAACATCTACATACATTATTTATTTATAAAATAACCCATAAATGTCTAATTAATGATTTTATTTCAAAATTAATTGTCTTGTTATTTTCAATATATTTAAATGAATTAATTCTATTGAAATTAAATTAATATAGATTTATATATTGTATATATTTTCATAAATATTAAATCAAACAATGATGATTCAAAAAATGTTAATTACAAATTAGAAAATTATTGGTAGGAACAATAAAAAGGATTTTGAGTGTTTTCCATTTAAATCGTCAATCAGTAAAATTGATTCCGAAATCATTGAATTGTTTATTAAGTATAAATATGTGATTGTCGAGACCGAGCGCGTTTTAATCTTGTAAAAAGTGAAAACTTTAATTGAAAATAGAACAAAATGACACTATTTTATTAATTCTCAATAACTTTATGTGGTAACATTGTAAAAAAAGAAAAACACATAATTTACAAATGTACAGGAGTTATTTAAATGAAGTTGTTAAAATTAAAATACATATTTTATACTTATAAATATAAAAATATAGTCTGGCATAATAATTATATATATTGTATCAAAGCGTAATGTACCAAAATATACAGAATGATATTGTTAAATTACACTTTAAAACCGTAATGACATTTTAGAAATATACACATTCAATTAGTATACATATTTAAAATTCACTTTCTTTCAAATATACATTTATATGCATATGATAAAAAGCTATAAATTTTATTTTTTTATGTTACCCGTTGTTAATGCCAACAAATATAAGTTTTTTATTTTAGCTATATTTAAATGCATCTGCATTTTATTAAATACAAAATTCCGTTTATTATTTTTTTTATTGCACCACAATAAAATATTTGTATATATTTTCTATTTTATAAATCTTATAAATAAATCTTTTATATAAACGCAAAATATATATATTATATACGGTATCGTGTCGTCATAGTCATACCATTTATATAAAAATATTATTCGTATCACTATAAAATAAAATAATATTTAATTCTTTCTATAAATTTCAAATAAAATGACTAGTAAAATTTCAGAAATTGCAATGCATTCGGACATATAATTTCTTGCATAAATTTTATTTAAATATTTGTCGTCATGTTCGATTGAATTCAAATTTGTATAGTTATAATGCATAATATGCATACAAATTTCCTAAAACAAATTATGTTCTTAAGCACTGTTTTAAAATAATCATTATTTTATTTTTATACAATATATATAAAAGTTAATGACCATGATTCCGAGCAAGGATAATATAGAAAATTGTAAATAAACATTAGACATTACTCTTACTGATTTTCACTTCAGCGTAGCGATGCAGCTTAGTTTAATGGGTGAGAATGGATGAATGGATATTTCCTCAAATCGGAGGTCCTTCCTTCATATCGTAGATTGTCGGAAAGATATGAAAAAGTTATAACAAATGATGGAAAATATTTTGATGTAATTAACCATTTTAACAAAATAAACGTTTTTTTTTTTGTGTGTGCTAATTTATAAAAGAAATTAATCGCATTGGTTTCTATATTAGTTGTTAAAATACATATTCATATAATACGTATACGACTATATATATAATACATTATAATATTGAATATATTATACACGACTTCGATAATAAGCAATTCCACAAGTATTATAATATGCAAATATTTATTATAATGCTAGTTATATAATATCATTATATACAATAAAATAAATTATATAGCTAATATGTAAAAGAAAAAAAAAGTAATAATAAAACTTGTCTGTATTTTTCCTGATGGTTGATTTAATTCAATAAAATGACAATATAAATGTGAACGAACAAGTTACAGAGACGTTACAGACACAATTAAAATTGAAAAAAAAAACGAAATAATAAATAGAACATAATGCGCCAATATATAAATAAATAGAAGTATATAAAGAAAAAAACCAAATACATACATTAATTTGAATACGAATATATATTCTCATTATTTTTTATATATTATTATACATATAACAATAAGTATATGCATTAAATATATGTTTATTTGCAGTATATAGGATGTATATATATGTAATATACAAACATACTTAGGTATATAATGTAGGTAGATTGTCGCCGGATAATATGTTCATGGATATATAACATATATATACTCTCGTATACACACATATTGATTGAACAAATATATTTAATATTTTTATGTAAAAATGTAACAAAGTATTTCAAATTTGACAACTTTATAGTTTACCTCATTTAATAGTACAATAATAATATGTACGTATTAATATATATATATATATATATGCATATATTTATCCGCGCTTAGACTTTAACACATATATTTATAATAAAATATAATGTATAATGATATGCGAAAAAACAAGTGAATTGTACCATATTCCATAAAAATAAAATAAAACAATAATAACATAATATCGATTTAGTTTCGATTTTTATATTTTCCATTTTACTCATTTATATGTGTGTGTGTATAAAAATTTTACAATATGCTATTAAAATAATATACAGTAAATAAATGTATACCGCCTTACATAACATAATAAAACATTATCCATATCACCTTTGGCTATATCACATGCGACACAGTCTTAGAATACAATTTTCATATTATATACTTATATATTTAATACATAAAGAAAAAAAACATTAAAAAATATAGGTCAGTCCTTTTTGCCTCTTAAAAATATTTTATAATAAATTAAATATACACAAAATCGTCGTATTTATTATATAACAAACGTATGAAACCAATATCAAGTACTAGTAGTAGTTTATGCATCATATGAACTTACATTATTATTATAAAAATAAGCAATTACGTAAATTGAATTTTTTTATATATAAATGTCTATACAATGCGATGTATAGATTGTGCGGTGTGCAATTGTAGGTGCGTCTTTATAAATTCAGTTTTTTCCTTATGTATCATTACATGTGCATACATACAAAAAGTAATAATTTTATTCATTTCAAATTATATATATGTATAAGAGAAAATTTTTCTCAATAATTTTTCACATATTATTATTAATTATTTGAGTGCTGCATAACAATCAATTTTCAAGACACATCATTATATATTTTGTAGGTTTAGTTTCGACGGCATATATTATGTAAAATATAGAATTCTATATACTACATGGAATAACTTAATAAAAACATAAAAAAAAAACTTCATTTTATACACGACGAGCACTTATTACAGAGTTCATAATAACTTATTTACATATTTTGTTTATATGGTCGTGTATTATTATATATCATACATTTTAACAAATATTATCAGTAGTATTTTTCGTGAATAAATTCTCTCTGTATAAGCAATATACTGAAAATATGTGAATATAAATATTAATAATATAATATGTACATGTAAATTACTTGTTATGAATTTCATATATATTAAATTATCTTATTTTGACATAATATTTCAGGACATGCAATGTGTGTTTTAGTGTAGCACATATTATTTAATGACAATTGACCTTTTCTTTTTATAAATCATGCAAAAGAAATTAATAAATGCTGCGAGAAATTTATATTTTGGTCAGGGTATAGGTAAATATGAATCTGATACTTGTATATATAAAGGAATCCATATTAATGGATTTGGAATGAGGACCAAAGTGCAACTAAAAGTTATACATAAAATTAGACAATTACTTTAATAAAAGACAATAATATAACAAAATTTAATTTATTGTAAAACAATTTGACAAAATCAATTTGATACTCGTGTACTACATAACATATTGAAACTATATGTGAAAATAAATATTATATTTTCAAATGTGATGGATTTGCAGTTAGTCATATGTATGTTTTTTTTTTTCTTTTATTTTATTATAAAAGTAAAAAAGCATCAATCAAAATTTTATAAAGTTATATCGAATAAATTTAAAAGTTATATAATATATTTGTATTATTAAACAAAAATGTATATTTACTTTAACTTTTTTTCGACATCTTTTATAAAAAATCCATTTATATATTGTATAAATGTATATTTAAACAACACAACAAACAGTCAATTTAATAAAATTTTACCTTCATAATAAATAAAAAAAGTATATTAAACTTTAAAATGTGATAAAATATTAATATAAAATAATCCATATGAAAGTTTTTTTTTTTTTCCCATATACATATATTCACTCGCCTAACATTGTAAATATATATAAAAATAATATACATAATTGCTATATTTCTATAAATGTAATACGTGTTAAACTATTTCATATGTATATAAAATATTATAAATATATTTCAACATATAAATATAATAGATGTAATTATGATTATGATCATTTGCAAGAAGATTGAAGTTATTTAATATATGCTTAATTTTTATATACAATACATATGTGCGTATATTATTATATAATAAGTAATAAAGTATAATTTTGCAGTCAATTAACTATCATTATATTATATAAATAATATTTATATTGAGGAGAAATGAAAATAAAAAAAAAATTGGCATCGTAAACAGAGAGTGATATTCAATCATTTCTAATAAATATTTATGAAAAATAAAAGTTTATTTTACATTAAACTTTAAACATATAACATAGATCCAATTATTTCATATTTAAAATACTATTTACAGATATTACTTATTAAAATAGCGTTTATTTATTGTGTATCTGTATAATGCATATTGAAATTATGGTACATATAAATTTACATCATATGTTTTTATACTTTCGCTATATTAAAAATTATTGATTGTCGTGTGTGCACAATTTTGTAATGTTTTGCCTCGTTATAAAAAATATCGTTATATCGTTTTAATATACAGATATATTATAAACTATATAAAACGATATAAATTACAACAAGTTTTAGTGTTAGTTTCCATATTTAGTTGAAAAAATAATGATACTTCTTGTTGTTGTTGTTGTTGTTGCATTTGTCTTTAATTCTTTGTATTTTTTTTTTCTTTTTATATTGAATAATATAATTGCAAATAATACATATCATTGTTTTATAAATTTAATGGATTATAAATTAAATCAAATTAATTGTATTTTCGTATTATCATATATCAAAATAGTAAAATAATTATAATAAATTAAAAACGTAACAATGTTTATATTAAAAATTCAATTTATTTTCGATTTCGAATATGATGATATTATTACTATATATATAACCATATTCAACGAATATAAAATTCCATATATAGGTTGAACTGTGTGTATAACAGAAACAGAATAATAAATTAATTAACCGGCAAAATATGTACCTATATACATTTAACAATTATTTATATATACTCGTACATTCATTTAAGGATAGAACAAATCCTTTTTATTAGCATTATCAACTGGTTTTATTATTATACAATATATGGTACACATATACATTGATAAATTATTATTAATCATATTTTTAATCGATTTCTATTGACAATTCAACAATCGGTGGGCTTACATTGCTATAAATCGCACCTACAAATCCTATTTTTTCTATCTTTTTTGTACATTTCAATAAACGGAACTATAAGTTTTCCATTGTTTTTATAGTTATATTATAATGCAAATATTTCATTGTACACATTTCCACAAACATTTTTTAAAATTCACATTGTTATATAAATATTTATCATCTACATATGTATTGTATATGTGTTATTATTATTATTATTATGGATTATAGTATTATAAAATATTTTACTATTGACACCAATAATAATTAGCATATAAAGTTAATTATATTTTCATTATACTCTCATATATATATGGTATATAGGATATTTATTATATATATATATATATATTAATAATTTATTCGTTCATATTTAAATTATATTTTATACCTAAATATTTTATTATGTCCAATAATTACAATATGATAATTTTTAACAAAGCTAAATAAATATGTATCATTTTCAAATAATATTTTCGGTTAAAATAATCAGATATTTAAGTATTATAATAATACGAGTATTTGCAATAATATTATAATATTATTTATATGTTATTTATATATATATATATTTTAAATTCCGATTAATCTATTCTATATATGTTTATATATGTATATATGTTATGTATATATAATGTTGACATTGGGTGTACGGTCATAAACTCATAAAATTTATTATTCTTGAAGGCATATTTCTATTTCGCACCATATTTATGATTAACAGATTTTTAATATATTGATATATAGATTCTTTTGAATTCTAAATGCAAACGAAAAATTAGCCTTATTCTTAGAACGTTTAAAACGATTTTTTAAAAGTTTTTCTATACACTTTACATTTACATCTATAAATTTTGTATATTTTTGTATTAATAGTAAACTCTACACAAAAGTATTTTATTTGTTTTTTCTATATGTAAAAATTCAATAATTTTTAAAACTATTAATGAGTGTTTGTATTATTCTATATTTAACATTTTCAATTTTCATTTATAATAACTTAAAACATAATTCAAATAATGTATAGATTTTCTGTATTTACATTTGTGACACAAGCAGCTACAACAATTTTGTATAGGCACTATTAAATTTTTGAGAATATCAATTAAATTTAACTTAATTATTGAAAATATAATTAAAATATAAATAGCAATTATAAATACATATTGTACATATAGTTCAACATTTTGAAACTACCACAGTATATTGTATTAAGTATATGTGTATTTATAAATATATAAATTATCATATTTCTCTACGTAAATTTTGTTCATTTGTCTTAATTTCTCTATATATATATATATTTAATATAATACGATTTAATTATGTTAAAATTTTGTTGAAATCATGTTGAAATATAATTTATTATCATCACATATATAATTTATTATTTTATATATAAGGTTGTCAACTATCTCCCTTCCGCCTTTTTGCTCTTTATTCAATGCTTTATAAAAAGTGTTACAGTAATCGGATTTAGTTCAAATATGCGCCGTTTTGTTCGATAATCTGTTTCCATCTAGACTGCAACTTCATAATACCTCCCTCGTAGAAGCCCCCCTCCTTATTTGCGAAGAACTCGGACAGCCACTTTTCACAAGCCTCTTTTGAGATCAACTTTACACCACCAAGGACGTTCGCCATGGACAGGAACAGGTGGTAATCACTTGGCGCTATGTCCGGGCTATATGGTGGATGCGATAAAACCTCCCATCCGAGCTCCCGTAGCTTCTGACGAGTCATCAACGAAGTGTGTGGTCTGGCGTTGTCCTGGTGGAACACTACACCCTTCCTTTTGGCCAATTCTGGACGCTTCTGGTCGATCGTCTGCTTCAAGCGGTCCAGTTGTACGCAGTAGATGGTAGAATTAAGCGTCTGGCCATATGGGAGCAGCTCATAGTGGATGATTCCCTTCCAATCCCACCAAACACACAGCAAAACCTTCCTGGCCGTCAATCCCGGCTTGGCCACTGTTTGGGACGATTCACCGGCCTGCGACCACGACCGTTTTCGCTTGATATTGTCGTATGTGATCCATTTTTCGTCGCCAGTCACCATCCGCTTCAAGAATGGGTCGAGTTCGTTCCGTTTCAGCAGCATTTCGCAAATGGAAATTCGGTCCATTAGATTTTTCACTGTTAATTCATGTGGCACCCAAACATCAAGCTTTTTTTTGTATCCAGCCTTCTGCAGATGGTTTAAAATGGTTTGGTGACTAACTCCCATCTCCTGGGCGATGTCACGAGATGCCACATGCCGGTCTAACTCGATGTATTCCATGATTTGATCGGTATTTGTCGTCACAGGTCTTCCGCCGGCTGGCTTATCCATGGTGTCGTTTTCACCGGCTCTGAATCGTCGAAACCATTCCTCCGCGGTTCGAAGTGATAGAGAACCATCCCCCAAAACACCATTAATCTCACGGAACGTTTCTCTAGCGGATTTGCCTTTAACGAAGGAAAACTTTAAAATAGCGCGAATTTCGGCGTTAGTGAACTCCATGTTTACACGTCTATAACTGTTGAACGCAATATCCAAACTAATCATACATAGCGTCGTTTTGTTTGTTATGTCAAGAGCTTTCAAATTATGTACAGTGTTGCCAGATACGAGCTCTGTAGCGCTTTGTACATAGCCGCGAAATTAAAAAGACAAAAAGGCGGAAGGGAGATATTTGACAACCTAATATATGCGAGTATAAATAAAAAATTTCAAATTATATAATTCGATTATAATATAATTTAAAGCGTATTTATACCATATATATATAGCCATATGTGAATGGATACTTATAATGTATAAATTTTGTAAATAATAAATTAATGTTGATAAATGGGGGCCATATCGTTTTTCAATTATTCTTATTTTAATTAAAATTAATTTAATAATTTACGAAAATAATTTTTTATTCATAATTTCAGAAAATTTATGTAATATATTATCCTTTATAAATAAAGTGAAATTAATTAATATACAATATTATAAAATAAGTTATGTATATATGGTGAAAATGCTCATTTAAATTATAGAATGAATAGGTTTACTTATAAATATTAATAAAATAAAACCTGATTATATTTCAATCAAAATGTTTTTCATTGTTAAACACAACTTAAATTTTTCATCTCTGATGAATAATTCTATATGAAATAACTATTTGCCTTTTGCATATACAAATGAAGGTAATTTTTATTAAAAAATTTACATATAAAACCATACCTATAATAAATAATTGATTTATATATTGTTGTTGCTTATACTACAACTTATTTCATATTAATATTCATTACAGTCAAGTTGGTAAATTACCTCGCATACATAACAATTGGTCTGCAATAATTGAAAAATAAATGGCTATTTTCTTAACGGCATATTATTGTTATATGAGTGTGGTTCTATAGTTCATAATGGTGCATGTACGGATATTCTTAAAGATTTGAGTATCGTCAATCACCATTTATATTATTATATTTTCAAAGATATCCGTTTTTTTATTCCATAATCGGACAAATATGCGGTAACCCACACATATTGTTTTTTAATCTATTTTATAATAATACATTATTTTTGCTCATTCATATATTTATAAACTCGTTTCTTAAATCATATATAATAATATTATAAAATATAATAAATGTACAATAAATTATATTAATATTTATACATACCAGTAATTATGATCATATTAATATTTTTACAACTTTCATTTTTAGCATATTTACAAGTTTAATATATCTTGAGTTTATCTACTCTATATACTGCACATATATATATATATAAATGCAAAATATGGTGCTGCGACAATGCCGGTTGACGACTGCCAATTTATATACATATACAGATACACCGCACATATATTGTATTATAAAATACATGAACTTTATAGTTCAAATACTATATATGATGTCTGCAATAATCGGTAAATATATTGTGAAGAGATCAAGTCTGTAATATATAATGCATTAAGTATATACCATGTGCATAAATTGTATATAATAAACATGTATACAGATATAAATATAAAAATACTTAAATACGATATTTAATTGATTATGAATATATAAATGATTTTTCAGGAAATTTCCAACAAATTTATATATATAATTAACACAGTTATGTATAAATATGGTATATATGCGAAATGGTACTACTCACAATTTAATATTATAAATATATAGAACTTTTTATATTATTCGGCGTACTTTAAATCATACACTATAATGTGTATAATCGCAGGGTATATATTTGTAATATATATATTAATAATATATACATATGTTTAAAATTATGAGATTAATATGTATTTTAATTATATAAAAATGTATGATTGAATTATCTCTCGCTATTATGTTTATACAAATTTACATCAATATTTTATTTATATAATTATCATATTATATATTTTGATGTAAAAATAACTCTGCATTGCTGCATATATTATGTGTTGTATCGATAAACAAAATCAACCTATTTATGTATAAAAGAATTAAATCAACATATAAGTAATAAATTTAATTTATTACATGCAATTTTATAATTATTGTTTTATTATATTATTATATTCCAAAAAGAAAATCAACAATAGTAATATTGATTTATCTATAAAATTTACAACAAAAAAAAAATATAATATTTATGTATACATCAGTGTGATAATTACAAAAACAAAATTATCAGAATAATTTAACATTATCAAAACAATTTCATTAGTGACGTGTATTTTTTGTATTTTTTTTTTGTTCTACATACGATTGTGAACATTTAACAAAAAAAAAATAAATAAACAATAATGGTGTATTATATCGGCAGAAGTATTGTTAATCGTTCGAATCCAAACGAGAATAGTACGCGACGGGTAAAGTGGCCATGACGCGAAAACATAAAAAAAAAAACACAGAATTTTGTTTGTTTTATTGGAGAGAAAAAAAAATCATTAATATTCAAAGCATAGAAAATTATATAAAAAATTAAAATTAATGACGTCAAAACATATATATATATATATATAAACAAAATAATGTTATCTTGTTATCATTATAATAAATATGTTTAATAATAAATAAATATTTAATATCAATCAAATCTTATCTCTGTATATATATATATAAATAATCATACTATTATAAAAATATAGTGTTTATATATGAATTATATGTATGAATGATAAGATATTATCATCAATATCGTCATCGTATTTACATACCATATTAACATCACCAACGTTTGAACCACAACAATAAATGATATTAAATTGACACATATCAAAAATCTCAGTGAAAAATACAAAATTCAAAAATAAAATTATAATAAAATGGTGATAAAACTATTAATTAAATAAAAATGTTTTTTATACATTTACATTTTACAAATTTTATTATTTTATTTATATGAAAAATTGAATAATCCTTTTATTTACCAACCACTGTAAAAGGATAAATTTTAAAGTACTCGCACAAACAATGAATCCATAATATTTTATTTATATAACTCTATTGTATTTATTTATTTACAAATAAAAATACAGGATTTGATAGAAATAAAATATATATTTTCATAATAATTGGATTTTTTTTCCTTTTAAAATTCTTTCATAATATCAATATCAATAATTATGTCAACATTTTAATAAATAAATTAAATGACTGTATTATAAACTTTTTACCGCAGAATTATTAAATAAATGAAAGAAACAAAAAAATTAATTAAATATTCTGTTTGACATAAATCATTTTGGTGATGGAAAAATTATAAAAATCAATTTATAAAATTATGATGAAAAGAAAAAAAAGAATTAAATTATAATTGGATTTTTTTTTTTTTTTTCTAATAAATTTGAATATTTCAAAAGCTTGCATTTAAATAATATATTATTAATATGTGACCCACACACAGACACTATAAATTAATATTAATTTTTTAATTTTTTGTGTATTTAAAGAAAATAATTTCGTTTTCATTTTAATGATAACATAATAATTTTTGTAATAATATGGGTGATTCACCAGTAGATAATAAAGATGATAATAATAATAATAGTAAAGAATTTAGTGATTGTGATAATAAAGGTGCTCGTCCTAAAGATATTGTACATAAATGTCCGTCAGATCCTGGTAAAATTACGGGTCCCACAAAAACATTACATACAAGATCGGTTCGGTATCCGTCCGGAATTACGGGGGCTACAACAAGAAAATGTGTATTAACTCTGGACGGATACTCATATGTTATCGGTAAGTAAATTGTTTGTGTACAATTCAATCAAAATTAGTTTTTATCACGTTGACGCATACACATTTTTGTGTATCATAACTACAAACAATGGACGGCTACAGCTGTCATTTGCGTTAACGTGTGTTAATGGTTATAACATTTAAAAATAGTTATTTTGTTATAAAAAAAATTATTTATTGTTGCGAAATGGTAAACATCATACCGTCTTAAGTATATTTATATACTTTTTGATATAAGTAAATATATAAATTGCATATATTATGAGTACAAATATACTTGAAAACCATATAGCACCGAAAAATAATTGAAATGGATTAAGAAAAAAGCAAACAATTATTTAATACAAATTTTTATTTATTTGAAATTATATCGCAACTGAAACACAATGATTTTCAAGTTCAACAAACAGTGCATCAATTGATTTCTTATATCACTGATTGGAATGTTGTTAAGTATGAGTTGACTGTTCAATATCTTAAATTTATACAAACATTTCATTGCGAAATGAAGTTATTAAGTATAGACCCCAGAACAAAAACGAGTGACAGAATAAATTTACTTTTTCCAATTAAACATTTTTATCAATTTTAAAATAAAATTCACTTAACACTTTATCTCACACTGAATGAAATACGATGATATTTAGGCAGTTTGTTTAGATCAGTTCTGAATATACATGAATCAATCAGTAGTCAATATATGGTTTTACCAGATCCAATGTTAAAAAGTCTTTTTGGTTATTTAGTGGAATGAAGTTGTAAGGCAATATACATATGAAGATAAAACATCGTGTAATTTATGTTAAAAATATATAAATGTATACAAAAATACATAAATTTGATTATATTTCAAACATTTTAATTTAATTTTCATTATTATACCATTTTCTTTGATAAATTATACTAATTAAATAACAAAATAAAATTTCAATTATTTTCTTTGATGGAACATATTTTTATTCCACAAATCTGATTTCGTATTTTGTATATTGTATACATAAAATAAAAATAACACTTCGACTTATAACAGATTTGTATATTATTATAAAGGAAATGGTGGCGAGAATAGTATTCATTTTTCGCGAAAATATATTTAGATGTAAAATTGAATCTATATGTTATATCGAATACGTAGGATAGTTATTGGGGAATATCGTTTGTTCAATTTGGGTGACCTCCATATATTTTTATTTGATATATTGTATGTATATGTATGGAATAATAAAGTTATTTTAAATAATAATAATTTCGGACTAGACTAGTATTAGTTTATTGATAATTTATTGCCAAAATGAATGCAACAGCGTGTATCGTCGAGGCTCATTTAAAGATTTAAATTTTTTTCTATCTTTAATGGTTTTCGAAAAAAATATATTGCACATCGCTGATCCCTACACCCTATATTATATATTATATATATATATACATTTATAACACATTTAATTTTAAATCTATTTAATTTAATTCTAAATGAACCGAAATAGAATGGCATAGAAAGAAAGCACTGAAAAATTAAATCAAAACAATACTAAAATAAATGCTTGATTATAACATATTTTTCTTATAATTAATTCATGTATTTGCACAGTCGCGAACCATAAGAATGAAATCCTTTTTTGGGGTTTTGTTTTGTTTCAGTTTTTTTGTATTGTTTTTTTGTAAATTTACGTTTTAATATTGTTTTTTTTTTCTCTTTAGTTTACAACACACAATTAAAAAACTTTACAAATTGTTTAATTGGGATTCTTTCAAACGCAATTAACTTTACCATTTAAAATTAAATTTCTTTTTGTTAACATTTTTTTGTGAATGTTTTTTTTTTTTTTCATTGTTGTTATTTTTTAATTATTTGTAATTTTGGTTTTGTGCTTGATAATTTGTTTGTATCATCATATCTTTCTAATGCTCATAACTTTGATGTATATCTATAAATTATATGCAACCTATATGTATTTCCTTAATATTGAAAGCATCTATGTAATATACCGTATATAATAAAATATGTTTAAAAAAACAAACACAAAATAAAATTTATTACTTAATTATTTATTCAAAAATGGCATGCAATCCTCTGGTGAATTAAAATAAATATAGAATCTTCTCCGTTACACTGCTACTGTTATATATATGTTTAACATGTACGTGTGCATATATTGTAGTTATATAATAAGTAAATATTCTCTTTTTTTTATGGCATTAAGCGCTTAACCCACACAGAAAACTATATGTGTACTTATAACATGAATTTAAATCTACGCTGTAAATATACATATTATAGAACATACATTGTATTACGTGACCTCTATGTAATTTGATGAAATATATATATATAAATGTCAAATATAAAATGGTTTATACGGCCGGCGGGTCATTCTTTGCGCTGCTAAATATTTATTTTAAGAAAAAAGAAACGAATAAAGATTTTTATGGTAAAATTTAATTAAATTACACTTTTATATTAATTGATTTTTATTTTCTATGCAAATACATAAAGTTCTATTGCTATTTATTACTTATGTAAACTTTAACTTAAATATATCAGGTCATCGATTTATATGCAGCTACAGGGAGCAAATAAAATTCAAGTTTTTATATTGTATATAGAAAATCAAATTTAAAAATTTAATTTATTTATCTCGATTCAATTATAAAATTATTTGGTTATTTACTTTCTTCTGTTATATTCTTATTTCTTTTTAGTTATTTAGCCGCTGACGTCTGTTATTAATATATTATGTACAATTTGAACAATTCAGAAGAATTTGCTTGTCTAAAATAATTAATTTTTGAAAATTTTTTGCAAGAAAATGTCTAAAACAGTATATGTTTTAATTTCTATACGTTAAATATTCTATGGAAAAAATTTATTTTGTTCAATTTTGTTTACAAATAATATTTTATATATAGCTGCGTTTGACATTAGATAATATATGAGAATGCAAATAATATACGTGTGTGTAGGTGTATATAAATGTACTACCTATAATTTTAATAAGTATTGTGCAGTTCATTCATTAACTATATATGAATGAATGGCTTTATGGAAGGAAGTTTAATAGCTTTTAATTCACCTTAATGTGTACTGAATTCCTTGAAATTATTTCAATTTTTGATTAACTGATTATTCGTATATGTTATGGTAGAAACAACAGTATATATGAAATATGAAAATAACATAAAAATCAATTTAAAATACTAAATGACAATGTAGGGATAAATAAAATAATTAATCAAAACTTTGGATAACATGTTATTCCTTTTATTATGTGTTAATTCACAGACATATATATATATGTTAATTAATTAATTCAAGCTTTACATAACTTTATAAATACTATAATTTAAATATTATAGCGTTTTTTTTCCTATAAATAATATATTGATATATTTACAAAATAATTAATTTATAAAATAACAAATTGTAGTATTTAATATTTCTATAATAAATAAATAAATAAATAAATTAATATATAATAAAGTAAAATTGTACTTTGTTCCTTTACTTCCTATATTGTATATATATTAATATATATTATACATTATTTAATATCTATTTTAATTATTCATTTATTATTATATAAAATAAAATAATTACCTGTAGGCAATTAAACCTTACAAATAAATATTAATTAAAATGTAATATGAAGCTATTGTTAGAATTACACTCATACACACATTATAATATGATATTATATATAATTATACATAGGAGTATATTGTATTATTTTATTATATACTATCAAACTCAACCACTGTCATTATATAATATACATTTAGTTAACGTATTGTATAAATATGTTACCTAGCTATATTATATATTATAACTAATATTTATTTGAAAAGAGAAGTTCTAAACGTAGTTATAAGTATTCTCATATTATTATTTATTATTATTATTATTATTCTTACTATTTTATGTGTGTACTAATTAATTAACAAAATTATATTAAAATGATGTTTATTTATATAAATAACAACAAATTTAAATTAAAATTCAATGATGATGTAAATGTAAATGTAAATGTAATATACACAAATTATTATTACATATATATAATATATAATAAATAAAAGAAAATTGGATAGGCTGCTGTGCACATCGCATTATTTACCAATTATTTACCCATTGATCGATTTTATGTTGTAGATATAATTTATACACGTGGTTAAATTTACAATTATTAATTATACACAAAATATCAAAGTAACAAAATTTTTTAAATTATATGGAATTGATATAATACAATAATACATCAATCCAAATATGTTTCAACTTTCGATAACAATTTCGCAATCCAATTATCATAAAGTAATTTTCAGATTTCATCCAGTGGTCTGATGTGCTGGAAACAACTGCGGCAGCTGTGTTTACTTTAACGTCTTTTCAGTAACATCTATGGTCTAGTGTTATAATATAATATAAAAAACAACAACACATTGATGATATTTTTCTCAACAATTCATTATCCAATTTGTTCAGTTGTTGCATACATTAAAAACGATTTGCGGTCACTGTTTTATTTTATTTAAACAGCTAATGGCGCTCAAATTAACATATGTTATAAGGATCAACAATCATTTTTCAAATTTTATCGAAAATGCAATTTTATATGATCCATTTATAGACAACTGCGATGTTTACGATGTTATGCAGACGTCATATGCTATATATCAACAATATCCAACATTCCGAAAAATAATTGACTTTGTACCGTCCACCTAATCTCTAATTCAAAACAAAAATAAATAGTACCATTAATTCAAATATAAAAATAAGATTATATAGTAAATAACTTTTTCAAAAAAACATACAAATAACATTATATACAGCGCGCATTATATATATATGTTAATAAAGAATTTAATATGCAAAATTTACATTTAAATATAATGTATGTATTTATAATGTATAATACATTGTATATATATATTATAGATAGATAAAGAAACACGTAATATATTGCATATATGTTTCCATAATGAAACATAACCTTTTATAAATTACATATATATTTTGTATATTTAAACAATATATGTATTTACGTATACAATTATTGTATATTTATACTTGGAAATTTGAAAAGAAACTTACTTTTTAACATTTAACAAATAAGATAAATATGAATTAAACACGCAAACTATACAATTGCTGCTAGAATTTATTTAAATGATAAAGTTGCATTAGTTATATGCCATGAATGTTATTTTGTTTATAGTCTATATTGCAATTTTATCATAAATTAATTGTATACATAAAAACATATTTGTTACTGTACAATCAGATTGTCATAATATTAATTTTCAAAATATATGGAAATGATTTACCCTTTATGTATTATACATATATGTATCAATTATATTGAATGAAATCTTTAAATTTATTTCAATATAAACTGTATGTAAGATTACATAATTAAATTTTCAGAGATTAACAATATAGATATGTGTGTACTAATAGGCTATAATAATATGGAACAATAATTGTCAATTATGAATATTTTTATTGTATACCAGTCTATAATAATTAAAAATTCTAATAAAATGCTATAATTATAAGTATAGTTAGATACAATATTATTCCGAATCATAAATAAGGGCTAATAAAAGCGTACATTTTTAACTACAAAACAATGAAAATATTTTGTATATTATATGAAATAAAATATACTTTCTAAGTTTATATACCACAACTGTATTACCAACTTAATTATAAACCATATCGGATTTTCTGGATACGAATTTCTAACTTTTCTTTATATATAGAAATATAAAACACGAACTGAACTGTTCCAACTCAATTTAACATAATACAATGAAGATTGCTATAATTTTTTATGCATATATAAAATATACACGTATATAGAAGTTCTCCGCATACTAACCGCATTATAAATATATATATTTACATTGAATACATTGTATACTATATAATATATATACATATATACTATAATAATATGTACGAGTATACTAGTATCCATATATTTGTTAATCTATGTGTTATATGTTCTTATTTCATGTTATATTTTTCTGTACATTGTACATAATATATGATATGAGAAATTAGAATCATATGGAATACTCGTACATGTACTTTTATACTTCTATAAAATCCATGCAAATAAAGTAGATATATATTGCACAGAAATAGAATAATGATAAGCTGCATATATTATATGTATGCATGAAATATATTACAATCACACATGAAATAATTAATAATGATGCAATAACAAGTTTGCTTACATTGCAATAATAAAAGCATCATCCATACAACAGGAAAAGCTTTTTCTTTTGATGTATGTTTCATGTTTTTAAATATCATATATATGGTATATGTATACATATACTATTTTACATAGATATATTTTTTGAAAAAATTTTACATTTACTAATCTATCAACTAGAAAACATGTAAAAATATTAATATTATAGAAATAGTTTGCTGAAAATATACATGTGGTTGTCAGTACAAAAATTACTATACATATTAAGTTCCTTCTTGTAAATTTTAAATTAAATATAAGCACTAATAAATAAATGTACATAAATGTATTCTGAACTATATTTTATAATTATATTTCTATATCAGCGAAGTCCATTACTATATATACTCTCTATACTATGGCTATATATACTAACTGTAGAATGTATATAGCACCATATAAATAAATGCTTATATGCAAATTGTATAGAACTGCAGACAACTGTCTGTTTGTACATTTATTATTATATTACTAATTAGTAAATATAAATCAAATGTTTAATTTAATTTAAATAGGTACAGGAGTATTCGTATATAAATATAAATATAGTTTATAATCAATAATTTTAATATGATATTGTATAATATAATATGTAATACTGCAGTGTGTGTAATAAAATAACTGATCCGTTAATGTAACGTATTGGCGGTAAATCGAAATATAGTTTTCAGACATGTTTTATTACACAAATAAAACCTTCCATTAAGTGTATGTGATAAAAAACATATTATTAAAAATTTAACTATGTTTTTCGTTTCGAACAATTCTTATTGAACACCCTACTCATATACCAAATCTAATTTTATATAAGATTTATTTAAATAATATATTTCATTGGCATTCTTTCAATTACATAATAATGGCAATTTGTCAAATGTAACAATAACAGTTTCACAGTAAATGAGAAACAACAAATTCCAATATCACTTACTTTTTCTTTTTTTCTTTATACTTTCCTCTCTAGTGAAGATAAATAAATAAATTATATGCAGATAATTAGCTAGTTCTATATGTATTGGCAATATTCCAATGAATTTTATTTTTTGTACTTATGCAAGCATATAACATATTGGAAGAGTAACATAAAAATAATATACAATTTTTACTTTCTGTTCAATATTTTATATTAATTTTCATATACAATACATATATAAATTATATGCTTTATTATAATTATTATTATAAAACTGTATGGTGCTAATATTATGTATTATTTACAAAAATATTTAATCATTATACTTTGTTAATTTCTAATTAGTCTACATATATAATGAATGATACATGTACTTTAAATCTTAATAAGTTAATACATTTCCTATATATTTCAAAAATTAATTTACTCTTCATTAATCTTATGTATGTTACAATAGATGTTTAAATTCAATATATCGTATCGAAATGATTCATTTTTTATTACTGAAAAATAAATAAATTGTAAAATTCGATAATGACTAATACGATTTTTAATTTTATAATAATATAATGAAATAAATGTAATCTACCCAAATATAGTTTCAATTAATTTGGAAAGTGGATTGCTTGAATAGCCGCCGCTATTCAAAACTATATACAACTAAATTTAAAGATAATTATTTAGTCTCTTCAATTAATATGAGAAAAGCAAAAAACAAATTTTAGATCTTCATATTATTTACTTTAAATAAATAAATATTATATTTTAATTTTATGTTCAAAGTGGAATCAAGAAGTGTATGTGCGAATTACTTATAATATAAATATATTATGCTAATACATACAGGAGAAAGATCGATATATGTAAATAAATATTTACATATGTAACAGAAAAACTACAAAAAGAAATAAAATGTTAAAAGATATTTTTGATCAAAAGAATTTACAACCTATTACTTATAAATAATATATGTATATCTATATATATATATACATAATACAATAACAATAATATAAAATATATTTAAGAGAATTTTACATGCACAAATGTTCTTCTACTTTCAATATTTAAGCAGATACGCGTATAAACCTCATATTCGTTACCAAAAGTTATGTAATGTAATTTCCTATCATTTGATACATATTACAACCGCCTGCTACTTCAGATGGCTGAACAATACTGTTTTTTAAAAAAACAATATAAACCCGTGAAAATATGTGAGTCCTCTAGTAGTGAAAAATGTTTCAATATTGACAGTAAGTCATCTTGAAAATTTCAGAAAAATCGGCATTCACAGATATTTTATCATGTCTATGAAAACTTCAAATGAACAATCTGGGAAAACTCCGCCACTAAGTGGGTCAAAAATGAAAAAGAAAAAATGAAAATTCCGGAAAATTCTGTGAAAAATTATGGCTGAAAACGATCGGGGGTGATCGTGTGAACAAGAATCCGTTGAGATTTTTCGAAAATTCCGCCTCTAAGTGGGTCAAAAATGAAAAAGAAAAAAAATTAAAAAAAAAATTTGCCTCCTGGTAATTCTGCGCGACTGTTACTTGGTCTGAAAAATGCCTGTTATTTTAGTGGAATTTTTTTATGGATTTCTTAAAAACGCTATAACTCAGCCGTTTGAAGTGGTAGGCGGGTGGGGTAGGTATCAAACGAAAGGTAATTACATAACCTAACTTTTGGTAACATAAAAACATGGATTTTTTTTCCAAAAATTTTCCAAAAAAATTTCCAAAAAATGGCTTAAAAATGGCTAAAAATATGCTCAATCGATCGGGGCTGATCGTGCGAACAAGAATCCGTTGAGATTTTTCGAAAATTCCGTCTCTAAGTGGGTCAAAAATGAAAAACAAAAAATGAAAATTCCTAAAAATTCCTTGGAAAATTATGGCTAAAAATAGGCTCAAACGATCGAGGCTGATCGTGCGAACAAGAATCCGTTGAGATTTTTCGAAAATTCCGCCTCTAAGTGGGTCAAAAATGAAAAACAAAAAAAGAAAATTCCGGAAAATTCCGTGAAAATTTATGGCTGGAAATAGGCTCAAACGATCGGGGCTAGTCGTGCGAACAAGAATCCGTTGAGATTTTTCGAAAATTCCGCCTCTAAGTGGGTCAAAAGTGAAAAAGAAAAAATTAAAAAAAAAAATTTGCCTCCTGGTAATTCTGCGCGACTGTTACTTCGTCTTAAAATTGCCTGGTATTTTAGTGGAAATTTTTATGGATTTCTTAAAAACGCTATAACTCAGCCGTTTGAAGTGGTAGGCGGGTGGGGTAGGTATCAAACGAAAGGTAATTACATAACCTAACTTTTGGTAACATAAAAATATTGATTTTTCACCATGACCTTGGTTTATTATAAAACGCTATATCTCGGCCGTTTGAAGAGGTGGGCGAGTGGGATAAGTATCAAATGATAGGTAATTACATTACCTAACTTTTGGTAACATAAAAACATGGATTTTTCTCCATGCATATGAAACCGTTATATGAAAATTCCGGGAAAACCCGTAAATAGATTCGGGTCCTCTAGTGGTAAACAATGTTTCTAATATTCTAATTAAGGCATCTGTAAATTTTCGGGAAAATCCGGAAAATTTTAATTTGTATCGGGAAATTCCGGCAAAACTGTAATAGTTAGGAAACATTTTCAGTACCACTCCCTCAGTACATTTACCATCTAAATCCATTTATGGCTATAAGAGATCTGTAAGTCATCAACTTTGGACTGGAGAAAATTTCAGGAAAATCGCAAAACGAACTTTTTGATGGTCACGATGTAAATAAATTAGATAGCCAATTTTTGTTACGGCCGTTTTATAGAGGATCTTAAGGCGCACAATAAAGCTTCTGGACTTTTTCCGTGAAAAATATATGGGCCGACTTATGACCGATTTAAGATTTGGAAATTTTCGTGTAAGCCTAACTTTGGTCGGTCATTGTAGGAAAACCATTAGACTTAAAGAGTTGTGGTGGGGCTTAAAAATCGTGTCATATAGTCTACTATCTACGGTAAATAGGGCATTGGAAAATTCGATTGGAAAAGCCGGAAAATTCCCATTTGAAAACATGCAAAAATCGACGTTTTTCGTTGTTCCTGGAAAATCCGTATTTCCCATTGGAAAGTTCCAAGAGAGATCCAAAACCTAGATTGAACTTTTCTTTACATTTCAGCATTATTACATTTTGGAATATTCAGTTTTTGCCAATTCCCCAGGTATCTTAAGATTGGTCTGCAAACGATTTTCCGAAATTTAGGCAGCCATAGCCGGAAAACCTAGACAGATAGAAAGTCACCCCCATAACATAATTTGTAGCCCTCGATGAGGACTATCGCTGGTGAGAAGCTCTTGAGAAAATTGTGAATATTTCCGGAGTTATATTGGTCCAAAAGTGACCAATTTGGTACTTTTGAAGCGCCATTGCGGCGCCCCCTTACAGAAAATGGGGAAAGTGGTCGACAGAAAGTGTTTTTTTTTCGAGCTCTACAATCCCTGAAAATATGAATGTCCTACGGGCAAAAAAATTTTTTCGGCATGAGGTTATAACCCACTCTTTTCCAGGTCAGAAAAGGTAAAAAAAAATAGGGCTGAAAATAGGCTCAAACGATCGGGAGTGATCGTGCGAACAAGAATCCGTTTAGATTTTTCGAAAATTCCGCCTCTAAGTGGGTCAAAAATGAAAAACAAAAAAAGAAAATTCCGGAAAATTCCGTGAAAATTTATGGCTGGAAATAGGCTCAAACGATCGGGGCTGGTCGTGCGAACAAGAATCCGTTGAGATTTTTCGAAAATTCCGCCTCTAAGTGGGTCAAAAGTGAAAAAGAAAAAATTAAAAAAAAAAATTTGCCTCCTGGTAATTCTGCGCGACTGTTACTTCGTCTTAAAATTGCCTGGTATTTTAGTGGAAATTTTTATGGATTTCTTAAAAACGCTGTAACTCAGCCGTTTGAAGTGGTAGGCGGGTGGGGTAGGTATCAAACGAAAGGTAATTACATAACCTAACTTTTGGTAACATAAAAACATGGATTTTTTTTCCAAAAATTTTCCCAAAAAATGGCTTAAAAATGGCTAAAAATATGCTCAATCGATCGGGGCTGATCGTGCGAACAAGAATCCGTTGAGATTTTTCGAAAATTCCGTCTCTAAGTGGGTCAAAAATGAAAAACAAAAAATGAAAATTCCTAAAAATTCCTTGGAAAATTATGGCTAAAAATAGGCTCAAACGATCGAGGCTGATCGTGCGAACAAGAATCCGTTGAGATTTTTCGAAAATTCCGCCTCTAAGTGGGTCAAAAATGAAAAACAAAAAAAGAAAATTCCGGAAAATTCCGTGAAAATTTATGGCTGGAAATAGGCTCAAACGATCGGGGCTGGTCGTGCGAACAAGAATCCGTTGAGATTTTTCGAAAATTCCGCCTCTAAGTGGGTCAAAAGTGAAAAAGAAAAAATTAAAAAAAAAAATTTGCCTCCTGGTAATTCTGCGCGACTGTTACTTCGTCTTAAAATTGCCTGGTATTTTAGTGGAAATTTTTATGGATTTCTTAAAAACGCTATAACTCAGCCGTTTGAAGTGGTAGGCGGGTGGGGTAGGTATCAAACGAAAGGTAATTACATAACCTAACTTTTGGTAACATAAAAACATGGATTTTTTTTCCAAAAATTTTCCAAAAAAATTTCCAAAAAATGGCTTAAAAATGGCTAAATCGATCGGGGCTGATCGTGCGAACAAGAATCCGTTGAGATTTTTCGAAAATTCCGTCTCTAAGTGGGTCAAAAATGAAAAACAAAAAATGAAAATTCCTAAAAATTCCTTGGAAAATTATGGCTAAAAATAGGCTCAAACGATCGAGGCTGATCGTGCGAACAAGAATCCGTTTAGATTTTTTGAAAATTCCGCCTCTAAGTGGGTCAAAAATGAAAAACAAAAAAAGAAAATTCCGGAAAATTCCGTGAAAATTTATGGCTGGAAATAGGCTCAAACGATCGGGGCTGGTCGTGCGAACAAGAATCCGTTGAGATTTTTCGAAAATTCCGCCTCTAAGTGGGTCAAAAGTGAAAAAGAAAAAATTAAAAAAAAAAATTTGCCTCCTGGTAATTCTGCGCGACTGTTACTTCGTCTTAAAATTGCCTGGTATTTTAGTGGAAATTTTTATGGATTTCTTAAAAACGCTATAACTCAGCCGTTTGAAGTGGTAGGCGGGTGGGGTAGGTATCAAACGAAAGGTAATTACATAACCTAACTTTTGGTAACATAAAAACATGGATTTTTTTTCCAAAAATTTTCCAAAAAAATTTCCAAAAAATGGCTTAAAAATGGCTAAAAATATGCTCAATCGATCGGGGCTGATCGTGCGAACAAGAATCCGTTGAGATTTTTCGAAAATTCCGTCTCTAAGTGGGTCAAAAATGAAAAACAAAAAATGAAAATTCCTAAAAATTCCTTGGAAAATTATGGCTAAAAATAGGCTCAAACGATCGAGGCTGATCGTGCGAACAAGAATCCGTTGAGATTTTTCGAAAATTCCGCCTCTAAGTGGGTCAAAAATGAAATTAAAAAAAAGAAAATTCCGGAAAATTCCGTGAAAATTTATGGCTGGAAATAGGCTCAAACGATCGGGGCTGGTCGTGCGAACAAGAATCCGTTGAGATTTTTCGAAAATTCCGCCTCTAAGTGGGTCAAAAGTGAAAAAGAAAAAATTAAAAAAAAAAATTTGCCTCCTGGTAATTCTGCGCGACTGTTACTTCGTCTTAAAATTGCCTGGTATTTTAGTGGAAATTTTTATGGATTTCTTAAAAACGCTATAACTCAGCCGTTTGAAGTGGTAGGCGGGTGGGGTAGGTATCAAACGAAAGGTAATTACATAACCTAACTTTTGGTAACATAAAAACATGGATTTTTTTCCAAAAATTTTCCAAAAAAAATTCCAAAAAATGGCTTAAAAATGGCTAAAAAAATATGCTCAATCGATCGGGGCTGATCGTGCGAACAAGAATCCGTTGAGATTTTTCGAAAATTCCGTCTCTAAGTGGGTCAAAAATGAAAAACAAAAAATGAAAATTCCTAAAAATTCCTTGGAAAATTATGGCTAAAAATAGGCTCAAACGACCGAGGCTGATCGTGCGAACAAGAATCCGTTGAGATTTTTCGAAAATTCCGCCTCTAAGTGGGTCAAAAATGAAAAACAAAAAAAGAAAATTCCGGAAAATTCCGTGAAAATTTATGGCTGGAAATAGGCTCAAACGATCGGGGCTGGTCGTGCGAACAAGAATCCGTTGAGATTTTTCGAAAATTCCGTCTCTAAGTGGGTCAAAAATGAAAAACAAAAAATGAAAATTCCTAAAAATTCCTTGGAAAATTATGGCTAAAAATAGGCTCAAACGATCGAGGCTGATCGTGCGAACAAGAATCCGTTGAGATTTTTCGAAAATTCCGCCTCTAAGTGGGTCAAAAATGAAAAACAAAAAAAGAAAATTCCGGAAAATTCCGTGAAAATTTATGGCTGGAAATAGGCTCAAACGATCGGGGCTGGTCGTGCGAACAAGAATCCGTTGAGATTTTTCGAAAATTCCGCCTCTAAGTGGGTCAAAAGTGAAAAAGAAAAAATTAAAAAAAAAAATTTGCCTCCTGGTAATTCTGCGCGACTGTTACTTCGTCTTAAAATTGCCTGGTATTTTAGTGGAAATTTTTATGGATTTCTTAAAAACGCTATAACTCAGCCGTTTGAAGTGGTAGGCGGGTGGGGTAGGTATCAAACGAAAGGTAATTACATAACCTAACTTTTGGTAACATAAAAACATGGATTTTTTTTCCAAAAATTTTCCAAAAAAAATTCCAAAAAATGGCTTAAAAATGGCTAAAAATATGCTCAATCGATCGGGGCTGATCGTGCGAACAAGAATCCGTTGAGATTTTTCGAAAATTCCGTCTCTAAGTGGGTCAAAAATGAAAAACAAAAAATGAAAATTCCTAAAAATTCCTTGGAAAATTATGGCTAAAAATAGGCTCAAACGATCGAGGCTGATCGTGCGAACAAGAATCCGTTGAGATTTTTCGAAAATTCCGCCTCTAAGTGGGTCAAAAATGAAAAACAAAAAAAGAAAATTCCGGAAAATTCCGTGAAAATTTATGGCTGGAAATAGGCTCAAACGAACGGGGCTGGTCGTGCGAACAAGAATCCGTTGAGATTTTTCGAAAATTCCGCCTCTAAGTGGGTCAAAAGTGAAAAAGAAAAAATTAAAAAAAAAAATTTGCCTCCTGGTAATTCTGCGCGACTGTTACTTCGTCTTAAAATTGCCTGGTATTTTAGTGGAAATTTTTATGGATTTCTTAAAAACGCTGTAACTCAGCCGTTTGAAGTGGTAGGCGGGTGGGGTAGGTATCAAACGAAAGGTAATTACATAACCTAACTTTTGGTAACATAAAAACATGGATTTTTTTTCCAAAAATTTTCCCAAAAAATGGCTTAAAAATGGCTAAAAATAGGCTCAATCGATCGGGGCTGATCGTGCGAACAAGAATCCGTTGAGATTTTTCGAAAATTCCGTCTCTAAGTGGGTCAAAAATGAAAAACAAAAAATGAAAATTCCTAAAAATTCCTTGGAAAATTATGGCTAAAAATAGGCTCAAACGATCGAGGCTGATCGTGCGAACAAGAATCCGTTGAGATTTTTCGAAAATTCCGCCTCTAAGTGGGTCAAAAATGAAAAACAAAAAAAGAAAATTCCGGAAAATTCCGTGAAAATTTATGGCTGGAAATAGGCTCAAACGATCGGGGCTGGTCGTGCGAACAAGAATCCGTTGAGATTTTTCGAAAATTCCGCCTCTAAGTGGGTCAAAAGTGAAAAAGAAAAAATTAAAAAAAAAAATTTGCCTCCTGGTAATTCTGCGCGACTGTTACTTCGTCTTAAAATTGCCTGGTATTTTAGTGGAAATTTTTATGGATTTCTTAAAAACGCTATAACTCAGCCGTTTGAAGTGGTAGGCGGGTGGGGTAGGTATCAAACGAAAGGTAATTACATAACCTAACTTTTGGTAACATAAAAACATGGATTTTTTTTCCAAAAATTTTCCAAAAAAATTTCCAAAAAATGGCTTAAAAATGGCTAAATCGATCGGGGCTGATCGTGCGAACAAGAATCCGTTGAGATTTTTCGAAAATTCCGTCTCTAAGTGGGTCAAAAATGAAAAACAAAAAATGAAAATTCCTAAAAATTCCTTGGAAAATTATGGCTAAAAATAGGCTCAAACGATCGAGGCTGATCGTGCGAACAAGAATCCGTTTAGATTTTTTGAAAATTCCGCCTCTAAGTGGGTCAAAAATGAAAAACAAAAAAAGAAAATTCCGGAAAATTCCGTGAAAATTTATGGCTGGAAATAGGCTCAAACGATCGGGGCTGGTCGTGCGAACAAGAATCCGTTGAGATTTTTCGAAAATTCCGCCTCTAAGTGGGTCAAAAGTGAAAAAGAAAAAATTAAAAAAAAAAATTTGCCTCCTGGTAATTCTGCGCGACTGTTACTTCGTCTTAAAATTGCCTGGTATTTTAGTGGAAATTTTTATGGATTTCTTAAAAACGCTATAACTCAGCCGTTTGAAGTGGTAGGCGGGTGGGGTAGGTATCAAACGAAAGGTAATTACATAACCTAACTTTTGGTAACATAAAAACATGGATTTTTTTTCCAAAAATTTTCCAAAAAAATTTCCAAAAAATGGCTTAAAAATGGCTAAAAATATGCTCAATCGATCGGGGCTGATCGTGCGAACAAGAATCCGTTGAGATTTTTCGAAAATTCCGTCTCTAAGTGGGTCAAAAATGAAAAACAAAAAATGAAAATTCCTAAAAATTCCTTGGAAAATTATGGCTAAAAATAGGCTCAAACGATCGAGGCTGATCGTGCGAACAAGAATCCGTTGAGATTTTTCGAAAATTCCGCCTCTAAGTGGGTCAAAAATGAAATTAAAAAAAAGAAAATTCCGGAAAATTCCGTGAAAATTTATGGCTGGAAATAGGCTCAAACGATCGGGGCTGGTCGTGCGAACAAGAATCCGTTGAGATTTTTCGAAAATTCCGCCTCTAAGTGGGTCAAAAGTGAAAAAGAAAAAATTAAAAAAAAAAAATTTGCCTCCTGGTAATTCTGCGCGACTGTTACTTCGTCTTAAAATTGCCTGGTATTTTAGTGGAAATTTTATGGATTTCTTAAAAACGCTATAACTCAGCCGTTTGAAGTGGTAGGCGGGTGGGGTAGGTATCAAACGAAAGGTAATTACATAACCTAACTTTTGGTAACATAAAAACATGGATTTTTTTCCAAAAATTTTCCAAAAAAAATTCCAAAAAATGGCTTAAAAATGGCTAAAAAAATATGCTCAATCGATCGGGGCTGATCGTGCGAACAAGAATCCGTTGAGATTTTTCGAAAATTCCGTCTCTAAGTGGGTCAAAAATGAAAAACAAAAAATGAAAATTCCTAAAAATTCCTTGGAAAATTATGGCTAAAAATAGGCTCAAACGACCGAGGCTGATCGTGCGAACAAGAATCCGTTGAGATTTTTCGAAAATTCCGCCTCTAAGTGGGTCAAAAATGAAAAACAAAAAAAGAAAATTCCGGAAAATTCCGTGAAAATTTATGGCTGGAAATAGGCTCAAACGATCGGGGCTGGTCGTGCGAACAAGAATCCGTTGAGATTTTTCGAAAATTCCGTCTCTAAGTGGGTCAAAAATGAAAAACAAAAAATGAAAATTCCTAAAAATTCCTTGGAAAATTATGGCTAAAAATAGGCTCAAACGATCGAGGCTGATCGTGCGAACAAGAATCCGTTGAGATTTTTTCGAAAATTCCGCCTCTAAGTGGGTCAAAAATGAAAAACAAAAAAAGAAAATTCCGGAAAATTCCGTGAAAATTTATGGCTGGAAATAGGCTCAAACGATCGGGGCTGGTCGTGCGAACAAGAATCCGTTGAGATTTTTCGAAAATTCCGCCTCTAAGTGGGTCAAAAGTGAAAAAGAAAAAATTAAAAAAAAAAATTTGCCTCCTGGTAATTCTGCGCGACTGTTACTTCGTCTTAAAATTGCCTGGTATTTTAGTGGAAATTTTTATGGATTTCTTAAAACGCTATAACTCAGCCGTTTGAAGTGGTAGGCGGGTGGGGTAGGTATCAAACGAAAGGTAATTACATAACCTAACTTTTGGTAACATAAAAACATGGATTTTTTTTCCAAAAATTTTCCAAAAAAAAATTCCAAAAAATGGCTTAAAAATGGCTAAAAATATGCTCAATCGATCGGGGCTGATCGTGCGAACAAGAATCCGTTGAGATTTTT